>VYXB01010184.1:342735-441715 GCA_013397135.1 Pachyramphus minor | reverse complement strand
CCCCCCCCCCCCCCCCCCCCCCCCCCCCCCCCCCGCCATTTCCTGTCACTTTGTTCCTTAAATTTAAAATACGTAGCAAGGTCTGAATGCAGGTGTCTGTGACAGCGTCAGGTGAGTAGGGACATGATGCTATTCTGGCAGTATATGGTCACCATTGGCCAACAGGACTGAGTACTTGTTGTCTTGGTTTCCAGAAGGCTGATTAAAATTCATAATCCAGGCTAAGTCAAAAAACCCATGCAAGGTTCCTCTGTGCTCTGTCCAAGGTCAATGTCAGCACTGAGGTGCAGGCAGTGCCTGGCCTCACTTGGAGCAGTGGGACCTTGTGCCTACAACAATGGAGAGCTTTTGGAGAGTGAGATGTACTCCTGGTTTTACCACTGGCCTGGAAGATGCCTTTCAGCAACTCTACCTACCCCAATAGCTTGTCCTGCGTAAGGAGATGCCCTTTATCAGCAATCATGAAGTTCTCGCTGCTATAGCAATGGTAGTACTCATAGTACAACACATTCCAGTCCATTCCTGATAACTTTATATCTGTAAAATGCCTTTATCCACCTCAGTTTCCTCTTATTTTCCATAGTAATAATATTTGCATTACTTGTTTCAAATCAGGCATCTCCCTGTATTCTAAACCATCTAAAACTCTACTCCTGCCTTCACCTGCACACCCACCTCCTGCTGCTTCACCAGCTGCTCCATGAGTAGCACTGCTCCAACAGCCACCTGATTCATGGGCAGAAAGTTCATTTATTTTTTCTTTTGTAATACATCAGAAAGTTCATCTTACAATGGCATGATCCCACAACATTCTCCTGCTGTTGCTGCACCCCTTTACCATATTGCACCATCTCCAGGGACTTCTCCACACTGCTTGGGTATTGTATAGAGTCCTGTGTTGAATGTGCCAGTGCTCTCTAAAGGGGAACAAATTGAAAAATGTGAATTTTGAGATTTCTTGAACAGCAACCTGGGAAAATTTAAGCCATTTTTTTATTAAAAGTATTTTTAAAATTATATTAAAAATTTCAGCAACTGCAGATATCAATATCAATAGGAAAAATGAAAGAAATCAAAACCTTTAAAATACTTACTAACTGAAATTAAAATATTTTAAATAGTGCTGTGGAGAGTATAGGGGATTTTCCTTTACTGGAAAAGATGATTGAATTTCAGAACAAAAAAAATAAAGAAAAAGAAAACAAAATCTATTAAATGAAAGAAAAGGAACTAGGACAAAAATGCACCAAGAAACACAACTTTAAATACCTTCCAAAAATCGCACCAAATGACCTTCCAAAATTTGAAATAAACTAGACTCACCCCAGCTGTGGGGTAGCTGCTGACTCTTGCCGGCTGATCTGTCCCAGAATATCTCAGTTTTCTGGTAAAATTATAACCAGAGTAGAAAAGGACACATTATTCAGTTATCTTCATTAACACAAGAAATCTTTCATAGGGGTCATAAGAAACTGTATCTAAAAACATGAAATATAGAAGGTGCAAAATAGTGGGTGGGAACCTGTGCTTTTCTTCTTTTCCAACACAAGGCTGCTGAGGTGCCTCACAGCCCAAAAATCAAAACACTACATTTGCAAACTTTGCTGCCAGTGCTTGGCTTAGGGCGGGACAAGATCCACATCAGCAGAGCCACTGAAAATAAGCTTTGGGCTCTCTCATCATTCTGATGAGAGTAAGTTGAAAAATACATGGGATATGAAGTTCAAAAGGCCAAGTGCCGGGTCCTACACTTTGGCCACAACAACCCCCTGCAGCACTACAGGTTGGGCTGGAGAGCAGCCAGGCAGAAAGGGACCTGGGGGTGCTGATTGACAGGAGGCTGAACATGAGCCAGCAGTGTGCCCAGGTGGCCAAGAAGGCCAATGGCATCCTGGCCTGTATCAGGAACAGTGTGGTCACAGGAGCAGGGAAGTGATTCTGCCCCTGTACTCTGCATTGGTGAGGCCACACCTGGAGTACTGTGTCTGGTTCTGGGCCCCTCAGTTCAGGAAGGACATTGAGGAGCTGGAGCGGGTCCAGAGAAGAGCAACCAGGCTGGTGAAGGGACTGGAACACAAGCCCTACAAGAAGAGGTTGAGGGAGTTAGGGTTGTTTACTATGGAGAAGAGGAGGCTCAAGGGTGACCTCATCACTCTCAACAACTACCTGAGAGGAGGTTGTAGCCAGGTGGGGGTTGGTCTCTTTTCCCAGGCAATCAGCAGTAGGACAAGAGGGCACAGGCTTAAGCTCTGCCAGGGAAGGTTTAGGTTAGATATTAGAAAGAAGTTCTTTACGGAGAGAGTGATCAGGCATTGAAATGCCTGCCCAGAGAGGTGGTAGATTCACCGTCCTTGGAGATTTTTAAGATGAGGCTGGATGTGGCACTGAGTGCCATGATCTAGGAATCACAGTGGTAGTGGATCAAGGGTTGGACCTGCTGATCTAAGAGGTCTCTTCCAACCCAGTTAATTCTATGATTCTATGATTCTATGATATTTGGGAACAATTTTTATTAATATCCTTGTCTTGATTAAATGAAGATTTTTGTTCATATATTAATTAGTTAATTTTTTGTTGACATGCATGGCCAATCCTAAATTCCTCTGCTTTAAATACTTTTTAATTATTTGTGTTTCTGCTCAGAGTGGTTGTCCAGTCTGCTGAGATCTGCTGATCCTCTCTTGAGAGTATTTTAATTTATTAATGTGAAGAGACCTTGTAAATTCACATTTAGTGATTATTAATTTCCTTTTGCTCCAGACACTTCTGTCTAGGGTGTCTCATTTGAAGATTTTTTTTCAATCTCAGTTCATCTCATAGTATTCAACTTCTGTCTTTGCCATGCCAGGACGGCTGTCAAAACAGACAAATCTTGCTATAAGGGGGCCCAGAGCTTATGCTTGAGGTGGTACTCACAGAACTGACAAACTCAAACACAGTTCCCTGGAAAGAGAACATGCACTAAAAAAAAGGAGATTGAGTTGTGTGATATTGGCTGGTTATCTAAAATGTATAAATACTGATGTAACAGGCTGAGCAATATGAAGGGAAAATATAATCAGAAATTCAGATATTCACGGAAAGCTTCTTTAGAGACGAAATCCTACTTAGGTAATGAATATGCTGCCATCATACCCTCCTGTTTTCACTCTCATTCAGTTATCCTTGGGCACACCTCTTGTGAAATCACATCTATACTAACTTAAATTTTTTTTCACTATTTTCAAATTGTCTTATATCTATTATAGCTCTTTAATTAGACATGCAAACACAGCAACAAATCAAGCTGTTGCATTGGTTCTGAGACTCCTGCTGCTTATGTCAGTGTCATTTTCATTTCCTCAAACTCCTTTTTGCAATTTAATTTTTGGATTAACTTTCTGAGGCTCTCTGCTACCAAAGCATTCACCCTTAACACTACTCCACAAGTGAAATAAACCTAAGGTGATACTGCAGCCTCTGTGTCATGCTTGCAGTCTTGCAATTATGGGTGACTGCTCCCAAAATGGAAACATGTTTAGGAATTTTTTAGAGAACAGAAAAATCTCTGTCAAAACATTCATTTCTTTCATCAGAAATATGTGTAAAAAGCCTGCTTAGTTCTCAAAATGGCAAACCATGATTAAAATTATGGTGTTTCTACATTGGCCCAGATGACAGGGGGGAAAAGAAGAAGGAAAGTAAGGAACCAGAAATTCAAATTTGCTAGCCAGTAGTATTTCTGTTTTAAACAATATAGAACTACAAAAAAAAAAAAAAATTTCTCAAAAACATAACATCCAAGCAGAAAAGTTTCAAAACAAAACCTAACAAAACAAAACACTCCCTTCTTCCCACTCAGTTTTTGCCCTTTGCTCTTTCTCAGCTTCTACCTTTCTGTGTCCACCTTAAATTGCAAAACGCCAACAGTAGAGATTTGCTTTGTCCTGATTGTTCCAAGACACAATGCCAAATATAGAAATATACAGCAGTAACAGCTTGCTGGTCACAGGCGGTATGATAAGGTAACCCACCTGGCTGATATCAGTAAATCTTTTAATACTGGCTCTCACGGGATCCTTCTGTACAAAATGTCCAGCTCACAGCTGGATAAACACATCATGTGGTGGGTGAACAATTGGCTCATGCATCCAGCACAGAGGGTAACAGTGAATGGAGTAACATCAGACTGGCCACCTGTCACTAGTGGGGTTCCACAGGGCTCCATCTTGGAACCTGTGCTCTTCAACGTCTCCATAAATGCCTTGGACACGGGACTAGAAGGGATACTAAACAAGTTTGCAGACAACACAAAACTGAGAGGAGCTGTTGAATCCCTAAAAGGCAAGGAGGTCCTGCAGAGGGAAAGTGCTGGATTCTGCACCTGGGATGAGGTAACCACAGATGTTCGTATGGACGGGGGAATAAGATGCTGGAAGGTAGTGCCATGGAAAGGGACCTGGGGGTCCTGGTGGACAGCAAGTTGAATATGAGTCAGCAGTGCCCTGGAAGCCAGAAGGGCCAACCATGTCCTGGGGGGCATCACCAGCCAGTCAAGGGAGGGGATTGTCCCGCTTTGCTCTGCACTGGGGCAGCCTCACCTTGAATATTGTGGCAGTTTTGGATGCCACAATATAAGAAAGATATTCAGATATCAGAGAATGTCAAAAGGAGGGCAACAAAGATGGTAAAGGGCCACAAGGGGAAGCCATGTGAGAAGCAGCTGAGGTCACTTGGTCTGTTCAAGCTGGAGAAGAGGACACTGAAGGGAGGCCTCTTTGCAGTTAAAACTTCCTTACAAAGGGGAAGAGGTGGGGCAGGACCTGCTCTCTTCTCTGTAGTGACCAGTGACAGGATCTCAGCCTGAAGTTGTGTCAGGAGAGGTTTAGGTTGGATATTAGAAAAGGTTCTTCAGAGGGTGGTTGGGCACTGGAACAGGCTCCCCAGGGAAGTGGTCACAGCACCAAGCCTGACAGAGTTCAAGAAGCGTTTGAATGATACTCTCGGGCACATGGTACAACTCCTGGGGATGGTCCTGTGCAGGACTAAGGGTTGGACTTGAGGATCCTTATGAGCCCCTTCCAACACAGCACATTCTGTGATTCTTTGAAATGTCATCTCTTTGACTGAGACAGAGGCACCAGAAGTGTGAGATCACCATGGAAAGCAAAGGCCTATGTTTAGGGAAACAGAGGGACTGGTGTAGCTTAAAGTTATCTAAAAATGTGTTTTGGTTTGGGTTTGGTTTTTTCAAATTTGTTTGCAAGCCAGAGGCAGTCACATAGTTTTATATCATTAAATCAGACCTTTGAAAACCAAAATAACTCATAAAGGACTTAAAGGCCACAAATTTGTTTGATGAGTTCTCATCAAGGAGAGCAAAGGTTAAATCCATACAGTTTGCTTTGCTGATTTTTTGCTTTTTTTGATGACAGAACTGAAGAGTCTTGTTGAATTTCATGATTGAATGAATACATAAGTCAGTGTAGTATTATAGTCCAATGAAATACTATATGCAGCTGAAAACAAAGTAAGTGCCAATGTCAAGTTCATCTCTTGCCTACCTCCTCTCTGTTTCTTAAGAGAAGTCATTACCTAGTATTTATTTACAAGATTGGAGGAAAAAAATCTTGGACAAATAAAGGCTATGTGCTCATATTTCAGGCATGAAATGGTGTCCCACTGTTTCATTTTGGATTTACCATTCAAAGGCTTATAGTGTGTTTGCTTGAACAGTCCTGTTTTTTAAGAAGAGAACTTTAGTTCTTTGGAATCTGACAGTCTCAGAAGAGCTACTCAGATGTTTTTATTAATTAGGTAATATTTGTGCAATGCTTAAAGTATCAAGCACTCTATAAATGTTAAGCTATGGAATTTGGTCCTACAATTAAATGGCAATTATAAACAATGAAAAATACATATTTATATATTTGCTAGGAATTTACATGAGGATGACATATTTGATAGCTTAGCAGAGAGCTCCTAATCTAGCCAAAGCCATATAATGTTTAGGGATATGGCTAACAGCCTATTTAAATAACATAGCAAAAGTCATATTTTCCCCAGTGTTTCCATGTTAGCCTTTAAGGCTCCAATTAAAAGCAATTTAGGAACAGAACTTTCACATCCGATTTTCCCATGCAGTAGCCATCTACTAGACCTCTTACACATGCAAAATAAAACCTTGACCCTGAATTCACACTAAGTGCACAAATTAAATAAAAAAAACCAACTTGCACAGACTCAGATTTGGCTTAAAACCTGCAGCTTTGAAAGCTTCTGGCTCATCTGTTGACATTAACAAAGATAAAAGTATCAAAGAAACAGCAGAAAATGCCGAGTGCCCTGTTACTTTTCCTGGGTTTTTCTTCTACATATGACTATCAGACTGTTAATAAAAAGACTCTTAATGAATCAACACTCTCACAACAGTGTCACTAATGAACTACTGGTAGCTGGAAGCAGAGACTAAAAATACTATGGCTCCCTTTAGTGAACAGTTATCTTATCAATATGCTGTAGCCAGAACTGCTAGGCTGAGAAATGCATTTACTTAAGAAAATAACACGATGGAGCAGAACTAGGATAACAATACTTCTGTTGCCAGAACGCACTTGTAGTTGGTGGGTGGCTTGTATAATTTGAGTGCTTAATTAAGTGTATTTTTCCAATAAATAGGTTGGACATTAATTTTTACTGATGGCTAAGTATCTGTTAAGTAGCTACCCTGTCTCTTAGGCAACCAGGCTAGATTTTAATAACTTGCAGGACAAAAGAGCAACAGGCCCATAGAGTCTGGTAGGGATGTCAATATTTCCATTATAAACCCCATTTTAGCACGGAGGAGGGTACTCTAATTTGAACATTAAAACATTCTGGGGATAGCTTTTATCCAGGAGTCATTTTCTGTTTTTCTAATAAGAGCCATTTGCATCCATTTGGAAGAAACTTAAATGTATAGGGCCTGCAGGGGGAGAAAAAAAGATTAAACAGAGAATAATGAAAAAGCAAAAGAAGAAAACCCTAAAACAGAACAGACTTCGGAGTTTAAATGTAATATTGAGCCTCAGTGTTTGACTCAGAAAGGCTGATGCCAGTAACTAGGAAGCTGGACAAGGATGGGTCCAAGGTGGCATGGGACCTTCAGGACACAGGTCTGTGCTGCATAACCCGGAGATGCTGATTGACAGTGATGCCATTGTTGGGTCAGGAAACAAGAAGCATAGCCTGCTGTTTGTGATGGTGGGGACATGTGGTCCTTTGGAAGTAGAAAATTGAATCAAATCCGTGATCAATCTGTAAATCCTAAGGATATACTCTCTCTCTATTGAAGTTTGTGTGTTAAGCTCCACTGTTGTAGGCACTTTCTAATTCCAGTTCAACACAAATTTAAAATAGCCTTCACTTCCTTTGCTAAATATATTTTCAGGAGTTTTATATGTGCTTTGGATCAGCTATGAATCAGCCACTCCACAGAAAAGTATTTCAGGTATAGGTGGAAATGGTTCTTATATATTCAGTAGTTTGATATATATTTTAAGCTTGTAAAGTTGTTTATAACAAAAGCTGTTTTATAACTAAACTACATTATTACTATGGACCAGGTCAATAATATGTGTTTTAAAGCTACCTAGATACAAGTTTAGATCAGTGGTTCAGTCACCATTCACATCTGTAAAAAATAAAACAATTAAAAAAATAATTTATACAGGAACTGTTGCCAGAATTCATTCAGGTAGTTCCATTTTATACACATTTCATTTTGTAGATTTTAAATATTGAAATATTGATTTATGTTGTCAAGGCATCCTAAACTCACTTAGAAAATAGGCTTCAGAGACCTTAGAGACTTTCAAAAACCCTCAAACAGTCCAAATAATGTAGCTCCTATACAGACCTTCTTACTTCTTAGTTTTTTCTTTTTTCAGGTTTTTCCTTTTTTTCTTTTTTTTTTTTTTTGAACTAACCTGTGCTTCTGAGATTTTCTGCATAGTCTTTGTCATTCTGTCCCAGGCATTCTGTAGTCCTTCAGGGTCACATCTGAAATTAGAAGGCCAAGCAGTTACTTGTCACCCAACATCCCAAGAGGGCATGGGAAAGAACTATCTATTAAAAAACCCAGAAGTTCTCTCCTAAAAGAGACTGTGCTTACAGGCTTTGTATTCAAAAATAAGTCCACTAACATATATAAAAGGTCCAGTCCTTTGTCCATCACAAGAAAAAGCCAGGCACCACAACAAAAGAGGAACTGAAAATCGGAATTTTCCAAGTTTATTATGTTTATTCTAAATTTCCTACTCTTTCTCAAAAAGTCAGGAAAATCAGTGGAAATAGTTTAAGTGGTAAGTCTGTGCAGTCCATCCATTGCCTTCTCTAAAAGAAGATTGCTGCTTCTCAGGGGCATTCTCAGGGATTGCTGCCTTCAGCAGCATTTATACAATGTGGTAGGGTTCAGCTGCAGAATGCTTGTGGTGGTTCAGAAGGCATTATGTCTTTATTTTCATGTGTTGCTGGAAAACAGAGTAATATTATTCTCATTTCAGAGGAGAGGAGCTGAGGCACTGGAACTGAGGACTTGAATCAGACACTAGTGACAGCAGCCAGAAGACTGGCAAGTATTCAGCAGGAATGTACCTCTGGTGTGCCATCCTCTGCCCTCAGCCAAACCTACCTTGCAGACTAAAAAGCAGAGAGAGCCACTGGGGAGTAACATTCACCTGCTACAGCTTTAATTTTGCCAGCCCTGTCTAGAGCCACAGTGAGCAAAGCTCCCCAAAGCTCATTTTTTTTTTGGAGGTTGTGATGGAGGTTGTGATGAAGCCTGTACACCCATCCAAAATTTGCCATGAAGCCTATGCATTGCACTGATCTTCCCCAAATCAGGCCTTGGCACACTGTATGCCAACTTGAGAAACAGTTAAACACTTCCCCAACCACTCGCTTAGTAATGAGAACTCTCATATTATTTGGCCACATTTTTTGCAGTATTTCTGCCTCCTTCATTTTACTGTCAGAGAGTTCATGGCCAATTATATCCCTAAACAGTGAATGGGAATACTGTTCACTGTGTCTCCTTTCCCCATCAGCACTTAGATAAAAAACCTGATGTATGTATAAGGGAGAAGAGAGTAAGTTCCATCAAAAATGACATGCTGGGATTTCAGGAGGATTCAACTTCTCAAAATGAAATTTGACAGCTGCTGGATGATATAACCTGAATAAAAGTAATTAAAAGAAAATGAGTTCTGCCCTCTTGTATCCTCCTGACTCATGCCTCATTTTCTACTTCAGGATTTAGGAAAGCAAATGTCTATTTCTGTGTCCATCACCAGAGCGACATCACAGCAAGTTAATTAGAGCACATGACAGAGAGGTGCTATTTTTGCCTTCAAATAAAGATCTTTCTGTTGCTTATGAACATTTTTCTTTCTGAAATAGGGAGAGAAACTTCTTAGCTACCAAGAAAGGATCCTCTCTCCCAAAGGTGTATAAAAATTATTCTCTTTCTACAGCTTGCAAACTTCATGATTAGAGTTGTAGACCGTGGTGTATTAAAGAGGATACAGTCAGACTTGACTGATCAAGCTTAATTTAGCCTTATGTTTGTGTTTCTGAAACATAGTAAACAATTTTTTAGCATGTACATGCTTACTGACTTTCAAACAGGAAACATTTTTCCTTATCTGAATAACAATGAAATCTACAAATTCGTGACCTGTGTATTAATTCTGATTTTTATATTTCAAAGTGTATTGCTTCAAGGAGAGGCCTGAATACTATATATTATATGCCCTGATAAAGAATATTCCAGACATTTACTGCAGATAAATGCTACTGAAGCTAAAGCTAAAAGCCATAGTTCCCACTCAGTTTGGTGTCTGTGTCATCATGTGGAAACAGCAGTTTATATTATGTGGGGACTGCTCTTGACTACAGAATCCAGGGTCTGAAACATCTAAAATGTTTGTTTCCTAGACTATGATTGTGTGTCTAAAGCTGGATTACCAAATTTATATTTAACAATTTGAAACCTATGAATGAAAATATTATTCAAAAACAGATGACAATAATCATATCCAAGTTCATTTTCCTCTGGCCTCTCCTCACCTTCCTCTCCATCCTCAGAAAGGATGGCCAACTTCACCTGAGAAAATAGATCTTCACCACAGTTTAATTAGATGTCTCGGCCCATTAGGGGATTCAGAGCAAACAAATAATAATCAGTCATTTATAAAAGGATCTGCAGATAAGCAGACAGCTTGTCAATTTTCTTTTGGAGATAATAGCCCACAATACTACATCAGTTATCATCCAGGACGACTGAGGTCTAGCTTTTGTCCTGATACTTTACTTATAACCAAGCAGAAGCTGTGAAAGGAGGCCTTGGATTACTGCTTCTGTCTGCATCTTGAAGTCTTAAAGACCCTAGACCAGATGATGGGCACAAGCAAAGGCCCACATTTCTCTGGCCAGTAATCCAAAAACCTCCAAAAAACCCTTTCCAACTGGAAGATCACATTAAAAAAAAATAGGGTCAGAGACATAGTGTATGGAAAAATGCTGTTAAAGTACATGACCAGATGAGGAGAAAAAACAGAACCATCATGATGGTTTTATGGACTTTCTGAATATATTCCTAAGTGTCACACAATTTTAACATTCCTCTGACAGGTTAATATGTGCAACTTGTCTCCAGGGGCTAAGATTAAGTAACAACAAAGCTGAAAGGAGAAACATTACCAATAAACGGTGAGGAATTTTTTTGTAAATACTCTTTCTCTATGGGAATGCTTTATTTAAGTAAAAGGAAAAAAATGCAATATGTACATGATTAAAATAATGTACATGATTTAATAATTAAAGCAAACTTTAATTATTACTTTAACAATGTGACATACATCACCAGTAATCCAAATGCAACATGGTTTAAAAAACCCTCCAGCACTTCTGTGCTTGATCTCCATGTGGCTACCACCCAAGCCGTGGAGCTTGCCTATGTCACATACAGGGCATGGTTATGGTCAGGAGACAAGGAATTTAGGGAGCAGGGCCTGCAGTGAGGTCCTAGTGAAAAGCACAAGGTATAGCTGGTATCTGGGTTCTCCTAATGGCAGAATGACTGTTTGCTCCACTCCCTCCAAGCTGGGCAGTGAGGGGGCTGTTCCTGAGGGAACTGAGCAATGGAAAGCATGAAGGCAAGAAATGAGCAATACCAGAACTTGTACAGATCCATGGTGTTGGCAAGGAAGCTATGAGCAAGGACCAGGACTGAAAGGCAGGAGGAAGAATACCAGCAACCCACTGTGAGGGTCTAGGGCAGAATCACGCCCACAATCACACAACCCACTGTGGGTGGCAGTGCAGGAGCCATCCAAGAAACCTACTCCTTTAGTAAGCTACCATCACTGCTGCTGAATGCATCCAGCTACTCCCAAACATTAGTGTCCAGAACAAACCGCTTTCATCAGCCGAGGAGGCATATTTTCCAGGTTCTCCCAGTCAAGCCAGTTCATCTTTATTTCACTCTTTGATGTCAGGGCAATGTGTTTTTAAGACATATTTCTCAAAGAGGGAGAAGCAGTCATTCAGCACATGAAAGAGAGCAGTGCCGTGAGAATAAGGGACCGCAGAGCAAAATGTGTAGCAAGAGCAGAAGGAACACAAAGGCAGCGAAAATAGAAGGCACCTCAGAGTAGAGAAAATGATAAACAGCAGAAATCCATAGGCAAGGACCTCAGCAAGGGGCCAGGAAACACTCTGGAGGCAGCAGTAGAAGTAATAGAGAAGGACAAGAGCATCAGCCGTGGGGTGGTTACACTGGCTCCAGAAAAAACACAGCACTGCCAAAAAGAAAGCTGCTGAGTGGTCGTTGGGTCAGGGAGAGAAAGGTGGGCTCACAGGCAAGGGCACTGCTCCTGTGCAAAACACAGGGCAGCCCTTGTCCCTCACCAGGCTCAGGTGGTGGGCAACAAGTCTGAGCTGAACTGCTGCCAGGAGTGTATTTGTAATGCTGAATTTAGATGTGAACGTAATGAAAAGCAGGAGGAAATCATTTTAGTACCATTAATTAATTGGTTTCTATATTATATTTAAAGTTCTTGGATGTTTTTTACAAAGTCAATTAACTCAGCTTTATGTTTCTAGTAAATAAAACCCTCCATTTTGAAGCAGCCCTTTTTAAACTGAGTGGAAGAGGAAATCAGATCCCTAATTCTGACCCCTACTCTGAAAATCACCAATTTTTTCCACAGCAAGCTTAAATGCACCATTGTTGTTCTGCCAGCCCTTAACACAAATTAATGACTTAAATTACCTTTCATCTCACCTTATAAATTCTACCTTGAAGCAGCAGAAAGCCCAAGGGCTCTTGCATAACCAGATGAAGACAAGTTCACTGCCTCAAATCCTTTCCTTCTTGCTCCACTTTACATCAATTCTTTATAAGAAGAGGTCTCCAGGGCTAACAAAGAAGCTGTCCATGCAGCAGAAGGTGCCGTGGGACTTTCAGAGGTAAAAGCCCATCTTGTGGTGACTCAGTGCACTCCATTAGTCCTAGGAAACACAGGGCACATCGAATGCAGCAGATGTGCCCTCACTTGCCAGGCTTCAGACAAACGCAATCAAATCTATTTTAATCATCTATGAAATGCAAATGCGTTCCACTTGCGCACCCGCAAGATCCATTGTCTTCCTCACTGAAGCATGCGATAATGCCAATTAAACGCTGTTGCTAACTTAATAGGTGTTCTGATTGCCTGTGGGAAATTATCTTTACTTTTTTAGTAGTAGTAGTAGTGATAGTATTTCAAATCATGAAGATTTTTAAATGTTTTAATAATTGTGTTGAGGTTTGTTCTTGTTCTCTCTTTCCCTAGCAGTGTGGCCTGCACCCATCCAGACTGAGCAGAGAAACCCATGTTTGCACTCGGAAGAACAACACTGTGTAATTCCCAGCATTAAAAATACCCTTCCCAACTTCTAAACAGGCCCTATGCAGAACTGGCAGTTGCATTAATCTTCTGGCAATTTTGTTCACACACACAGGCTGCCCGTACATGCACACAGTCCCTTTGTTATTCTGTTTAGAAATGGCCAGACAGCTGTAAAGACGTTTATTCTCAGGCCCACATGAAAAATGTTTTCAGTATGTATGTAGCCTACAAAGTCAAGAATGATAAGCATTTAAATCAGACTTGCCATGCAAAGTCAATATTTCGATATCAGAGGAATTGATTCTTGATCTAGTGCCAGCACTGTGTACTCAATGTACTGCAGAAAAATCCTTGCCCAGCCTTCCTGCCAGCACACTGTTAGGGATGACAAGCATGCAGTTATCTGATAGAGCAGATATTTGTTCCAAAAGACGATTTTCATTTCAAAGACAAAACATGAAAAGAGCTTACTTGTGGGGAAACCAAATACTGTATTCTCCTCTTGATAAATCAAGCTTTAGAGAAATAATGCCAAAGAGAGCAGGATTCTGAAAAGAACTTCTGTAGCTCTTTTCATTCTTTTTCAGCTACTCAGCTGGCTTAACTCTGCCAACTAATAATCTTCTGTTTTCCTCAGATGTGTTGAGAAAGAGTTTATTTGCAAATAATTATTTAGTGATAAGGATGTGTGTCTGTTTACTTTTAAACAGATCCTACAAAGCTAATTAGGGGGTTTATCATAGAATGGAGGGTTCTATATGGTTTATACCTTAAGCTGCTAATTATGGGATTTTGAACAGCATCTCTTTCTTTCCTTTGCAGAGGACTAAGACAGTATTACATGACAATAAAGGCCCTGTTTCAGTGAAAAAGGTGAAATTTCCTCATGTCACAGTCTTGTCAGCTCTCCTCATCACTGGATTTACATAAAAGTAACCAAGTATGAGTAATAAGAGGCAGGAGAGGGAAACGTCTTCATACCCTCTGAGACCAGGGATGAACACAATAGTCCTTTCATACTCTGCAAAGACATCTTCGCTATTTGGCCGTAGACCTCCAGATACACTGTCTAATTACAGTTAGCGAGCAGCATGCCCTTGACACAACACAGAATAAATATAACCTGCCCTTTCAAGTGTGTCACAGTGCTCAATGCTTACTTTATGTCTTCACACTACTAACCAGACCTTATACAAAGAAACTTAACCGTGCCTGTACCAGCAAAAATTAAATAGTATCACATTTAATGCTGCTTTCTTTTAGCACAACATCAAGAGGGATTGATACCAAATCACTATCATCCAGCTACATTAGCAAAGGGCCTATTTCACTCACAGCTCTTCCTCAGGGCATAATAATTACCTGCATGTTTTATTTCACTGCCAGTCTTTTATGCAAGTGCAAATATGGAGTGCCTGTCCAGTTTCAAAGAGAAGCTAAAAGTAGACTATAGAGAAAATTAATCATAAGCATATCAGGACCTTACTGGGGTGCAACCCAATTAAATTCAATACACACATCCACTGTGGAGGCCATTAATAAGCCGCTAACAATTTCTGCATGTCCCTGCTGGGCTTCATACAAAATTTTGCCCCTATAATGAACTCTGTAGGCTTTACAGGTGGGATTTTCAGAAGTGTTCAACACTGACCCAGATCTACTCTCCTTGAAGTCAGCAGGAATTTTAACCACTGGCTTTAGGAGGGAGGAAGGGAAAGGTCAGCCTTGACTGCTTTTCAAAATCCCACCCCACCAGTCTGCTTAAGCCCCGCGCAACTCTGAGGGGAGAGTTTTGCTGCATTTATTGCACAGAGTAAGGAGTCTTTTTGTACAATGATCATCAGATAATGTGCTTCAGAAGCACAGAATATTTTTGCATTGTTTATCTGTCAAAATAACCAACCTTCAAAACAATATATAAGCCTACACAAATAAACAAATCATTCCTACCCAGGGAGGGTAACTTCGTTTGCGCTCGCTTGTATAGTCTAGAGACCCAATACAGCTATTGATCTGGTCCCTTAAAGAGAAAAACTTTCAAAAAACAGAGTTATACACAAGACTAATACACTGAACAAAATGCAAATTTAATAGCAAAAGCCACTGAAATTTTGAAAACTGCTTGTGAGGATCACACTCTCTGACGGGCTGTGGGAACCCAGAGGAAGTAAAAGCAGCTCCACTAGTAGGTTGTTGATTTAGGCTTCAAATTAATTATAAATTCATAATTAATTATGAAGTGCTACCCCTTGCTCTGCTTTTCTGTGGCCTGAGGAAGAGACAGATTCTCAAAAGCTCAGAGCCAATTTCCGTTTTATTTTTAGCCAGTCAATCTCACAAAAGGTCTTACCTACAACTTGGGGACTTGCTCTTTTATATTCCATTCATGTATAGGCTAATCAGCTGGTGCAGTGATCTGTGACACTTAAATAGGAAAGATGCATATAAAAAGCAAAGGCAGAGCAGAAGGGATACAAATACTGTGCCAGGGCTGTGGCAAGGACAAAGCAAGAAAGGTGTCCACACTCAGCAGCTCCTGCTACTGTTGTGTCCTGAGAAGTGGGAATAGTCCATGCTTGTGGATGAAAGAGGATGTAGCAGGGGTCTGTGGGATGGGCAGCCTCTGGATATGAGGGTATCCTGCAGAGATGGGTGCTCATGACCTTGTTTCTCCCAGCAGCATCCATCTCCAGCTGGGAAGTGAAGGACTCCTTGGCTCCACAGTGCAAATCTGATGCCCTCAGAGTCAAATCCTCACAGAATCATACAATGGTTTGGATCAAAAGGACCTTAAAGATCATGGGCAGGGACACCTCCCACTAGACCAGGTTGTACAGGGTCCCATCAAGCCTGTCCTTGATGGCTCTTCCATCCTTGCACAGCTACTGTACTAGGAATGGCACGGTTCCTTTTGTTTCTCCCTGCTGAGTTTCTAACTCTATGAGTTTAACAGGGATCCATATTAGTGTTGGGTTTGTATGTTTATTTATTTTCTAGTCTCATCTCACTAAGAAGCAGTATCTGCAAGGGTAAAGGGTGGAATGTGCAGCTCAGCAGATTGAAATGATCTTTTATTTCAGTCACTACTGAAGGATGGAGTAGTTACAGAACAGTTTTTGCTTACAATTACAAAATCAACATACAGTATGTAATTAACCTTAAAAACTTTCAGTGTCCAGTAAACATTGACTTCTAATCCATTAAGTTTGTTCATTTCAGGACTGAGCAGCCTGAAATAAAATACTGTTCTGTGAATCAGCAGCCTTTTGGTAGATAACAGGAAGAAAATGTATCCAAACATGTGGTATTCCCAGTTCAACTGGCATAGATTAGGAGTAATTCTGAAGGATAAAGTGGTTTGGGTAAGTAACACCCCAGAGGGATGCTGAGTCTGAAGAAAGGGGCATTCATTTGCTAGGTCTGCCACCACTTTCCTATGTAATCTCAGGCAAACCACTTATCTTGTTTTAATTTTCTAATTAAAAAGGAGTATATGGAACCTCTCATGCTTGCCTGGTCTTCCGAGTAGAAACTTCCGAGTCTAAACATATGTGTGTACAACACCAACCACAACACAGTGCTGGTCCTGATTGGAGCTGGTAGCTGTTATCATAACAAAAATCAGTAAATAAATCATGATGTGAAAGAAAGCCATGTGGTCTGAACCCAATGGTATGTGACCAAAAGATTGCAATATTCAAAACGGAGGACTGATGCGTGTATACTTATGGGTCATATGTGTTGCAGTTCCCCCAGGTTACCCCCACCTCCTTCTGTCAGCAATATGAAAACTCCACAACTGGCTGAAATCACCTTCTGAGCCAGGAGTAGGAGTAGGTAATTTAGTTTCCATGGTAATGCAGTTCTGGACCATTCTTAAACAGAAGCTGCCAAGTATGACAAATGGTAGGTGCTGATTTTTTTATGTGAACAGCTATTCACTATGAATTGAAATGAGATTGCCAAATTCACTTTCCTTGGGACTGGAGCTAGGGTCAAAAGCTATTGTTACATTCAAGCCATAGTGCAAAACTAGCACTTTGGCCACCCATTTCTAGCTGCAATATAGAAATTTTTAAATCCTAGAATAAAAATGAATGACTCAATATCAGAGTTGTCAAATAGATGAGACAGATTTACATCAAGCAATTCTGAAATGCTCTGTAGCCATGAATTAAAGGAAATATATGACAAATGACTGTTATTCATTCCCTCAAGGGGAAGAAATTCTGTTTTAAACATTGCTGACTGTTGTGCAATTCTTATTATATATACGTATATATGAAACCTGCACTGGGATAAACACATGAAATGATAAGGGCTTGAATTCAGTTACTTTTCTTCCATGAACCACCACTGTATAATATGCCACAGTAGGTTTTGCACTCTGCTAATCTCCCCGAATAGTATTTAACTAGTCTTGGAAAAAACTGTAATACCTAAATTAGTAAAATGATAAATAAAAGAGGGAAAAGCATTTTTATTTGAGTTTTATTTTCCTTAAAAATGAAGCAGTAGGAAAACAGGTTGGCAAATCAACTGATACTTAACACCATTTCTGCCACAAAAGCAGCCCCGAAAGTAACTGTGCTTTGTTCAGGTCAGGGAAATGTGGGGAGAATGGTCATGCCACTCACCACCCACCTAAAGGTAGGTTAGCAGGGTGCTGCTGGACTGCCTGCAGTGGCTGCATGCATGGCTGGGCTTGGATGAACTCCCCAAAACTGCCCCAGTGACCCCAGCAGATAGATGGCATTGAAGAGTCATGAGGATTTAGGTACTGGTCCATCAAGAGCTACCTGTGGCCTATTTGTGAACCGGCAGGCTCTGCACCATGGGAAACTCACTCCTAGAAAGGTTCTTCATATTAGCAACTCCTCCTATTTGCAATGTTACCTTTGACAAACACAAAGAATGGAACAAAACATTTTAAGTGTTGGGAGAAAAGAGGGTCCTTCCCAGCTCATTCAGTCCTGAAGAGAGAAGAAACACAGCGGAAAAACATGATGACAAAAGAACGTTTTCTGCCTTTATAGCACCCTTACTCACCCTGGTACTCAAAGCCTTTTGTAAACGTTCATTAAGCTGTGCATTAAAAGAGTAGTTCTCCCTGACATACCCTATTCTCTGCTTCTTCTCCGTGAAATGTCTGGAATAAAGGGCACTCGCTCTTTGTATTTTTAGGCATTTACACAGACACAGTTGATGGCAGCTGGAATTCAGACATGGGAGGTGAATGGGTTTGTTTGGGGTGACACCACGAGTAGCTTGCACAGGCAGGGAAAGAAACTCTGTGTGTGAAAGAAGCACAGTGGCTCTTGCAACCCACCCCAGAGCAGGCCTGGACTCAGTACACCATTCTGAGCCTGCCAGCTTCCCTAGCAGTGCCTGACCCTGCACCACGGTCCCCTCCAGCCTGCTCAGACCTTCACAGCCAGTTGCCCATGCCTTGCCAGTGGCTGCCAAAGCCACGTGAGCAGCGGCAGGGACACTTTGGTACTCATTTCCAACTCTCAGAAAGCAGTAGCAGGTCTCACGGGGGACCAGAATCCTAACATGGTGGAGAATGTGTTATGAGCTTTTATTAGTAGTGATTCCCCACAAGCTGACTGTCACTCTCAGTCAGCAGATAGCTAGTCCTGAAAGGGAGGTTGCTTTGTCACTGCTGTGCTAAGAGGTTGAGTGGTAGCTTTGGGTCTCAACCCAATAACTTCCTTAGGGATCGCCCTGACCAGGGGTGGCCAAAACTTAAGGGCCATAATATTATTTCAGAGCAGGTTGTTACTGTTATTTAGCAACTAATCTCTGCAAAGAACAGGAAGTTTTTGACCAGCTGGCTCAACACCAGACACTTGAAAGTGCTGCATAAATGGACATCTAGAAGGCAAGAAATAGTGTGGATTACACCAGTGGCAGGGAGTTTAACTAACATATATGAACTAAAAGATATTAAGAGACAGGACTTCCTAAATTGCACTGGGGCCACTGTTAGTCTTCATATGTTCTCCAAGGGATGCCAGAACCTCTTAATCACTGGCATTCCAGGTTAGTATTAGGCAAACATTCTTCAGATAGCTCATATTGATGCAAAGTGTTGTACAACCTTTAGTTTTCCTCTTTTCAAAAATGATGACTTTGTTTTCCTACTAATTTTATGATTAAAAATGGGATGTCTGTCCCCCAGTGTGCCCCAGACACTTTGGGTAGTGCTAAACACGAGACCAGGGAAAGCACTTACAGCCCACCATGTAATTCTTTCCTTGCACACAAAGACGGAATATTTGTGACCTGCTGACACATAGCACTTCAGAAAGTCAGGACAATTTGTAAGACAGGGTGTAGACACTGGAAATCTTTGCTGAGGAACCTTATTGCCTATCACAAATTTCTTCCCGATGAAATACTCTTACAACTTCATACACTGCATCTGCCCTGCCTCATCTAGACACTTCTGCAAGAAAGAGGGAGCAGTAGGGAGCTGCAAACTGCTTTCCTTAGTGGACTTTTTTATTTAAGTTAGCCACTGGGCTTTATAAAGCAGCCTGCCTGGGACAATGCACTAATAGTCTCATTCTACCAGTGTGACAGAACAACAAAGAGCCCAGTATGTGCTGAAATATGCTCTCCCCTTGCTAAGCCTGTAATCCTAGCTTTGATATTTTTTAAGTAATCAGCACAAACCTAGTGAGAATGAATTGGAAATTGCACACTTTATTTCATCTGCTGCTTGGCTTCCATCTTTGATCAGAGAGTGAAGAGGATGGGCTGAGCGAAGCACATGCGTTCCTCCTCCAGATGATGTTAAAGGACAGAGTAGCCTTCATGCTAACTATTTTCTGGGTCGTAACTACAAAATCCCTGCAGCCTTTCATGTAATTTCCTCTGGAAAGTCACAAAAAGTGCAGATACATTCTCCTAACTTGGGCTGCTGCTGCCATTCTGCTCCAGAGCTGCTGTGTCACCTGCTCTCACCTTTCTTCTAGTTGCAATTGCAAACAGATATCCAAATTATGGCTCCAAAATTGGTGACCATTACATGAGACCTGCTGCAGAGGGGTTTCAGTGCCTTTGCTCACAGCACCACCACCAGGGATCTCTTCTGCCAGCATCCTCCAGCCTAGGAGTCAGTGTACCATTGGTCATTTACCTGATGCTCACCTTGGGGATGCTGCCACTACTGCAGCGGTGAGCACCCAGTCAAGCTGTCCTGTCCCTTTGGCAGAGCTTAAAAGAGTTGCTAGACTACAGCTGCCATTTTCCATTCTTTGATTTTTAGAAGCTGTTTGCTAACTTTTTAACGAGCTTCTGATGCTGATCACACAGTCCCCACCTTCTCTGACTCTGCAGGATGCCGGAAGACAGACAGAGGGTCATAGCCCTGGAGGTGGTTAAATCAGCACCTTTTTGAGACCCTCTGTCCAACTCAGCACCCTGATTGAGTGAGCTGAGGCTGAGGTGAACCAATTACTGTAAAAATGAGAGAGATCATGTGAAAATAAGGGTTAAAGGCTGAAGAGTGCACAACTTTAGTGATGAGGGGAGCAGAAAGGGTGGAAAATGCAGACCCAGAGGACTGAGGGGCTGTAAACTCTGATCACTCTTCTGCTTGAAAGACCTTCACATTGCAAGGTAAAGAACTGCAACGAACACCAATCTGGGCAAGCAAGCTTACCTTCAAAGTGCCTATAAGCTTATCTCCCTGCTAAGGTCAACAGAAAATTCCCATTGATCTCATGAGGGCTTGGATTTTCAATTAATGCAAGGCTACTGGACTTTATGTGCAGTTATGCAGCATTTGTAATTATTAATTTATCTCTTCTCTGACTTCCAGTTGACTTCTGAAAGGAGATAATGTATTATATCAGCGCTTAAGACTGAATGTATATTTGTTCTTTAAAGCACCATTTTCAGTGGTAGAAGCCCATGAACTAACATACTGTACTCTGCTGGGCCAGTTTAAGAAGAAACATGAAAATAATCTCATTGTACACTTATAAAACGAACTGTGAGTCTCCATGTTTGAATCTAGCTACTGTTACCATTTTACTTGTTGACTTAAAGCCTTTTTCTGGTGTTAATACAGCAGCAACACTCTCTCCAAAGACAACATGCTAGAAGTTGGGGTTTTTTCCCATTCTTGTAAAAATTTTGTTTTACAAGCAAGATTCAGATAGTCTGCACCTGCTGTTTCTAGAACCCCGAGAAGCTGCAAAACTTCCTGGTGTGTCTCAACAAGCATCTGTTTACAACACTGCTGAGTATTCAGAAATTAGCTGTTCAACTCCTCCTAGCATTCTCTTTAAAATCCTTAAGCAGAAAGTCTGTTAAACTCCTGTGTGAACATTTGTGCTTATGTATTCAGAGTTACAGAAGTCACTGGGTACTACGATGAAGTATAAACTGTTCTAACATGGAAAGCTGGATACAGAGCTGCAAGTGAAGAACAGTTTTCTTCCCCTTTGGAACATACCACTTGATGCCAGATACAGAAACAATAAAGGTATGGAGGCTCCCTGGAAATCTGTGTGACTCCAAAAGCAGGCTTACTAGAATATTACTGGAATATGTAATATTTTCAGAGTTGAACCATGAATATTGTCAAAGAAATACTTGAGGAAGCAGCTATGCACAAAGACATTCCAGGGTACCAGCCATGGAGGTTGGAGGTAGCCAAGACGGGAGGTGTAAGCTTGGGACAGGAGGAGGAGTCAGAGGGAAAGGCAAGTATTGGAGATAAGACAACCTGGCAGCACATTTGGCACTGCTGATAAGTTGAGCCAGGGAAAGATGGAGATCAGAAAACAGTGTGCCAGGAGGCTGGGAGGCAATGTTAGGAGGCAAGTCTGAGTCAGCTGTGTCACAGGGTGAACACAGACAAGGGCTTGGCAGCAGTGTTTTGGATCACTTCAAGGAAAAACTGTGAGAAATTGGAAAGGCCAGGTAAAGAAAAGTCTGCAGTAGTCAAGATGAGGAGTAGGAGCATCAGCCAGCATCACAAGCAAGAGAACAGGAACCATTCTCTGAGACCACTTGGAGAAAGCCCCATCATCTTTGAGCAGTTGCCCAAGTGCACAGGGAAGGAAGAGAAGGTATTAGAGCATTAAAAACTGGAAAGGAAACAGTCATTTATTCAGTTCTAAACCTGTTTCCTCTGCAGCATTCCTCACACAAGTATTAAGCAATACAGCAATATGAACCATTATCTCTTTTTTATAGGTGGGACCATTGCATATAGGAAGATGAAACAATTTCCCTAAAGCTACCCAGTAGGTCAGTGGTAGAGCTGACAAATTAACTCAAGGATTACAAATCCCTATCCACTCCAGATTTTGAACCTTGTTCTCCATTTGCAATTAGTTTAACGGAAGAAAAAAATCTCAGCAAGTTGTTTGTAATTGCCCCAAAACCATACATACCATCATCTTTAACCAGTGAATATTTTTCCTACCCTTTGTTTATGCTGGTTATTTACTAGTGATCATTTGTGGTGTTAGAAGTAAGGCTACAGAATTATTTTTCTTCATACCCTGATTGGGTACAAATTTTCTTGAATAGCTAGTAGCTAAAAAAGAATGTACATTCCCCAAATACATCAGAGTGAAATCTGTGTTCTGCACAGGTGCTTTTGACCAGTCGTCAGAAAGCACACACAGCTGTGAGCCAAACACTCAAAATCCAACAATTATTTGCAATGCCTATTTTGCCATGTTTAGACTATTAGGTTGAAAGATAAAGACAAAAGAAGAGGCTGTTCATGTGCTGGAATGGGGAAAATGAAAAGTGCATGGCAATCACTCTAAAATAAAGAGATTTTTCTTGTATCGTGCTGGATTATGTAGGCTCTTGAGCAATGGCCCTACTAAATAGCCACTTTAAAAGGATGTATCTTGAAACTAATGCATTGCTTATGCTCTGCAAGAAAGCAGTTATTTAGGAAAGAAAGAAAAACAAAACATCAGAACCTCAGACAGTAGATGAAAGGACAAATTCGGGACTCCGCTCTGTCACCTAAACACAGGCCACCTCATGCCCTGCAGTGTCCTCCGTGACATCCCAGCCACCTCTCCATAAAGGCACAACCCCTCTTATGGGTTCCCTGCTTTCTGTGTGTACAATGCCTTGCATCATATCTGGGCATTTAAAGGCCTGATTCAAAGCCATTGATTTCATCTCAGTGTCCCAAATTAAGGCTGGCATAAACACATTCATAAATTCCTTCTTTGCTTCACCCTGAATTTCTTGCATACTCTGCCCACCAGCCAGCCTAGAAATGACAAACTGCTGCCTGTAACACTAATATTTTGTCGACGGAACCAATGTGATCAGTCTTCATTGTCTCTCCAGAAAAAGTTTTGATATTTTCATTTCTTCTACAAACAAAATGAACATATAATTTATTTTTGTGAGCAAAATGATTTTATGGTATTTCTCTTTGTTGACAGAATGATTGGAATAAAATTACATTCTGTTGACAAAAAATGTGATGAAATGTTGTTTGTGAATGTTATGAACAAAGGAATTTGACAAAAAATGCAGTTTGGTAATGGGATGTAGTAAACACTTTAACAAAATGAATTCTGTCTATCTCCTATTTGTCCTAGGAATGACATATGAAGTTTTTCAAAATCTACCATGTCAAAATAAAATGTAAAAATTTTACCTATAAAAAGACTAAACTGCTTTTACAGAAGCCATTCCTTCTAGTGTTTTAAACTACATTGCTCTAGGTCACCTCTGTTTTTTCCAGAATTCTGTAATTTCAAAAAGAGATATGCTGGATTCACATGTTTTGGTGCATATGCATCCTCCACTCCACCATTAACTAACGGTCCTAGGCTGTCACATTTTTCTTTGGTAAATTGAACAATGAGGTAGAACTTTGTTATTTTCAGGAATACTAGATATATTTAAAGATAACAGTGTTTGTTATTGGAAGTTATCAAGCCTCTGACAGCAACATGAGTACTCAGATAATTTAATTTTTTCAGAGCCTAAGAAACAGTCTGACAGCATGTGGGAAACGTGTGTCAAGATATTTTCTCTTTGAACTTTGACGCTTGACATCTTTACATGGACATGAGCTCATATGAGGATGGACAGAATGGGAGGAGAATCTCTCTTTGGTGGACTCAAGTGAATGAGCTTAGACAAGGCTGATTTACCCTTGGTGGCAGAGGGCCTTTAGGTTAAAAGAAATTTGATGGCTCTACAGGGAGTGGGATATAAAAGCACAAGGCCCAGAACAAAGGGAATAGATTTAATTACAGGAAGTCAGTATGATGAAATGGTCGAGCACAAGCAAAAAAAGAGCTGCTTCAAAAGGTTAAAATACAAAAGAACAAAAGCAAAGGTTGAACAATATTATGTAAGCATCAACACATAAACAACAAATACAACAAAAAATAAAAATCACAGCATAAACAGAGCTGGCTGCATTTATCCTTCCTGTGTTGGTCACTAGGTCCAAAGGCTATAAATCAGAGCAGTACAAGTAACTGTTTCTGGGTAGGCTGATGACAAAGAACATGAGCTTTCTACAGAGCCAGTGTGAGGGACAAGCTTGAGGGACAGACTTGGCCAGGTTGCGCCTTGAGCTCTGCATACAAGGTTGCTTCCAGGGCTCCAGTGGGCAGTGAAAGAAGTCAACCTTCCCTCCAGACAGATAGAAGTGATAGAAAAATATTATAATCCCATTAGCACTGGTGGATTTCAGTCTCATCTCCCATCATGCAGAGGAATACCATCACCCCTGAAAACACTGGTGGGATTTTGGTCCTACCCCACAGCAGATCAGGTAGTCGGGGCATGAAGCACCCTTACATCTCTTAAATCCCCCTGTGGCTAAGTGAGGAGATACAGAAGGACACAGAAAGAATGTAGTTAGATCCTACTGTGCAGACATACTTTCAGACATTCACAAGTTTAAACTTTTCAAGTCACTGGGGCTTCACATAGTCAGAAGGACTGCAGACCTGTGCCCTGGACTTCAGCGTCAGTAGGCTAAAGAAATCTGTGAGCTTGAGGCCACCAAAGATTTTGTCAGACTTGCTTCTGGCACTCCAAGGTCATGGGTAAAGTAAATGATTTTTTGTTCAATTCTGTATGGGTTAAAGATCTGCAGGAGACCCATCTCTGTATGGACTGGCCAGTTTCTGTACAAATATTAATACAAAAGCGGTGATAAACATATACATTTATCAGCAAATGCTTCTTAGAGCTAAAAATACAATTAATTACACTGCTTACTCCAAGGTTTTTATTCTTTTCTCCTCTCCCTCTCCCTCCTCCCCACAATGAAGGAGAAGAAAGGAGTTAATGTGGTAAATAGCTTTCCCCCTGAATTTTCCCTTACAAAAGAATAAATGATATTAAAAGGTAAGAAATGTTCAAACATAATCAACACGCACATACATTCTAAAGAAAATAGCAAATTAAATGCAAAACCTATGCTAATGCATCATCCAGGTTGAGATTTTAATTGCAAAAAGTCAGGAAATGTAAAGTTATGGTTCTCGCAGCAATCATCACTCAGCCCCTTGAACACAGTTAGGATTTGTATTCCAGGCAGTGTGCTGCGTTAACTCGAACGCCAGTGTATATGTGTGTTCTCTGCCTTCATTACAGTTGCTGAGGGAACCATAATTCTGCATTTGCTGACTCTTGCTCAATTAATTTTTTTCCTTATTGCTGCACTAGAAGATTCTTGCATTTAATTTCACTGTATTTAAAAAAAAACAAACTAAAAAAAAAAACCCACAACCAAAAAACACATGAAACAATTAATAGAAACTGGAAATTTCCATTGCCTGTTAAAGTCAGGAGATATTCCATTCTGTCTCTGCATTCTAAGGCTCATGTAGGACCATGCAGTCATTTTAGGGTACAAGTACATGATTAATAATACTAATAGTAATAATAGTTAATAATAATAGCAATAAATGCAGATACCTGGAGTTTCACCTTATTGTGAAGCAAGAGCAAAAAGATCAGGGAACCGGCATGCTATGGACAGTGCCTTTTTCCAGCCTCCTCTGATAACTACTTATGTTACACTTCTTTGCAGTGAAGGCAATGCTGAGACCCTGTGTTCCCACAGAGCCTGTCTCAGAAGTGTTTCACCACAAAAGCAAATTCTTCTTGTGCCCCCACAACCTTCTCAGGACTCCAGTACCTCTGAGGATAATTTTGTCTGTAATCATCCCACATCATGTGGGATATAACTTTCTGAAATTCTGCCTGATTAATCTGCAGGATCAGCCATAAAAGTAATTAATTCTAGAGGTCTGAGAAATCAGTTGGGAAACAATGCTTAGAGTAGGTATTTTCCTACTCTGAAAAAAAGGAGTTGTCAATCTGATGCATATTTGAAGGCACATCTGCAGACAGACACAGAGCCTCACTACCATTATTGACATGGTCTCTTCATACCAGCAGAGCCCAGCACCATTGTGACTTACCCACCTTTCGTCCTCCTCTGGGTGAGAAGACAGCTCCTGAAATGTGCCCACAAGTATGCACTGGATGCTTCAAGGTCAGATTTCCAAAGTGGCTGAAGGATATGAAGATGAATACAAGCCCACTGAGAGTTTAAATAACTGAGCATTTGGGTAAATCCCACTAATCCCACCTTTCTGTTAAAGCTCATATGCATATAAAATCTATTCCTAGGAAAAACCATCCCACAGAAGTCACCATTCTCATGCAAACTGTCATGCCAGGGGGTCTCTTTCTCTTATAACAGTGGGCCTGCAGGTCAGGCGAACCCATTAGCTCCAGCTGAAACAGCCCTCACTCAAAAGATGCATACATATAAAAGCCTCCTGAGCTGAGAAGATATCAGTATCATCTCTCATTGATAAATCTTGGCATTTTCTTCTAAAATTATTCCATAGTTTATATATTAGGTAATGTGCAAATGGGAACACAGGTGCCTCCTGTGCTCTGTAAGGTCTCTTATAAACTCTCCTTTCATCACGGAAAGAGTGGGTTTTGTGCTGTTAGACCAGCATAGCCACAGGTGAGCCCTGACCTCTAATTTATAAAGAGCTATCAGACCTACATGGGGTGACCACATGCTGTGTTTGTTGCAGACAAATATATTTTTTTTACCTTGCAAATACGCAAAATACTTTCAAAATGTAGCTCTCAGTCATACTTAATTGTTAAAAAAAAAAGGGGCGTCACAAATTTCTCACTGAAAAATTGCATTTTTCAAAAGCATAAGCAAATCTTGGCAGAAACTACTTTTTCCTGTATGTCTTTCCCATCCTCAAAAAAATCCTAGCTAAATCCCACCACTTCTGCTATTCATATTTTTCCTCCTTCTCCTTTACCTTTTTTCCATTGTAAAGAGAAGGGAAATAGAATTTTTAAGAAGGTATAGAAAGAATTATGGAGAAAAATTCTCCTGGATTTTTTAAAAATCCAAGGGGATTTTTGGTTGTTTTGTTGTTGTTGTTGTGTTGGTGCTTTTTTTCATTTGGTTTGGGTTTTTTGTTTAGTTTTGGGGCTTTTGTTTGTTTTTGTTTGGGTTTTGTTTATTTTTATTTTTACTCCTTCCCTCTAATACACTTATTTGGTTTATCTTTAAGCCTCTAGGTCAGCCTGTTCTTTGGACTTTGAATGCAAAGATCATATGCAGCCAGAGGTAAGCATCCAAGGTACCTGGCAGAAAACAGCATCAGACAGAACAGATGGCAGCTCCTGACCATGCCAAAGAGAAGAAATGGCATTGCCAACAGTGCAAAGAGTTCATTCAGCTCCATTTACTGTTTTGTTCCAATTTTCCCAAACCATAGTCAAAAGAGTCCAAATTCTCTGCATAGTCATGTCAAGCCTACAGCTGATCCACAGCATTGTACCACTCCTTCCACTCATTTCAATTAAAAGCATGATTGTCACACACTCATACAGGTGACAGAGGTCCACTGATCTAAAAGATGCAGGAATCATTGCTTTCAGGGGTGTGCAGCATGAAAATAAGATAGTGAGCCATGGTCACAGGGCTAACATAAATCACGAGGAGAAACACTGGTTAGCAATCATGCAGACTTTAGACATAGTGCCGTGAAGGGCTCATTTCAAGGGTAAGGAAGCAGCTATAGAGGACCCAGGGCAGTTTTACCACAGCAAGGAACAAGTGCCACCGTCCTGCTCTCCCTACTGAGAAAAGAAGATGAATTTGCTGAAACATGTCACCAAGTAGAAAATCCAGATTATAAGTGGAGTTGAGCAAGCAGGATTCTAGCACGTTGTACAGAAACCAGCTCTTGTACATATCCATGGTCATTAGGACCACCAACAGCCCTAGGACTATTAAAGAAGAGATTATGGAAATCAGTGTTAGGTGCTGCCTGGAGTATGGTGCTTGCTTACTGCTTTGTAACTCAAAAGAAGGAGGCAGAAAAACAAGAAATAAAGAGTCCAGAGATGTGAGATGAGCGAGAGGAGAGGAGACTGTAGACATGGTGGTCACTCAGGCTGGGTGGAGGAAACACCAGCAGACATGAGCAATACAATGAGCCGAAAATGTGCGATAAATGGATAGTTGAGGTAGCAACCAAGTACTGTTTTATACTCTCAGAAAAGCAGAAGATTTTCACCAAAAGCAAATGGAAGTCACTAGTCAGTAACAATGACACTGTGGACGACTTAGCACAACTGGTGCATAGAAAAGTTCCCCAAAAGATGAGATATATGGGGAATACAGACTTACATGTTAAGAGGCAGAAATATGTAGGAGACACTAGCCAACTCCTTCAGCAACCCCCTTATGAATATATTGTACTCTTACTACTGGTTGTACCTATTTTCATTTAAAGTGGACTGTCCAAAAGTAGGCACTGCATACCTCTGATGAAACAAAGTTACTTGGAAACTTTCCTATCCAATTTCTGCTTCAGATTTCACTTTGAAAACCTAGCAATTTAAAAAGAAACAAAAGCATCCCACAGAATGATACCAAAGGACAAAGTTATTTTAGGAATACAATTTTAATCAGTGCAGTACCAGCATTTAAATCTGCTGCTGTACTGACATCAGTGGGGAAAAAAATAATTAAAAACATGGAGTCCAGAGGGACTGGCAGTTTTGAAAATGAATCTATACCTGTGTCACCTTAATGTGGGATTACCGCAGTTCACTCTTGATGCAGAAATTGTGGGGGGAGCAAGAGCTGCCAGCTCGCTTGTTAGGATGAGTATCACAGTGAGAGCATGACACCTCTGCTCTCTGATGTACAATGGCTCATGACCAATTTCCATCTGACTCCCTGCATTAAGGACTCAGCAAATTAGTCACCTCACTTTTTATTTCATGTGAGTCCATGGTATCCAGATTACTGTGCTGAGAAGACAAATGAAATCAATAGAATCTGTGTTCCCAAACAGATTTACTATCAAAACAGAGTGGCGAGGGAACACAAAAGGTACAGCAAACAAAGGTGACTGTTCACCAGATATGGGTGATGTGCTGAATACACTTCCTTGTCACCCAGGGACAGGAAAACAACTCCACTGAAGCACACTACTATCTTACCTGTGTGTTCCCAGTGTTTCCCCGCCCAAGGGACAGACAGGCTTGGGCTCAAAATGGAGACAGAGCCATGGGCAGACACATTACTGGGACTATCCTGTGGATCTCCAGGCAGGGATCCCTTCAAAAGCATCTCCCATCCCACACCAGCCCCCTGTTGCTCACAGGTTCCCAGGGAAGGATCCCTTCTAGCCAGGCTAGAGGGATCCACAAGAATCACTTGGACATCAAACCTGCAAAGGTACTGCTCCACTGTAGTGTAGGCAGCTCAGGGGATGACAACCACACCTTTTCCTACCATTCGTGTTGATGCTTGTAAATCAGCTATGCAAATGGGGATACTGCTTGGGTAAGTTTCAGAAGTTTATTTACCTAAAACACTGGTTTTTCACAAGATAAAAATCATTGTGAAAGCATGATGACACTTGCACTTGTCAGAATTTTTTTCTCATTTCTTATTGCCGCATGTTGTGAGGAAAGGAATTATTTGTCCCTTCTTCCTTTACCCTTTTTCCTTTATCCTCTTTCCTTTATCCTCATTCCATAACCTTGCAGTAAAAGTTTGGTGACATTTTCCTACCTAAATCTACTGTTCATTGGTATTTCAGATAAACTGGATTTGAAACTGAACCTGAACATATCTCCCCCTAAAATTCCTAAAATTTTCACATCTTTTCTTTGACACTTCAAAATGAAACATTTCTCTAAAAAAAATCCTTCTGACACACATACCCATTTCTGAAAGGCTTGAACAAACCACAGGCAAAGTAAAAAGTTGCACTTTGGATCAAAAAAAAAAGATAATATTGCAACAAAACCAATTTTTCCATCCAGTTTTTCAGCAGGGCCATCACTCAACCCTGGGATACAGCTATATTTTCTTCAGGGCATAAAAGAGCTGAGCTGTATCTAGTAGAAGCAAGGTGACAAAGTAACACCATCTCTGTGAGTGAAATGAGCCATGTAAGTAGAAGTATAGCCTGAGCCTTAAAAACTGCTGCCAGAAGAGCTGTAGCACATTGGGCCCTCGCAGCACACTGCAATCTGGGACACACTTTGCATTCCCCACTCAGGTGATGGGATGCACTGAACACACATCATTGTGAACAGCCAGGTGAACCACCACTGCAGCTGATGGGAGCAATGTCATGTCTACATGGGTTTTCTTTCAGCAGGACTCCTGGCCCTGAAGGTCTCTACTGCCCAGGTGGAGAGCAGTACTCAAGCTCACCAGTAAGTTTTCTTCTTGGAGAGATGCAAACAGGCCCAACCTCTATTGACAAAATGCTCTCACACAGACTGCACAGACCGGCTCAAAGTCCTCTTTCCCTGCTGGGAGAGTTGGAGGCATTTATCTGTCTGCAGGATCCTCGGAAGAGATCATTGTAAGAGGCTTCCTTGCTCCCAAGTACAATATTGCTGAAGGAAATAATCATACTCGGGCAGTTTTTAACAGAGCTCATGATCACTTTAAGCGCAAACCTGTCTTCACAATCCCTCTGGGTGATAAGGGAAAGATCAAAGAGAGACAACAAAGCTTAGTGAGCTGGTGGAGGTCACTGAAGCAGGCCAGGCTACCCTGTGCCCTGGGAGAGTAGATGGGAAAGCACACCCACTGAACACCTATGCGTTATCCATAATGTTACACAACAGCTTTTGTAAACCAAGGAAAATCTCCACTACTCTGATTCTAGGCATGTGATCAACTAGTGATTGACTTATTTGTTAACTCCATTTTTATTCAAGCTAAAAGCTTCTTCAGAGGGTGCTTGAGTATTCAGCCATCTTGTATATAGTGCTTTCATACAGGTATATAAACCACAGACTGGGAGAAAATGGCACTCGTTAGAAGCCTTTGGCTCATGGTGTACACAGAGAAGTCAAAGAGGAGAGCTAGTGGTTTTCTGTAACCTAACATGCCTCCATGCAGATTGACCTCCCCAGTCCCTGATCAGCCAGAGCAGCTGACAGGGGACAGACTATGAAGCTACAAACTACACACACATACAGATGTGTGCAAACAAGAAGATAGAAAAAACTCAGATAGGTACCCTTTCTGCACAAGAACATGATGCAACTAAAAGCTGAAGGATGAGAAGCCTTAACCTCTTGCCAGCATTACTTACTATTCACAGGCACTTGGATAGCTGTCACCAATCTGGTTGCTTTTATGTGAATGTCTGTTAAATCACCCCATTGGCACCAGCTAGCACCAGAGATTTCACCTGCCATTTGAACAGAAGAGAGACTCAAAAGTCAGCCAGCAGAGCTGATGAAAAACAAATCACCAAGTCAGTTTACTACCAATGAGCTCTATTAAGTGACTGTAATGCAGTTCATAGCCCTGGAGTAGTCACTGTCCCTCACTAATCTAATGGTAGTATTGACAAGGATCATTTACACAATTTCTCTTAAAGGTTACCGCTATTTGTCAGGGACTCTCTGTGCTCCGGATGTGTGTGCAGTCCTCGTTCTGATCCCAGCTTGCCCATCCTCACTGCAGAGCCGTGATCGGCAGCACCGACTCCTCTCCTCACAAGGTCACGGTGCTGCAGCCAGGTGCCAGGTGTCCACATCCTCTAAACATCTGGTAGGGATTAACAGGAGACAGCACAAACCTATCCTAAGGGCTAAACTAATGCAGAGAAATTGGTTGTTCGACAGCAGTACCTTGCCACCAGGTAGCAGCTAATCTGCATTAAGCCTACCCAGCTGTTTCTCGTGGTCAGTGGATATACTCCCCTAATGATCAGCCATATCACAGAGTTGTAGTTTTATGTCCTTGATCCTTAAGTGCAACACAGCTTCATTTTACATCTTCTATGTAGAAAGAAAAAAATAAAAATCAGGAGTCCCTCAGGCATCATCTCTGAGTTTTAACAAGCAAGAACTAGCCTCAGGATTTTAAATACATGGATCTTTCTGGCTAAAATATCTGCTTTTCATCCCCATTCCTACTCTGTTTTTTAATGATGATCTGAATTGTCCAAACATCACTGTTTTATTTGGATGAAGTCTCATCTCTGCAACATACAGCTCTGTCCAGAAAATGAAGGAAAACCACAAAAACAAAGCTCTCCTCACGCAGATGAGAGGAAAGACAAGGAGAGCTAATGGGGGTCTTTAAATTCTATCTGCACTTACAATGTAAATAGATAAATCACACAAATACTATGTGAAGCATAGAATGATCTTGGTCTTTAAAAATAGCTTAAACTGCTTAAAAAAAATATAAATGTTTAAGTTTTACTTAACTTCCCACCTCACTTCACAGACACAGCCAGATGCTCCAAAGTGGTGCTCTCACTTCTTGAGATGGTCTCACTTCAAGGGAGGATGAAAGGATCAGGGCAGTCCTTGGGTTGTAATCCACAGCAAAGAGGGACGAGATTAGGAGAGAGGCGACAAGGGAAGGTCTCACATCTCTGGCTCTCTCCAGCCTCTCAACATCGCTCCATGCTCTCCAGTGGGTATACAGTCTGAGACGCTTCTCCGAGCTGAAACAGGCCAGATTTGCCCTGTTTGCAGGTGTTTCCTGGAAGACCTCCAGGGCCACTGTGTTGTGGAGCTTCCCTCAAACAGCTGTCATGTACCTGCTCCTGCCCAGCTCTGAGGCCACCAGCAGCTTCTGCAGCTCCAGATTCACCGGTGACCTCATGGTGGAGCTAAACCAGGTTCCTTGTGTTCAGTGCTTGTGAGAGACAAAATACAGAGCAGACAGGAGTATGAAGTTTCAAGCTAGGCTGGCTGAGTGGAGGAACTTGACTGCCTGCTTGGGGTGGTGCATGGTTGGCATCCCTACTCACAGGGGGATCTAAACCTCTCCACATCTTCTAAAAAGCCCTAAGGAACAGACCGAGTCCTAGACCCATGCCACTTACACCAGGGCCCAGCAGTCCCAGATTGCTCCTACCCAGTGGGTGCAGGAACAATATTATTTTCCTGTTATTTTTCTTTTTTCTCACCCATAACATAAGCAGCCTGCAGGATCACACCAAGGAGACAAAGCACATCTCCACAGCAAGGTGAGGAAATCCGCTCAGACTCAGTTACTCTAGTGGAAGGCAGTTAATGCTGATCCTACTGAGAAGTACATAGGAATAGCCATTAAGTTCAATAGAGCAGGACCATAAAATTAAAGAAGAAAAGATTACCTCCCTTTTCCATTTTCTTTTGCTAACACAGAAAAAGATAAAAAAAAATAGTTGTATCGCTATTCCCAGTATTTGCATAAATGTGTGCTCTAATGATCAAAGCATGGACCTGTTATGCAAAAGCTTTTGGGCCAAATCCAACAATTAATCCAACCTTCACAGCCCAGATGAGGATCCCCACTAGAAGAAGAGGTCATCTGATCCTACAAACTGGGACAGCTGGTGTAATGGTATCCCAGCCCTCCTACACAGAGAAAGAACAGGACAGGAGATCCCACCTGCCCATCACTGACAGTAAAACCTCTGCTTCATGGCAGCAACTGAGAGGCTTTTGGATACCTGGCACCTCCAGGAGCAGGGAACTGCCTACATGTCTTTTAAGTACTGAAAACAGAAGTTGTACACAGGTGAGAAGCCAGCTTTCAGCTTCCAGTCACTATATCAACCCATACCCTTTTCGTCCTCTCTAAAAAGAGGGTACTTGTCTACTTCCATCACATGAAGTTTGGGCTGTTAGTTTCAGGAACATAAACACATCCACATCCCTCTCCAAATATCCTCTACCTAAACTACCAGTACATTAATAAATTATTGCACAACAGAGAGGCTGAGACTGACAAGTCAAACTCTCCAAAGAGAGGAAATGCAGAATTAAAGCTGGTCACTCGCATGCTGTTTTGCTTCAAATACAATTGGTACTTCAATTGGTTCACCTGGAAAGAGCTGGTATATGCAGTAAATTCAAATGTTCTCTGTGGTAGACTTCCCACATTTGCCTCAGAAACCGGGAGGGGAAAACGCAGATTAGAGAAAGAAGACAAAATACTTTCATTGCTTAAAAAGAAATGTCATGTAGAGATATTATTCTCTCTGAGAATATGCCAGAATGACCTGTTCTGATACAAGACAGTGTTTTCAGACCAAGTTGCATTTGAATGGTTGGTAACCCATTACACCTTCCTAGTTTCCCATAGGTCAGACACAGGCGAATATTCAGCAGGGGCTTTGGGGAGGATATGTAGCAGTGAGGAGGCTCCTGGCTGTGGGTGAAGATGCCTGCACTATGTTCTGTGGCCCAGGGTCTCAGTGCCTCAGAAAATACAAGAAACATGTGAAGGTATTTTCAGCAAGCTTGTGCTTATTTTCTCAGTGGCAGAATGGAAATTATAAGATCAGCCAAAACTCACAGAAAAGCTGTGAAGATAATAACTTAATGCCAGTAATGTTTTTGGTGGCATCAAAAAAATGTCCAAAGAGCAAAAGAACCCCACTCTTCACTGAGTGCAACAGAGCCCTGTGAAAACTGTAATGTGCAGTCAAGTATTCCAGCTTCAAAAGCCGGAGTATCCAGGACTGGAGCTTAGGAGGCTCCTCCAGTCACAGGCCCAGTACAGGCACTTATGCACTGGCTGGATCAGCTCCCCCAGCTCCCAGCTGCTGCTGCTGTCCCTGCCGGTCCTGGGATGGCCATCTCAGGCATCCAGCATCAGTGCCTGAGCAGCTGTGCCAAACATTCCCTGGGCCTGATTCAGGCTGTGGGCCAGAGCGTAGGCTGCACCGAGGTACACAATGCTGCTAAATCAGGGATCAGCTCTATATATTCATGAATACAATATACATTAAGCACAACTCAGCTTACAGTTCAAGACTAATGTACCTAAACCCATCTGTCCATTCTCTCCAAAGTGCTGTGAAGATGAAAAACATGAGGGCATTATTTTGGCGAACACCAGGATCCCAAATGCAACTCTATTTTTTCCTACTTCATGCTGAAGTTGTTAAAATTCTCTGCATATTAAATGTCCAGCCCCACTTTCAGGGTTGACTTAAATGCGGTTTCCAAAAAATGTGCTGAATATTATTCATTTCTCAGGAAATCAAAAAGCTAGAGGCCCTTTGATGGGGTTGCTTGCATTTTTAAATCACATGCACACACACTAGTTAGAAGATTTTGGCAATTACTGTTATATGTGTCAGATCTTAGACAAAAATGCAGGATGCAAATGCACAATTCTAGATGTTTATAATTTTTCTTTATTATATTATTGTGTTTTTAACCTGAATCTCTCCTACATTACACAGCACTGTACTATTGGCTGAAGAAATGCAAAAATGAAGCCCAGAATAACCAAAAAGTGCAGAGAACTGCAGTCTGCTACCTTCTAAAAACCAACTTCCATTACATTCATTAATGAAAACGAGGAAATAATATTTCCCCATTGATAAATATGGATCTTATCCTGTATCTGGGTCTCATAAAAAGGATTCAGCAACTTCTTGGAGGAATGTTTATGCCTCAGTGTTTATCATCTGAGTTGATATTAGTGAACTGAACTTGTAGGAGCTAATGTGGAATAAACTCTGAATGAGTCAGAACACTTCCTCCTGGACACAACATATTTGAAGATAAAAGACAAATTTGGACAAAAGCTGTGATACAAGGTTATGTGTTAGACTATTTATTCACCATTCAAATGACAGTCAGGCTTCCCACTGAGAAAGCTAAATTGCTGGTGGCCCCAGATCACAGCATCCACAGCAGATTTCCCATGTTCTGAAGGTCTCAATGCAGCCTTTAGACCAGCTCAGCTCAGGCTCTCCTGGTCCATCAGAAGTTAAATATGCAAAAGTACAGCAAATAACACTATGCTGCATAACACTTTGGCACCCAGACTCCTTAGAGCAAGTGAAGAGCACCAATTTATACTGCATTTATACAGATCGGTGTGGGCTCTTGGCTGGCTGCATGTAAGCTAGTCATGGTTAGAAGCTCTTTAGCTGTGTTGCACCTGAGCAAATATGCCCTGCCTTTCAGCCAGATGTATTGATTCAAGCACAGCAACATACTAATATCACATATACAGCTGCTGGATCACACCTGTCTCTCATCCGGACAGCTCAAGCCACAGACAGAACTGATAATGTCTGTCTTCACTTGTCTTCAGAGGCATCCTCTAGTTTGCATAGTGGACAGGGAGCCACCTAAATTATCTCAGACAAGTCAAAGAGAGATGCAAAGTTTAAGTGTTTAAGAGAGTCTAGATGATCCCATGCCAGAGGACATTAACTATGTCTGCTAACAGTGTTCTAGATCACAAATGTTCTTTTGGCACTCAACACCCAAGACAGGCTTTTCCTGCAAAATACATCGCGAACTTGATGATTCCTCCTTCCTCACACTGACTTTAATCCTATAATCTTGTGATTAAAGACTTCAAGATAGAGGTAAAAGAGCTCTTTTTGCCCAAAGTCTTTTAACCCATCTTCCAACGTTCAGCATAGCAGTCTAGCCACGAAGGTACGCAGTGGGTATTTGGAGGGCTTGCTCTGTTTCTTCTCTTAAAACTGCTCCTCTTTTCTTGAAGCAATTAGATATGTACCAGGCAAAGTAGAAGCAGTTCAGTTAGATTAAGTGGTTTCACAGTCAGCTGAGGGTAGGGGCAACAAATACTTAGCCAAAGTTGAAAAACCTAAATGAGAGATTTCGAGAACACTTGTCCCAGAATACCCTGAGGTGGAGTAATTAGGCTTTTCTGAGAGAGAGACAGGCAAGTCTGAGTGCCAGCCAGCAAGGAAGAGATTTGGATGCAAGTTTCTCGTATCTCAGGTAAGTGTTTCAGACTAATGTGACAGTCTTCCAGTGAAGGAGAGTGTGGGTATGATTTGCCGCTCTCCTGCACATGGGGAGAGGAAGACTCTGGCAGTGTCTGGGGGGCAGGACTCCCAGGCTAGAAGGAAGCAGAGTGTCTTGCTTTTCAACTCAAATCACCAGCACACACTGGGATTCAGAATTTTAGCTTCCCTCTGAGTTTGCTGCAACCTCCCATGTGCCAGCCCTGCCACCACCCAGCCAAGACCCAGCATCACAAAGACCTCTCCTTACCCAAACTCCCTCCTTCAAGGCTTGCTTGCCCAATGCCCTGATACTGCCAGTCTGTCCCAAAAATAAGCAGCACCTAATGATAGACTTGGGTTCTACCTGGCAGGGGAAGGACCACAGCAACTTCCAGATACAATCCACACTGCTGGGATCACCTTGCTTTTGGTAGAGTAAGGAGGGCAACCTTTCTCCTGTGTCAGGGACCTGTGTATGTGGCTGGCCTCCCTGGCCCAGGGAGATTGCAATCCAGCACTCCCACTTCCTCACAACAGCGTGTTTTAGGATACAGGCCCCAACCATCTGCAATGCTGGGCACATTCACCCTGAGCACAGATATGAGGGAAGGTGTTGTTCTGCAGGCCAGCACTGTAGGCAATCCCTTGAGGTCCAAAAGTCTGTCTGCATGTTTATATTAAACATCATCAGATAAAGTGTGCTGCTTTTCCTCCCTCCTGTGCTCTCTCTCTTTTCTCTCTAGTCCATGAATTCTGTACCCCTCCCGCTCAGTGTCTGTCTGAGCAGCAACAGGAGGCACCAAGAATAGCCCTCTAATCTCTACCCACTTCTCGTACCCCTGATACCTTCAGAGGGAACAGAGGATGCCTTTGCATTCCTTTCATCCTCTGCCTAGACATATTCATATGAGGCTGCATCTCTGTTCTGAAGCAGAAAATGTTAATAGTTTGTTTTGTTTTCTTTTCCCATAGTGACAGAGTTTTGTCATACGATAGCATAGGTCATATTCTTCGGGTTTGGTAGCATCTTCCATTCAGGTCCACAGGGTCACTCATTGTGTTTGTTGTTTTGAACTTTTGAGTTTCAGATACTTCTGCAACTTTAGGAGTTTTCATTTTAAGATGCTTGTTTCCAGGGATTTGAGTAATTTGCAAGGGAACAAAAGAAGCAGCCAGGAACATGGAATTTGGCATTGACCCAACCCTTCATTCATAATAAACCTTTAAAAAAAACAGCAGTGACTCAGCACAGGCATAATTCACAAACTAGAAAGGCCTGCTTCCCTACCTTACAATTGCATTGGTAGTTACTTAATCACAGCAAATAACATAGTGGATATTTTATTTTTGACAGCATATGCTGTTATGTTCATCTCTTCAAATTGCTGTAACACATGGCCTCTCATCTAAAATATCCTTGTCAGATATAATTGGCAAAAGTCATCAGATGAGGCTCATGTCATATAATTAGATGTATTATATTAGGCTGAACTGGTTACTTTAATAGTAATGCCACAACACATGCTAACAAGATGTTTTAAAATACAAACAACTTCCATGACCTTCTTGAGGCAATAACTCTGATTCTCTTTCATTTAGTTTTGGCAATAATCTATTAAAAATATGTTGGGCAACTTGTTTGGGCCCTTCTAAGCCTCCTCTTCCAAAACACGTCTGTTGTTACAGATCCTTACACCCACACAGCTTAGCTCAGCCCCCTGCTCAAGCATCTCCACTGGCACTGGAGGAGAAGGGGTTGGAGGGGAGGGGCTCTGGCCCTGCTTCCCACTGGGCATTGGCAGTATCATGTAGTCAAGTCACTGCACAGACTTGCAGTTCTTACGAGCTTCCCAGTTCCTACCAGCCAAGGATCCAGCCCCCAAATCCCTTGGACGCTCATCCATTACGCCAACAACCAAGTTATTTTCCTTCTTGACATTATGTTCAGTAGTACTGTTAATAAACATAATATGGCTTTTGCTTCCATAGTGGTACCAGGTACTTTGTCTAAAGGGAAGAGGAAGCCTAAATTTTACATTCGGGAAACACCTTAACGAAAAAAAAAGGCAATGGCCACGCGGTGACTCACTGCTTCCTGATGATATTCTGGTTTTTGAATAACACTGTGGGTGTGGGTGTCTGGTTTTAGGGTGGCTTTTTTTAAGTTAACGATCTGAAGACGCCCCTTGGTTTACCCTGTGATGCTCCTGGCTTCCTGTCAGTGTCAGAGTAGAGATGAGTTTATGATGTCTTATGTGCCTCAGTTTCTCCAGCACCTGTGTTGCAACATCGGTACTAGGAACTGAATTGAAATACTGGATGGAAAAACACAGCCATCTGTTTTCAGGGTTATACATTTGCTGGGCTGTATCCACACACAGGATTTTTAGCACTAAAAATATATCAGACATCTCCTTTGGCCTCCATTTTACCAGAGTGAAGGTATTATTAATCTACTAGTTCACTCCCCAGGAAAGTCATGCCTGTTTGCAAGGCTAATTGTTAGAGTAAACAATCACACCCCTCCCTGACCCAGTTATACTGTTGAAGAAGCTGGGGGTAATTTCTTACTCACACCAGTTCACCTGCATACACACTGGCCCTGCTACCCAGGAGGTGCAAGTTTACGGAGATGCAGGTATTGGAGGTTGACCCCACGGCTGCCCTCCGCTGCAGCTGCCTATAGCACATTTTCAGGATACACCCACAAGATGTTATTAGAATATATGCACATGACAAGGCAGGGGAAGAATTCTAGGTTTTGTCACACTCCTTTGAAGCTGAATGTATTGCCAAGCTCTGCTTACAGTTTAGGTTTTGACAGCCAGACACATATTCAGGTGTCAAATTACTGACTGCAGCTTGTATTCAGGTAAGCAATAATATCACATAGGGTCAAAAATATTGCACATAAGGTTGTGTGGCTTCAGAGAGAAAATAATTTTCTTCTAAAGACGAACTTCCTTAGAAATCATGTATTTCTTTTCAACACAGCCTGGTTCCATCCTCAATGCAAATTATACCGATTCATGTCAGAGATATAAGAATTACACAAAATTAGGATGATTTATACCACAGGAAATTCTGATTCCTTTCATCAGATTTTATTAAATCAGTAAGCAAATCTGAATTTCCAAAATGAAAACTTAGACACAGAAATACGGAAGTGGCAGATCCCAAAATGGGTGAGCTGGAAGTACGATCTATGGTCTGTTGTACTGGCCCACTCCTGTCTCCTTTGGCTGTGGCTGATGCTTGTGGGGGGATACACTGAACATGAGAACTCAGGGACTCCCCTCCCTGGTCCTCCTTTCCCTGGTCCAGCCATCTATGACTTAGACTTCCACACCTGAGGGATGCAAGGTGTTTATTTGCTACAGAGAAACTGACCTTCCCTTTTTCATTTAATACATTTGAGACCATTTATATTCTTTATCTCCACATCATTCAGTAACAATGAATTCTACATAATTACATAGTGTGTGAAACAAATTTTCCTTGTGCTTATATTGCATTTCTGTTTAATAATTTCTGTGGGTGCCTCTGAATCTGTTGAACTAAGAGAACAGCATGCAATCTGCATAAATTTCTCTCTCATACCTCTAAGATTTTATAAAAATAATGCAATATTCCAATCACAATACTTTATCTTTTCTAGGCAAAAGAGTGTCAAACTACTGTTATTGTCTTAGATTTTTTTGGTTTGAGTTGTTTTTTTGTTTGTTTGCTTCTTTTCCCAATTTTGCTGTATCTTTTCTTGAATTGGACCAACCAGAACTACACCTATTATATGGGATATGATATTATTATATTTCTCTGTTCCTTTTCACATCATTTGTAAAGTGCTACTTACCTTTATAATCCTTCTGAATAGTAATACGAGATTTATCTAAAAATTATCCACAATATTTTCAAGATTTTTTTTGTCTGAATAGTAATAACTGAAATAAACCTCCTCATTATACACTTAAAACTAAGGGTGGGGTTTTTTAAGTTCTAGTTTTCTCTATCCTAAACAACTGTGTATTATCTGAAAAACCTGCCACCTTGTTATTCACATGCCCTTTTCTGATTATTTATGATTGTACTAACACAAATCCTAGCAAAAGTTGTGTGAAAATTAAACTAATGATAATTTCAAAAAAGCTTCTTTTCGTTCATGCAACATTGCACAGTTGCATTTTTGTGCTTTGATAATAAGCCTTGTAATTTTCTCAAATTACATTTAATGTTTGTGAAATTTAGCCAACCCAAACCCTTGTCTAGTTGCTGGTCAATGTCAAACTGCATGTGTAACACGGCATCCTGTTGCTCTGTGGTACATGTGGTTTAACAGCCTGACTCTTCCCAAACACCACCAAATGTCCAGTGATACCAAGGGCTTTGTTAAAGGTTTGTTGTTCACATTTCTCTTGTGAGCCAAGTCCAACCCTGTGGTTATCGCTCTGGGGCATAGTCAAATACAAAAAGCTAAAGTGAAACTAAAAAGATACAAACCCCTGTCAAGCAAAACTCCAAAAAAAAAAAAAAAAAGGTTTCAGAGTCTCATACATGCAGAAACTTTTTAACTCTCACATGCAATGAGATGCCTTACTCTTTAGGCTCTGTCCTTTCTGGAACAATCTGCTTGTGTGGAAAAAAACCACCTATCCAGACACCTTCTAAAACAAGCAGACTAATTATTTCATTCATGCTCATTTGAAACTAACATTGCTCTCTGAATTCATGGCGAATTGTTTCATTTTTCAGCAGCATGAATGACCAGAAGTCACATGAAAACCCTATGACCCCACAGCAGTGACAAGGCACTTCTGGACCCTGCTAGTCAGGGATGTGATCAGCAGTTCCATCGCTGCCAGAAATGGAGCCTTGCCCTGTGTGCAAAAAAAAAAAAAAAAAAATGTTTGGTTTTTTTTAAAAAAAGTTTTAAAAAAAATTCTAATGCAACTGCATCTCTGCTTATGCTAAGTGCAGGGTAAAAGGTATTAAATATTTACTTTTTTGATTATGATGAACTGAGCAGTTTTCTGGCAAGTTAACAGCTCAGCAACTGTGGGAGGTGCACTGAAATGTAATGGGGCCATAAGACACTGCAACGTTTGGCCATGCAGTGCCTTTTAACATGTGATGATATCAGCCAGTGGTTTGGACTGTTATTATTTTATTTTTCTTAAATAAAATTTAATGTTAACTTTATGTACAAGGGCTTCTTGGAAGTGCTAATTATGTATAGCTGAATCACTCTAAAAGGTAATCCGCTTATTCCCAGGCACCTCTCCTCCCTTCAGTCAATGCTATTCCTTCTTCAAGAAGAGTGACATCCTGACCCAGATGAAATGACTACAAGAACATCCTGTGGTTTCAAAAGGAGCAAATTTCACCTTGCCCAGGATCTGGGAGAGAATTGGCATCAGCCCTCAGATTAAAATTCAGGAGTTCCTGGCACTCCTTTAAAGTGTATATTATTATCCTGCTCCCTTGCCCACAGCCATCCATCAGATCTGCATGCTGCTTATCCCACAAGTGCTCTGTAAAGGCTTCTTTTTTTTTGAAGCTAAATTCTGTCTTCTCATTCAGCCTCCACATTTGGAGTATGTGAGCACCTTTTCTGTCCAGCTTTGACAGCCTCTCTTGGAAGCCACAGGGAGTTAGCCACCTGCCAAGGAGAAATTAATCACTTTGATGCTGCCTCCCTCATGCGTGATGGCAGAAATTCAAGCCTTTGGCTCCACCAGCAGCAACCACGTGCCTGTTTCAGACCTCTTCAACTCTCCTGCGTCACCTCTCCCACCTTCCCTCCTCTTGCAGCTAAGCTCAGGTTATTACTAGTTGGTAATAGTGATGGAATGCGCTTGCTTTTCCCCCTGCCCTGTCTGCCAACAAGGATGCACTGTGACTAATACTGTCTTCAGCTCCAGGCTGAATTACTGCAACTGAGCTACACGGGAAGCTAAACCAAGGCTTCAGCTTCACTGCCATGGGATAGCTCCACCTCAGGCAGAGGGGAGAGTGCCCTGGGGGCCTACTTACCGCTTCCTCATTTATTCCCAGTCATTTCAAAAACTAGGAACATATTCAAAGTTAAACTGTAACAGAGACCACATCTCCAGCTGCAACTCAGCTGGCAAAGGATGTTCCACTGGCAAACAGAGATAAGAGTACACTTACTTGTAAGTTCAGTTGCAAAACAAGATATTGGACAAGACAAGAAAAACCCAGAATTTTTAGGGAAAAAAATTCTCTTTTTCAGAAAATATTTCATCACCACAACTGGATGAGTCCCTATTGTATGTCAGGTTTTTCTGACTGGTAGTTCATATACTCCACGTAGTGTTAGAATTTCTGTTGTTTTGTTGTGTGGATTTTTGGTTTTATTTTTTTTACCTAGGGGGTCTGTGAGAGTGTCTAGGAAAAGTTTCAGCTAAAAGGATTCGTACTTCAGCATGCAAATTTATAATGGCATATAAAATTGAAAGTTTTGAAACCCCTTAATATATACCCTATGTACACAAATCAATGTAAGCATATTATATATTTAACATTCAAAAATCATAATGTACTGGAACAGAAATTTCCTGTGTCATTTTAATTCATTTTCCTTGTGTGCTTCATGCAACTTTTAATTATATAATCACTTTTTTTTTTCCCTGCACAAAGCTGCCATTTTAAAATTATAAAAAAATAATCAATTCTGTAGTTGAATTGAAGGTGTGTAAGGATGCTGACTATCATCCACATGATAATTCCTGACTTTTTATTGAAGAAAAAGGTGGGTACATAGTGAATGGAATGAAACTGTGTTTGTGGAACTTCATCTTACCTTGAAGAGAGACATGGATTGGCAGAGTTCAGGCCACCCCTATCTCAGCAGAAGTGACTTTCCAGGTTCCTTGCTCACTAGATCAAAGAACATGATGCTAATAAAAAGGAGGAAATCAAAGGAGGAATAAAAGCATATTTTCAGCTCAAGATAAAGATGTTTGAAACAAAATAAATTATGTCACTATGACACCTGGGGAAGAGTTCTCACTGACCGCTTCTCCAGTCATATGAGCTTGAGTCACAGACAAAAGTGTCTGAGACCACTCATAGGCTCACAAATTCACCTCAGTTTATCTTATTGAAATCTGATAACAAGTAAGAACTTGAAAATCCTGATTAACTTCTAATTCAAGAAGGTTTCAATGAGCACAAATTTCAGAAAGTGATGCTCTGTCTTTCTCCATTCCTGGATCATGGACAACTGAGAAGCAGATGACTTGAATGCCAACTGCACAAGCACAAAAAGTGGTAACAGGCAGCCTGGGCAATCACAACAGAGCAGAGGGTGCCTGTTTCCTCAGGCATCTGCCCAACTGTACAAAAAAGCTGCACTGATAGGCTGCAGAGTGAAATGTGCTGGGTGTTTCTGGGTGCCAACACCAAAGTGTCCTGAAGACATTTTATGTGTCAGTTTTCATGCTCAGAATGAATTGTATCCACATGAAAGGAATTCTGCCTTATAGTTTGCTACAGAAAAACTGATCAGAGAGTAGAAATTGACTGTTACTTAGGTCATTTAACAGACGTAATTATGTGCAATCAGAATTATATGCTTGGCTCTATGGAAATTCTAAGTTCACAAAGATAGTTATTCACAGAATCACCTTGAAAAGGAAATATAAATAGAAAAATTTCAACTATAGCTGGGAAACACTGAAGAAAAGTAGTGAAAAAGACCATAATAAATAAATGTTATTACATTAAAATATATATACTTTTATTACATATAAATATATATATTATATATAATAATAAACTCAATAAACAATGTGATTAACATGTCAACCTACTTTAAAAAAAGACAAAACAACTGTTAGAGTATGGATAACAATTTTAAAAGACTGAAAGCTGAGAGCAACAAATACATATCATCTAACTGTTAAAACTGTAGAAAGGTCAGCAGCCAAAGAGGCAATAGTCAAGAAGAAGTGAGATTAAGGTACAAAAGGTTAAACATATGGAAATTAACTTGTCCAGGTAACTTGTCTTCTCAAATTGGTAAAAACTGGCAGAGAAGGTCATCAGACCTTTAATATTGGTTTTCCAGAAAGCAGTCATTAAGTTGTAGCTACCTGGCAGAGAACTGATGCTACCCCAGTGCAAGAACAAACGGCCCATCCTCCTGCTCTGACAGAGATCCAAGGAGTACAGCAAAAGAGCAGATAAAAGACCTAAGTTTAAGGCTAATAGTAGAAGTAAAAGCGAACAACAGGTTTGTGGAAAGCAGATAATAAATTTTAAAAAGTAGAAGTTTTGTTGATAGGGGTGCCACCATTGAGATAATAATCCTGAACTTCTCTAAGATATTTAGAATTGAATCACATAAGAAGAGTGAAATCAAATTCAGCTTCACATAAATTAAGTGAGAAAGGAAGTTAGTGCTTTCATAGTTTAAAAAGTTATATGGAAACTGAGAGACAGCAATGCTTTCAGTGAGTTTCCCCTGGTGCTAGATCACAGTTCTGTGCTACTTATTATTTTAGCAAAAATAATTTAAGAGAAATTATATAAATATAAGAAGAATATTGTATAATACAGAGTAGCTCTTCCTCAGTAAAGGACTATGCAGACAAAGGCACAGATAAATAACCATTTTTGAAAGGAAAGGAAATCATCAGTGGGATAAAAATGAGTGGGAGCATAAGTTCAGTGCAGAGCTGATGAGAAGGAGGTCAACAATATCTTCCCAGGACAAGGACTTCAGTTCTCAAGAGAACTGGAAGAGCAGTCGGTTGGCAATTCACCCTCGAACAACTTCCCTCTCTTCCAGGCCAAAACAGGAGCAGGTGTTAAGTAGATGAAGGCAAGAGAAAAACAATTTTTCATTTGGGGCCACTGCAAAAGAAACAGAATAACTGCTTAGAAGGAAATACATAAATTTTTAAAAAGTAAATTTATCCCACCCATGGAGAACACCATTCTGGAGAGGAGACTGGTGATGGGCACTGGCCTCATGTAGTAGAGCATCAGCAGGGTTCTGGCAGGTGCTCCTTGGAAAACTAACTGACATTTCTACATGTTCAACACTCCCACAGAGAGACCCTGTCTCTGCAAACTCTTACTTGGCAAACAAGTATTTCACTAGAAAAAGACAAGAAATTTGGATGGTATAAGAAGGTGCATGATTTCAGGAACATAGAGAAGATGAGAGAGTCTAAGGACTGGAAAGAGGTACTAGGCTAAATAAAAGAAAGGCAATTTTAAAAAAATATTGTCTCTTGGAGAGGAAAAACAAAAAGAAAACCCCAACCTAAAAAACCCCCCAATAAACGAACGTTAAAATGTACACAGAGTAACCACAGCCATGATCCAGCCATCTGTTGCACACCTTCTCCAGCATGGATGACCACAAGAATACGTTAGGATCCTGAACTATCAGAAAATCACCATCCATAATCCAGGTGTCTAAAGCAACAAGCTTGTGAAAAGTGTTGAATGGACATAACATAAAATATCTGTTAAGAGTTTTAACAGCAAAATACAGAGCTCTAAAACTGAGCGACTCCAAGAGTGGGTGGAAAACACAGTTGTTCGCACATGTCCTGAAGGATGGTATTGGCACAGTTGTTTTACAATCATTTAGCTAAAACTAGAAATCAGGGAGTTCTCCACTTCTCTGCAGGTGTTATTAAAAAAAACAAACAAAACAAAAAAAACTCTACACCCTTGCACTGATCCACTCATCTAGGGAGGGCAGCTGTGCTCTCAGCAAGGGCACCCAAAGGTTCACGCGCTGACTGCAGCCCATGTTGACTGAAACAAACCACAAAACATTGCTGTCGTTTCTGAAGGGGCCTGGCAAACCTCACCTTACCACAAAAATACGGAACTTATTTTTCAGCTTCAGATGTACAATTTGCAAATTTAATGCAAACCTCAGAAAGACTCAGTTGTTGCATATATGCTCTGTGAAGCATAGGCAAGAGATAGATAACAATCAGTTCAAAACCAACAACTGCTGCAGGTCAGATTTCATGAGAACTGATTTTGAAACCTACTACTAAAGGTACAACCCTGCAGACAGGGTTTAAGACTTTTGACCCAATTTTCAGTTCAAAGAATTAATCTCATAATCTGAAAAGAAACAAAAAAAGCATGAAGATGGTTAACTCTGAGACTCCCTTGTGTTGTACAAGTATGAATGAAGCCTCTTCGGAGATTAAGCAATTTAAGAAAGATAAAGAGTTACTACGATGAAGATGGTCAGGTTTGTTGCCTTAAACAAGTAAAGTAAAAGAGTGATTTACTGTTAGTCACCTTTTTGTTGTTTTTTTTTCCACTGTGGTGTCCTCATCCCAAATTCAACTCTTGTCTCTTCTTCAGTCTTCCTAAGCAGCTGCTCCCACACCGAGAGTCTGAAGTTAATGAGAAGGGGGACATGAGGTGGGCAAGACAGGAATCATGGGAAGGTGGGCAGGATGGGCTCTCTAGGCTCAGTTCAGGTGTCTCATCAGACACACACACAGCACATGCAGATTCATCCACTAACCTTGCATAAATCTCCACCAAGTCTGTTAGGTTTTCAAAAATGTTGTTACTTCCAGAGTCTTCAAAAAATACCTCTGCAAATACTCCTTTTTCATCAGCAACAAAAATTGTTTTCTGTTCTTTTTTATCTTCCCTCATCCTGACAAGAGTATGGACTGAAATATGTCTCCTGGAAAGCACCTGATGAGAACAGCAAGCCTGATGCACACCAGCAGCATGAAGAAGGTCAGTTCAAAATGCCAGATCTCAGCATGGTTCCTTCCAGCCAAAACCACCTTGGAGAGTAAGATGTCCAACCCGCTTACAAAAAAGTTTCTCTTTACAAGCAGTTGAAATACAAAATAGAGTGCCATAGAGGGAAGGAAAAAAATTATAAAAAAAAATACATTGACCTCTGGAATTTATTTAGGTTGACCCAAGTGGGACTTTCTCAGAGGGAAGGAAATTTGTGTGTTAAATATTTACCTCCTTTGTGGTAGCAGAAAATTAGGTATTCACCCCTTCAAGCAGCAACAGAAGCCAATAAACCGTTCCTTCCAAATTGTTCCTGCTTTTTTTGTCATGCCCTGAATATGGCTTCAATGATCTGATGCAGGAGGGTCAGGATGTTTGCTGAAACAGACTAAAGCATTTGTTTCTCAAACTAAAAAAACCAACAAAACAGGCAATGGCTGTGCTGGTTTAGAGGATACAATGCCCATTGCTGCATTTTATTTTTTATGGTACCAGTCCCACAGAATACTGAAATCAAGCTAAAATGAAAACTGACGAAATGTGGGTAAAAATAAATATGCCGCATATATGTATGAAAAAGCCATAACCCTATACAGTTGTAACTTTCCTCATGGGGTAAGAGGAGGGTTCAGAGAGGTGTTATCCCTGGCTTGCTCTATCACTGCCCTGTGGATCACCCAGTCCCAGTTCCCACCTCTGGGGGCGACAGGTGAAGGGCATCTAAAATCCCATTCTTCATCTATCAGATGTAAACTTGTGTACCCTCCCCACACAAAATCAGAAGGGAAGGACTGAAGGGTAGAGATGGTATGAGCGTGAAACCCCTATTTGAGCACCTGCATTTCTTCAGTGGCACCTTGTATCAGTTGTCACCAAGTCACCAAGGACTGGCAGGTGACATTCATATTTAAATATATGAAAAGTCACAGCTGGATTCAAACAATTTTGCCTGCAAAAATGACAGGCTGAGAGAGGGGAATATTAAAACCTGAGGGTATAATTCACAGTCCTTTGAAAAAATCACTGCTTTTCTCAGTATCAGTCCAAAAATGCCTTCAGTGTCAGAAATGGTGCTGCGATGTGCAGGCATCCCAGCTCAGCCGTGGCCAACAAATCTGCAGAATAAAGACACAGACTTAAAAACATATAGGGATTATACAGAAGATCCAGGCTGAAAGGTGGATTGAAATTCCCTTTTGACCCTGCAGTCATCACAAGCCTCCTAATCCCTTTGGAGTGTCGAGGGCCTCAGCCCTCACCTGCGAGGTGGAAAATGGTAGCTCGCCCTCTGAGCACATCAGCATCCAATGGAGGTATAGCACTGGTCCTGCCACAGCCAACACCCTGCAAAAGAAACAGCTTATACCAGCAAAAAAAAAAGTTGTTTTGCTGGTAGGAATTAAACCACTTTGCTGAACAGCTTACATTATAACAACAGAAAGGCCTTTTGATGGCAGGACTGAACTCCCAGTAGTAATTGTAATTATACCATTGCCATGCCAGCAAAACTTTTTAAGTATAGACCAACTCTCTACATTTTTATCTTTTCAGTTAAAAAGGTTACAGAGAGGCAGAAATTATGAAATGAGTTGGCAGCTGGCATGGGGAACTGTCTTGGCCCCTTAGAAAGCACCTCATCTTCAAATAGAGAAGTCTCATGGAGGCAATTTCCCCAAGGAATCACAGTGATATGCCAGCTCCTGAGGCATGCCAGGGGACTGGAAGTTGTGGTCCAAGGGGTGTGCTCAGATTGCTAATTTTTTTTTTTAATGAAGATTTAGGTTGGGTTTTTTTGTAGAGTACCTATTTTAAAATGTTTGCAGCTGGTGTGTTAATAAAGTTGGGGGTGGTTAATTGTATGGAAGAGATTTTGCAGTGATGAAATGGTGTGCATATGCAGATCAAATCAAATCGTAATCCTTTGGGAAAATCTGATGTTTAAGTGTTCCCTATTCTGGATGTGCCAATTCAATAGCATACATGCTTTTATATATAATGTAATGCAAGACTAAGATACTTAAGACACATTTAAAAAGGAAAAAAAAGGGTGGAACTCCTTGGCAACAGCTTTAATCCCTTTGAAGGCTCCGGCATCTGCCGAGTCAGGCACTCCCTCCCTATGTTGAAGTTTACAATCAGCCACTGAGTCACAGCAAGTTCCAGACTTCAGTGTTTCATGAACTACAGTTGCATATTTTTAGGGATTGGGTCCTTCTATCTAATTCCTTTTTTTGTTATTCCTGTTGTTGCTCAATTAAAAATAAATAAATAAAAATTGGATAAATAAATTAAAAGGAAGCAAAAATAAAGGAGCTCTGATCTCTCAGCTCTGAACCCAGTTGCAAGAAACTTGTTCTCAGAACTGCTGTCCTTGAGCTGCAAAAAACACTTCACTCCTTGTGAAGTCCTCTGAGCTGGAGGAGCATTTTGCAGACCAGCCATTGGATCCCTACATGAAGTGTCTGGAGGCAGGATTGCATTAGCAGGGCTCTCTGCTCTGCTGGATAGACCTTTCTCCCCAGCAGCAGGCTAATTAGCCAGGGTGGAGTCCCATTCTGATATAGATCCGTGCCATCTCAGTGTCTTTTTACACTTCCCAGTGACACGCAGATGCAGGGATGTGGCCTGGAGCCACTCACCAATCCTGCCTTATTTCCTCATCCAAAAATTGATGATGCAGCCTGCCTGCCAGCAGAAACTCCCATTGTGAAACTGACTTTGCTGATATTTGTAAAGCATTTAAAGGTGTGTCTTAGTGGGAAAAAGCGTGTTCGAACTCCAGGTAGGTCATAGGAGTAAACCCGTTTCTGAGTTTAGAAGACAAAACAGCAGTGAGCAGCATTTCACACACACAGAGTTGAGCTAGGGTTCCTCTTTATGCAAGTTAAGTCAGGTTTCGTTCCTGCCCCTGCCAATTATTTAAATCCCATCTACCCACAAAAGCCTCCAACCCTGCTGTGGTGGAGCGGTTGACTCATGTGTCTGGTCAAACAGAAGCACCAACCTGCAGTCATCACTGGCATGGATAGGGAGTAGCTCCAGGGGAATGTGGCAGTGTGTCCTCTGGCACATCCCTGTGCTGCCATGGCACACGCCAAGCCCACAGAGACATCCCAGAATTTCCTGGGAATAACTAATGTGGTGGGTCAGGCAAAAGCTGCTCCACCCACCACAGGATGTGCTATTAGAAAACTCAGGAGAGCAAGGTGCAGGTACAGACACTAAAGCACTTAGGTTCACCAAGAGGCACCATGATCACCCTTAGGCTTGCCCAATGCAAGGGGCTTGGCTCCAGGCAATTCATTAAAATAGGCTCAGCGTTAACCTGAGCCAGGGAACTGAAACCAAGACCCTGTCTCTGTGCTTCGTGAGGACGTTAGAGGGGAAATACTGAGGAAATGCAATGTGGCTGTTCATGGAAGAATGATTTCTGTCTTTTCTTCAAAATGTTTCTAGACTTTAATATGAGTCAACAAACTTAGCTATTAAGATCCCCTTTGCTCATCAGCAGTGTTTCTATCTCTAGGCAGAACTTGATATCTGCTTAACAGTGCACAGCAAATTTATAGGACAGCTTAAGGTAGGAAATAATGAAATCCACTTCAGCAACTGATAGCACATAATTGTGTGTAGCTACAGTTTGTCACACTGAAATGCATGATAACATGTAAGCTCTGAGTTTCAGTTCTGATTTACCTCTTATTGTTTAAAGAAATAGAAGAATTAGAAATATTAAAAAGTGGAAATAAGTTCCATTAATTAAGTCACTTCCACTTCAGTGAGATTTTCTTTTATTTTTTAAAACGTGCTCTTAATCTGTATTTCTTAAAATGTAATTCTGCATGCTTCCTTCCCATTTTTCTCCCACGTTCTTACTGTATTTTTTCTTTTATTTCTACGTACATTACAAGATAACCATCCATTTCTTTCATCACATTATTTTCTGCAACTTTTCAACATTTCTCCAGCTTTGGAAACACTACAGAATGTCAAAAAAAAAAAAAAGTATATTTAAAAAAACCCTCTAAACTTTAAAATTGTGTAGTGCCTTTTAGTGATAGAAAAGCTTAAAGGAAGAGAGTGGAATTTATAAAAGCTAATATTTTACCACATGTTTTATATTCCAATTACAATCCCCCAGACATGAAAAAGTCAAGCATTTCATTTAAGATTTTGAACTATAAAAACATATATTTTCATTGAAAAAAAAAAATCTAAGAGAGGCATTGAACTTGCACTGAAAACAATGACGTTTATTGCTGAGGGGATGGAAATTAAATGCAGTCATGTTTATACTGAGGAGCTGACTGTACGGGGGCAAGGTCGTAATTTACACATAATTACTGGTTTGCACTATCGTTTAACCACTACTGAGATAAATATGTTTTTCTTCCTTCCCTCTTCCTGTGCAGAAGTTGTGTTCAGCACACTTATGCATTAGCCGTTCTTGTGCAAATCACTGCTTTCCGTGGTTTGGGATTCAATAGCAAACACTGCTGTCACAAAGAAAGGTCTGCATCTAGAGATAGCTCTGTATGTTTTGATAATATTTTCAGTTTGTAAGAATGTGCCATCAGCACATAATTACAGACATGCATGCTATGACAAACAAACATGGAAATATGATTGACTACAGTAAACCAGGAATATTTTAAATCTGGGGTGTGCCTGCCTTTGTTTGTATAGTACGTATGGTCACGCCAGACTTCTTTGCACCAATTCACACAAAAAATATCCAGCCAAGTATTTTGGGTGAGCCTATAAATAATATTGTATCCCAAGGCTGAGAAATACATGCTTCTTGGATAACTTCTGAAGAATTTGAGTCAAGATTTTCAGAACTGGACAAGATTTTTTCTTGCTGTGTTAGTGTCCAATTTGAAAACACAGGGTGTCCAGGAAAAGGTGAGCACCTCCAATCTGGATATTGGTCCTTAGCTGTGGAAGAAATCCAGTGCCAAGAAACGGAGGGGCTCAAACTCACTAATCATGCTAGAACTTTGTCCTTTACATCAAAGCTATTTTAAAAATAACTACATTTTGTGTTTGCAGCATTTGATGGTGGTATACCAAGAGTGCCAACTAGAAGAAAGACATATGTATTGGTATCAGGTTTTGATGTGCCCAGATGTGAGTTATTGCCAGCCACCTATTCAGCGACAGCTCTTCCTGGCACAGCCATAACTCACATTAACCATGATGGTCTGTTGACACATATTTCAGTCCATGACCCATAGCACTGCAGCCAGTATGAAAAATACTGGCAAAATGTTTGCTGCCTCATTGATATCTTCAACCTTTGTTCCAAACTCTTGCTTTCAAGAAGAGTGCAAGGTTTGAAATGGGCATGGATTCTTGGGACTGTACCCGCTCCTCCTTGGCAACCTGTGTGGTGATCCTGATATCACACCCAAAGCCTGAGCTTCACACTCAAAGCCACCTACACCTCCAAGTTTACAGGGAAGGTAGTTTGCCTGGGCTACCCAACCTTCTTGGTACAAAAATCAACATTTTAATCACTCCTCCAACTTGCATTTATACAGAATTTCTAGAGATGGGATTAGTTCCAACCTGGGATGAAATAAATTTCCAGTTTCTCCACAAGACAGAACGCTATTCTCTGCCTGGATCTGAGAGGCTGATTGTGGGTGAGCTGGTGCAACCCTCCCATTCTTTTCCAGCTGCCTGTACCAAGGGCAGAATACTGTGGGGGTTATTCACACAGTGCACTCCAGAGCATCTCCCTGTGCGCAGGCTGGTGAGATAGGATGGTGGATGGCTATTCATAGAATCATAGAATTATTGAGGTTGGAAAGGACCTCTAAGATCATCGAATCCAACCATTAACACAGACTAAACCATGTCCCTATGCATCACAGCTGCATCTCTTTCAAATACCTCCAGGAATGGTGACTCTACCACTGTCTGGGGCAATCTGTTCCAGTGCTTGGCAAACATTTCAGTGAAGACATTTTTCCAAATATCCAGTCCGATGCTCCCATGGTGCACCTTGAGGCCATTTCCTCTTGTCCTATCACTTTTTATCTGAGAGAAAAAGTCAACCCTCACTTGGCTATAACCTCCTTTCAGGGAGTTGTAGAGAGCGATAAGGTCTCCTCTGAGCCTCCTCTTCTCCAGGTTAAACACCCCCAGCTCCCTCAGCCACTCCTCATAAGACTCCTGCTCCAGACTCTTCACCAGCTTCATTGCCCTTTTGTGGACTTGCTCCAGCACCTTGATGTCTGTCTTGTTATGAGGGGCCCAAAACTGAACATAGGATTTGACATGCAGCCTCACCAGGCCAAGTACAGGAGGACAATCACTGCCCTGTTCCTGCTGGCCACACTATTTCTGATACAAGCCACGATGCTGCTGGCCTAGCTCATGTTCAGCTGGCACCCCCGGGTCCTTTTCCACTGGGCAGCTTTCCAGCCGCTCTGCCCCCAGGCTGTAGCATTACATGGGGATAGGCAGGACCCAGCACTTGGCCTCATTGAACCTTATACAACTGGCCTCAGCCCATTGATCGTACCTCTTAAAATCCCCAAATACTTTCTACACTCCAGCAGATCAACACTCCTGCTGAATTTGGTGTTGTCTGAGAATTGACTGAGAGTGCATTTGATCTCCTTGTCCAGGTCTTAAGATATTAAGCAGGACTGGCCCCAGCACTGAGCCCTGGGGACACCACTGGTGACCAGCCGCCAACTGGGTATAGCTCCATTCATCACCACTCTTAGGGTCTGGACATACAGACAGTTTTTTACCCAGCAAAGAATACGCCCATCAATGCCAGTTTCTCCAGGAGAATGCTGTGGGAAACAGTGTCAAACACTTTACTGAAGTCCAGGGAGACACATCCACAGCCTTTCCCTCATGCGCTAAGTGGATCTCCTCATCATAGAAGCAGATCAGGTTTGTCCAGCAGGACCTGCCTTTCATAAGTGCATGCTGGCTGGGCCTGATTCACTGGTTGTCCAAATCCTTGATGCTGGAAAGGCATAAAGAAAGGTTTGTGCAACCTTAATTTAGCCCTCTTCTAATCTTCAGTTACAAAATCATGTACTGTATTTTCCATGGGACCCTGCCTCATTCAGTTCACGGAATAGCTGGTGTTCACTTAATGAGCAACTATTCAATATTTTATTTTCTTCTCACTCAGTGTGTTGCCCTAGGCATGATTTACTAGATGTAATTCAAACCTAGCTGTGCAGCCAAAGTTATTAATTTCAGCACAGCTTTTTTTCCTTTGGTACTCATCCTCACAGCACTCCCGAGTGCTACACAAACAGTAAATACTATATTTTCATAATACCACAGTGAGGGTGTTTTCACAATACCCCAGTGTGATTAAATGGGGAGGAGGGATGGAATTATCCTCTGTGTTTCACAGGTGCATATAAAAGGCTTAGAAATGCAGAGGAGACATTACAGTCCAAAGAATCAGAATTTGTGACACTCGCTTGACAGCTTGAGTCCTGACTTTTGGAAGTTGTTGGTATAATTCCCATTGAGTCAACCTGTATCCACCAGTGCTCAGAGACGGAGGGAACCTTCTAAGCCATAGACTAGTTGCCTCCTAACACAGGCAGCTTTTTAATAATCTTATCATATTGGACTGAATAGGAATTGGGCTTCTTGAGTTCCTATTAAAAAGCTGAGAACTCACTCCTCTGATAGTTAAAAAACACTTTCTAATTTTCAGCCTAAATTTATTCATAGCCAGATTGCACTCATTTGTTCTTAGGCCAACATTGTCCTTCACCTTAAATAGTTCCTTTCCCTCTCTGGCATTTGCCTCTGCTGATAAACTTAGAGTGAGCAATCACATCTTTTTCTGTCTCGGCATTTCTCTTGAGGAGCTAAATGAGCTAACTCTCTAAGCTGTCTCTCTCAAATTAAGCTGCCAGGTCCCCTGCTCATCCAAGGAACCACTTTTCTCATCTGCTCCAGCTTGCGCTTATCTGCTCTAGGTATGGCTGACGGGGCTTGTAGGCAGCACCAGCCTGCCTGTATTCACCCAGAGGAGGGTCAAGAGGCAAAAGGGTAACTGGCAGTAATCACAGGAGTTAAAAATACTTCTCTCTCTGCCCTGGAAATGGTGTGTCTTAGAATCAGTCTGGGATTTCCAGAGCTACAGCACATCAGTAGCACTCTGGTGATTACAGTCTACCAACACATCCCAATTTTGCTCCTTTTCAGTTTCCAACAGAAATTCTCAGCGTCAGTTAAAACAATGAAGCATTTCGTACCACTGAATTTCATCTTGCTCCTCCCCTCCCAGTCCTCTGGATCATCACTACATACCTCTGCTTCCAACCTGTGATGGTAATGATGCCCACACAGTGTCTGTCTTCGCTGGCAGACTAGAAAACACATAGTGTATACAAAGTTGCTTTTTGAATGTCTCTGCTCCTCAGAACAATTTTAAAGGACCCACCAGAAAAAAAAAATGGAAAAAATCAGAGCAACTGAAAAGCACACAGGTCAGATATGAAAGCTCAGAACATTAGACACACTTCTGAAAATTTCCTGTACTCAGTGGCTGTCAAATGTTGGTCACCTATTTGACATGAAATCAATTATATTTTGATTTCTGAGAAGATTACACTCATCATTAAATGTAAGACTGCTTCAGTTATGACTTATATATGCACCTTTTGGGGATTCATGTGTTTTTCTTTAAGGTGTGATTTGATCTATGCAAGGCCATTTGTAGACATCTTTTTTCAGTCAAACATCTATCTTACAATCATGTACTAAAATATCTGGTAAATAATGACCAGACAAATTGAATGCGACTGGAGAAACATAATACAAATCTGACAGCAAAAGAGAATACCTAGGCAAGAAATCCAAGGAGAATAAAAGAAAGGTAGTAAGCGTGTGACACCATGACTTAGCTGAAATAAATCACCTCCAGTTGCACAGACTGCTTGTTTTTCTGGCTAAAAAATCTGCCTGTTTCAGGCAGAATACAGCAATGAGGAGGATGCTCCGTATCCAGTGACTGATGGCAGAACCACACAAGGGAGACCACAGTTTGGGACTAACCCAACAACCATCACTGCAACCAGGCCATAACCCAAACCTTGGGGAGTTGCCCTAGCAGGTCGTGGTGAAACTCAGTGAGCAGCTGATGGCAGTAGACCAACAATCCTCTGACCACGTCAGACTTTTTGTCGCCGTCCTGTCTGCAGATAGCCCTGGACAAGTGGAGGAGACCCAGAGGCATATACTCTCAGATTTAAGCCACTTTATGGATGCTCTTGGATGTATATTACCCGCAAAATAACCCAGAGACTGTTGTAAGCAAGAGGAGCTTTCCAAGCCAACAAATTATGGTGATTTCAGGATAATTTAGATAACCTGCAAGGTGTAGGAGGGATCAGATTTGAGCTGGAATGACCCAATAAGGCAGTGAATAAACACTGTGTCTCTGACCTCAGGAGGGCTCAGCCCAGATACAAAGAAAAAGTTGCAAAATACGCTTTGGAGAGTCAAACCCTCAATACATGGAAACATAAAGCAAACATGAGGTAGTACATGAAGCTTTCTGTGAAAGGGCTGCACTGTCACATGCACTTGGAAAAAGAGAGAAGGCCCTTTCTAGAATGCAGGGGGAAAAAAGCAACACTCATAAGAGAGGCTTGAGCAGAGCAGAGGTTAGGTACAAGCGTGTAGGAGTTGGTGAGAGAAGAGTGTTTGCGCAGGCACTGCAGGTAGGAGGAGGAAAGACATGCACTGGAGTAGGGTATTGGAGAGGGAGGACCCTCTGCTTATGGCTTCTGCACTGCTTCCTCACTACAGCCTGGTCCTCAGTTACCCACTGGAGTTAATTTAAGTACCTGTGCAAACACAAACTGAACAGATCCAACTAGTTCCTTTAAAGGAGACACATTTGTCTGCACAGAGGCTTGCACCAGTTTCACTAGACTGGTTTTCCCATTTTAGCTAAACTGCTGCTTGGCTGACAAGGTCTGGGAGGTAAGGAGGGAAAACATTTGGTCCTGTGTTACTCCAGCATGTCTGACAGAAGCATATTTAGTCTCTTCCCAGTGAATAACACCTAATTTTGGGGCAGAAAAAAACCAACTGTCTGACAGTCACACTTCTTGTGCTCCTTATTCTTCCTTGAGAAGTATCTTCAGCTGTGAATATGTATATATACTCTAATGACAGTCAGCTGTCACATCTGTAAACACACATTTACCTCCCATTAAGGGTTATTTGCCCCTTCTTATGACCTTTCACCAGCTTTCCATACCCTGGCCATGTGGCACAGATGGTATAATCCTGTCAGGCTAAGGCAGGTGACAGTGCTGCTCAGTGTTTAGTAATCAGTGACTGTAATTAGCCAGACTGGACGCAGGCTCAGATAATAGGGCAGTCAAACAGCTGCCAGTCATGAGGCTTTTCCTGTGGACTGCAAAAGAAGGAAGAGAGGATGATATAAAGAGGCCATGCATTTTCTGACACACTTTATACAGAATCAGTGGTAATGCTATAGATGGAGGTTTTTAATTAAAAAAAAAATCATTCCAGAATGATTGATAAAGTGTGTTTCGTATCATCAGGGCATAGAGGAGCTTTTAGTTGGTTTTTAAATCTGATAGAGGTGTCTGGAGAGTGTTTAGCAGCACCAGAGCTTTTTCCTATTTGGAGACTATTTTGTCATGCTTTCCTTCCAGATATATTAACATACACACACAACAAGGATGGATGAAGAGCTTCAGATTTGTGATCTCTAAACCAACTCCTTTAACATAGGAAAGTGCTGTCACTAAACTATTGCTTCTTTGCATTCAGAGATCAGGATTTAGACAAATAAACTTAGTTGAAGTGAAAGTAAAGAAAAACCTAAATTAATTTTAATTAAAGAGATTATTAAAAAATAGGGGATATTGAAACTACAGACTATAAGAAGTTATCAGAAGAAATTTTTACTGATTTTAGTTCTTTTTACTTTTATTGATTTTAGTTCTTTTTAGAGAGCTTGGAGATTGTCCTCATTTCTCATCTTGTGTTACACTACACATTTCGATGATATGTAAGCTGCACATGTAGTGCTTAAGAGAAGTAAGCAGCGTGCTGATTCAACCATATTTTCATGTGAGAGATGACTCACAGTCTCCTGGATGATAGAAAATTCTCCATCCTGAGCAGATGTTAATGCTTACAGTTTGTGAGGGTGAAAGAGGCTTTATTACCAAAGAGACAACCAGTCTTCTCTCGTAGAGGAAAGACTACCATTCATTGCCAAGAGAGATTTTTTCTTACTTAAACATTTCTTTCCTATTTTTAACTATGCACCTATTATTATAAAGACACTAATAATGAAATGCATTTAATTTTTTTTTAAAAAATGCACACATCACAATTAATCAACTCATTGTCCTTTATTGCATATATTCCAACAGCTTCTCTTCCTCTTCCCAGCCAAAATTACACTATTTATCTGTATGGAACAGATACCTTAATCTTTTTGGGGAAAAGCAGAGAATAATTTCAATTTCCATGCATTTATGGAAAGACATCCTTAAATAGGCCAGTGAAAGAGATATTGCATCTATAAATAAATTATTCCGAGGCGGGCAGTGGGATGGGGTTACACATCGCCATTGTGCAGGGAGGCTGCAAAGCCTGACCCGGGAGTGCAGCTGTTGTCTTTGTGCCGGGCACTCTGCCTCTGCCATTGTTCCCTTGATTACAACAGGCACGTCGGGGGCGCGGAGAGGGCAGGCGGGGGTGAAAGGATGGCTGTGCATTGATAACGCCTGGCACTATCACAGAGGGCAAGGATAGGCTGCTCAGCTGCGGCAGTATCGGGGTGCGAGGCTTTTGAGCGTGTGCATGTGTGTCCCCCCCCATCCCCCGCCTCCCCTCCCTGAATCAGCAATTTCAGGAGATGTGAATATGTTCACATCCTGCGTGTGCCAGCTGGATCCTACCCAGACACACACACGGGATTGTGTCAACAGATGGTGTAAAAGGGGACAAAAAGGACAGTATTTCCAAACTGAATATGTAATATCAAACAGGTGTGGAGGTAAGGAGATGGTAATGAATAAGGAACACTGAGAGGGGTGTCTGTGCTGCTCACAGCAGAGCAGAGGGGAGGGAACTCATTGCTCTTACCGTGCTCTACTCAACAGGAGGGGAAAACAGCCATGATCAGCTCAGCTGCTGGATGGCCTGGCTCCAAGGAGCCTGAAGGGGTGGTGTCCCTGCTGCCCTTTCACCCCTTGCGTTGCTGCCTTGTTTCCACCAGCACCTCCCAAAGCCCTACAGAAAGATAATTGGCCTGTCAGCATCCTAAAAGCCACGCTCACCCATTCCTCCAACTGGGGCAGAGGCAGGCCAAGAGGACAGGGCACCAATACCAGTGTGTTCCAAGCTCCTATTATCAGCCCACCTGGGCTGGAGGGGAGAAATACCCCAGGACAGAAAAAAAAAATCAATTCTGCTAATCTAGGATCATGCTGTCATCACAGATGCACTGGAGACATCTGAGTTGGGGTTACTGAGCATCAGCATGAAAGGCATCCATGTAACGGGAGGTGTTATGTGGTCATACCTTGCTACAACACTGATCAATTTCCCTTTCCCTCTGTGGACCTGGTGGTATGTGGGATAGCTGTCACTCACACCACCATTGACCTTTAGGGCTGCAGAGCACACTTGGTGACATTAGCCTGACCACAGGGAGGGATGGACCTTCCCTGCACCCTCCAGGAGAAGCCTGCCTGGCATCCAAACCCAAAGGGGCTGCTAACCCCCAAAAGATGACAAAGCAGCCATGCCTGACTCCAAATGTGGAGTCCATTGTGGCCAAATTGCCTGTCCATTTGTACCCCAAGATATGCACCCCAGTTTACAACACAGTGAGGGGGTAAAAAAGTCATACTGTGCCTTCTCTGACACAACAGCTCACCATTGTTTCGTAGATTTTCTGCTTCCTAAAACCCAGAGAAAATCCTCCTGTTTCTCAGCAAACTGCTGTCTGGTCACTCCATTGCTGAAAAGAAGTATACCTCTTAAACTTACTTTAACTTAATTTTTATATCTCTGTCTGGTTTTTCCATTTATTTCCAATTACTGTAGGTCTTGCTGTCTGTCAGGGATAGGATCACTCACCTGTCTCACTGTTAAAACTGCTGACAGAGAGCAGGAGTAAGGGATTTCTGATGTGAAACTCACAACCACCCAGCACAAGCAGGGGTAGAAACTAAGATGCCTGTTACTGTGGGACTGGGTCTGTTTTACTTGATTCTGCTTTGATGCTTTAATTGCTGTCAGACAGGGTATGGTTACTCTGTGAACTTATTTTTAGATTGTGTTGTTGTAGGTACCTAACTTGTATATTCTAAATTCTTTCTTTGGCTTATTCCAAAGTTGTAGTGCATTGTGTACAAACCCACCTTATAGATATTCATATATTTTACTGCAATCTGGTACACATCTGTTACGTGTAGATGAGCTTCCTGTTCTCATGCCTTTCAAATTATTCTCTCCAGAACAGTGTTCATCCAAAACTGAGTATTACTATTTCCCCATCCTCTGTGACCCATCAGCTGTGTTCAACACAATTAACTCTCTTATTAATCGTGCAATCCTGCCCTCACTTACCCGATGCGGTATTTCCTCCTTCCTCTCCCCTAACTGGACCAGCAAGAGGATCTTCCTTGTTACTCCTCCAATTTTCCATGGAGGTACCAGCAGGTCCTCACCTTGCCCCCATTCTTCTTCCAGATTCACAATACCAGCCTCCATCACAGGCACCTATATTTCAATCAGCTTTCTCCCAACAGACTCTTGTTTAACATCTCTCTGTAATTTAGTAAAGTAATCAAATTTAATTTACTGGAGAACCCACCTTAATTGTCTTCCAATGTGGCTCCAAAAGACATAAAAATATACTAATATACACAAGCTACCACTCAGTCCACTGATCAATACTGTATCAGTTTTAACTTGTATTGTCTCACACATCCCTCTCTTGTCTGACATGTAAAGGTCTCTGTTTGTGTATCACAGCTGGGGCCTCTGTCCCCCATTGTCTTAATTATGGACTCAATGTGCTGCAAATATATAAATCATGGAAATTTAATCAGGCTTATTGCATTCTTCATCTGGCAGCTCAGACTGAAATGAAAGCCATGGTGAAATAAAGGCTATTCCAAATGAGAGGGAGCAGCAATGCTACATTTTGGTTTTGAGAATTTTCTCAAGATATAGAATCTCTGGGGACCCTCTTCCCCAACATACACATGGGTGCAAACCCCAACTCAGGCTAAGTAATTTATTTAAAAGTTACAGTAAATATATGAGACACAGGACCCAGCCTGACAAGTAGCAAGTGGTTTGTTTCCACGGAAGATGGGAAGAGAAGAAAGCTCATGAGATGGTCCTGGGGATGTTCACAGGGTCTTTCAAAGTTAAAAAAACCCAAACCAAACCAAACAAAAAAAAAAAAAACAAACAAACAAACAAACAGGGTGAGCACATGAGTCAGGTGAGCACAGGATGGTGCACAGAGAAGTGGGCTGGATTTCTGTTCTGCTCAACTCCCCATGCCCCTTCCTTTCCAGGCTGCTGGGATCCTTGGCTCCTTAGCAGTCCCTCCACCATCCTCCTTTTCACATCTTTTACTCACCCAGTCCTTGCTGGTAGCACAAAGAGGAGAGGACTGAGTCTCTCTGCATTCAAATCCACGTCAATAAAAGACCAACCAGGAAACAGCAAACTGCCACCTCCACAGCCAGATCTACCAGTCAGGGCACGTTAAATACTACCATGGAGTAAGTGTTTAAGCAGACATGTGGGACAACTTGTCGGGTCATTTCCATTTCCTTCATCAGATCCTGTAATAGGTGTTAAATTGTAACTTCTCCTTTCAGTACTGAGAACCTGACCTATCCACAGGCTATTCCCTTGTAGGAAATTGAGGCTGATAAAATGGGGTACAGCTATAGGAAAGCCAAACACTTGTCCAAATTGGGACTGGGGAAAAATCTCATCTTGATAGGAGAATTTGGGTAAAGTGCAACACCCACTTGCTGTCAAAGGGGCAGGGCATTATGAAGTTTTTTCATCACCGTGCATTGCCAGAGCCTGCATGATTAGTACCTATTCAAATCAATTAGTTTAATCACAATAATATCCTCCAGGTCTGGATGGTTTTGTAAGATGAGCCCCAAACCTTGTCTCTACTGCGAAAATTACCCACTGCTGACATTGGCTACACCCTAACAGATGCAGATGAATAAGTAAACATATTAAGCTGCTGAGGTAGACTGGGACAAACAGCACTTGGCACTGCTTGGTAACCACTCGGTGTTACTCATCTGCCAATGTGTTGACTGCTGTTTAACTTGTTATGTCCTGATTGACACTTGGAGCTGAGCAGCGTTCAGCCTTTGTTTCTTTGGTGAGCAAGGTATGAAGCCTGAGTATCTGTGGTTTTCAAACTAGCATTTAAAAACAAAGATGAAAGAGTTATTATAATATTGCAGAGTATAAAATCGATGCTGGAAAATTATTTTAACTTCAAAATGCTCCTATGAGCATTGCTGTATGGGGTGGAATATAACACAGACTCTAGCCAGTATTAATAAGTAAGGATGAAAGCAGATACTGTGCAAAAATTTGGGGGATAAAAAAAAGCGGAATTAAGTACTAAATCAGACCAGCAGAACTGTCAAATGTGTTAGACTATGTTCACAGGCACTCATGTGTGACATGCAGGCACAAAACATAAACATTTGTTTAGTTTGAGTAATTTTGCTTTTTAGAGTAAAAGGGGGTTTTTTTCTTTTCTTTTTTTTTTTTTTAGGAGGAGGGCTTTTATCTACGGTCTGGAATTTTAAAAGTCTTATATCCTTGCAAGGACTGTTTGAAGCAGTTCCAGAAGAACTGCTTTTCATTAGCAAGTGCTGACTCAACGATCTGTAGAAATGTATTGAGTTCATCAAAAAAATTAAAGAAAATTATTTGGTTTTACTTCTAAAAGGTTACATAATTTCATTTGGACCTCATCACTTAAATCACTATATACTATGTTTCAAATATGTTAGCACTTGAAAACTGGGATTAAAAAAGGCCAAACAAACTGGTTTGATTTCAGTGAAGTCTTTGATAAAGAGTTCTTTTGATGACTTCAAGTAAAGCAACTCCCAAATGCAATTTCTCTGTAAATTTTGAAATGTCAATTTTTTGTTTAAATTTGAGAAAAAGCAAAAATTAAGTGATAGCATTTCTTAAGGAACGTAAATGTGGAACTTAAGCAAATGCTGATATAACTGTGCCCAGGAGCCCAGGGATTTATTTCAAGTGGGCAAGTGCTTGTGTAGTTATATAGATATAGATATGTAGATATAAGCTTGGACATATGTGGTCTAAGTTTCGACATAAAGTCTAGAGAGCTGCCAGGGCAGAGCAGATATTCAAGCTGCTCTAATATAAACCAGAATCACAGTTATTACTTTTCTGCAAAATAAGCGAGTCTACACTTACACTCTTTCTCACTCTTGCCAGTTGGGTAAAAGAACACTAAAAAGACACTAAAAAGGCACTCTGGCTGCACCTACACTGATAAATAGCAGGCTCAGGCACATTAATTGGCCTCGAGGTTCTGCAGTATGGCTATGTTCCTTGCTCTTGGCCTTTCTCAGCCATCTAAAGGGGATGGTGTGAGAAACAGGCATCAATTTGTATCAGATGCCAAGAAAAAGGTAGCATTTATTTACATTTCATAGCAGGTCTACCATGGTGTAGACATTACGCACTCTTTCAAAACACATGATTATCAAGTTACGAGCAGGGAGTTAAAATCATGTCCATTTACCACAGGCTAAAAGAGAGTTCGAAGCCATTAGTTATCTGTTTCAGAGAGGTTTATCCACATCATTTTCTTGCCCATGCCCCTGTTCTGTTCAGTCAGCCCATAGCAATAGCCCTGAGAAGCACAGATTCTTCCTTTCATCCCGTGTTCATCCTCAGTTCTTTAGATTTAGTTCATATCAAGCGTCAACATATGAAAGCATAAGCTTATCCTACATTCACAAACTCTTCTAACTCAAGAATCATAGAATCATAGAATCGATTGGGTTGGAAAAGACCTCAGGGATCATCAAGTCCAACCCTTGATCCAGCTCCAGTCCATTTACTAGATCATGGCACTAAGTGCCATGTCCAATCTCAGTTTAAAAACCTCCAGAGATGGTGAATCCACCACCTCCCTGGGCAGGGCATTCCAATGCCTGACCACTCTCTCTGTAAAGAATTTCTTCCTAATCTGCAGCCTAAATTTCCCCTGGCAGAGCTTAAGCCCATGTCCCCTTGTCCTATTGCTAACTGCCTCGGAGAAGAAACCAATCCCCACCCGGCTATAACTTCCCTTCAGGTAGTTCTAGAGAGTGATGAGGTCACCTCTAAGCCTCCTCTTCTCCAGACTAAACAACCCCAGCTCTCTCAGCCTCTCCCCATAGGTCTTGTGTTCCAGTCCCTTCACCAGTCTTGTTGCCCTAGTCTGGACCCGCTCCAGCACTTTAATATCTTTCCTGAACTGAGGGGCCCAGAACTGAACACAAGTGCCACCTGCTCTCATCTAAACAGCCCAGCACCTTCACTGATAAATTCCTCCAGTGCTTCTACACATCTTAGGAATGGTCATACTCAGACCAAAGACATACCTGGCCCAGGAGCCTGTCTCCAACAGTAATCAACAGCAGATGCCTCAGGAAGGGTATGAAAACATACAGTGATGGCTTTCTCAGAATATGTGTTTGGGGTCTTCTGTGCCAGCACTGATATCTTCGTATTCAGTTTTTTACAATGGGATTGATCTTCTTCCATGGCTTTTTTTGCATAGTTTAGCTTGTGCTAACTCACAGCATTCATAACACACAACAACAAGTTCCACACCTAAATACACACTACGTGAGGAAAAATGTAAGTAGTTCTGAACTGCTTACATGCTGACCTCATAGACACCTAGATCTTGTTGGAAAGAGGTAAGAAACCAGAAGTCTCTACATTCTTTTTCTTCAAAAGTGAAAAAGACATATAAATCCCTCTTTCTGTGAAGCATTCCCATACTTTTCTTATTTCCTTTCTCTGAACTTTCTCCAGTCCTCTACTACATTTTTTTAAGAAGAGGGGACGCAAACTCTGTAGGGATTTATGCAGTCTCTTTTGTTCTCTATTTCTTTTCTAATAATTCCTAACATTCAATTTACATTTTTATTGCTACTGAGCATTAAATTGGTGGTTTCATAAGAACTATTCATTATAATTCCAAGATCTCATTCCTAAGTGGTAACATTCAATTCAGAGCCCATCACTCTATATGGAGAGTTAAGATTGCTTTTTTCTAGGGTATCACTTATATTTATCTACATTGAACTGGTGATACCAAAATTTGCAACACAGTCAAAACTTCAAGTTCAGCAATAAAATAAATATTATAAAAAATATTAAAATTGGCTTTTATTATTAATTACTCATTTGAATCTAATTCACTGAAGAATTTTCCAACAATGACACCATGACAGCATAGCATAAAGAGACCTCTATGCTTCATTTGGTACCACTTTCTTTTCAGCAATATCACTCTCTCTCTTGATATTCTAATGAGTCATCATGCTATCTTAGAGCCACAATTCCTAGAGACAAGGGAATAGAAGAAAATCCTACCTTTTATTAACAAAAATCAAGTACATTTCAAGCTATCCTGGGTGTAAAAGTTAAAGCTTAAAATGTGATACAATTGCACAGTCAAGAACAAGAGTAAATAGACAAAAAGAATTTACCTTTTTTTATTTTTATATCCATTTTAAACCTATTTCATGCCTTGTGAAGCACAGTTTTTAATTGGATAACAGAATTACAATGGTGAACAAGAGACACGTGTATATGTTCAGTCAATCAAATTTATTTACAATGGCAATGTGTGATATATTACTGAACCAGCCTAAAGATAATCCAGTTGGTTTGGGGTTTTTTTTAAGAAATCTGGAAATGGTGTCAAATTAATCATATCATCAAGACAATAGTAGTTCTTGAGGATGAAAAGATTTAAAGCATTCAGGAAAACACCAAACAGATCATGACAATTTAATAGCAAGGAATGTGATGGTGAAGACTCTGATGTTGGAGGCTTCTATTTAAGACCTGGGGGTGATATTATCTCATTACCCAAATGAGTGTTCTGCCCCACAAGCTTTCAGCTAGTCTAGGAAGGGTTGCTCACAATCTCTGTTCATGGAGCTGTTCCACAATCAGATACTGAGGTCCTGATCTGAAGCACTCTGAGTTAGAAAAAGAAAGCATGAAAAATACAAGCATTATGGGGAAAAAAACATTTCCTATGTTTCTATATTATTGCATATATCTACAGATATCCATAATAACTTGTGACTTCTTTGTTGTCTTTTGGGTTTTTTTGGTTTTAATATAGTCAGAGATGTGAGCAAATATATAGAGATCAGAAATGTAAATACTATGATTTATAGATGCTGTTAGAAAGTAATTACCTTCCAATATGTATATTAGTTTTAACAATTTTTAGGGCAAGTCCTAGTCTCATCTAAATATGCACAACTAGCTAAAAAAGAAACCCAAAAAGAATTGTTTGTTGTTTTAGAAACTCTTAATTTTCTAAGTTAAGTTTTTTGGAAGTACAATTTTATTGAAAAGCATTCAAAATAATTAATATTTTAAAGTCATCTTAAGAATAAATAGTTCATCTTCTACATCCTCACAGGTGGTAAGCATTATAAGATAATATATCAGCACACAGCCAGTGTTCACAAAATCCTTTCTTTCCATATTTTCCTTGACATGATAAGATCTGTTTTTAAATCATGACAAAGGAAAGATTTTTGAGATGGTCATTACATTATGTGGCATACAACACATCAACTTATTTGCCTCCAACATTTACGTATGACATCATCAGCTCTGGATAGGATCTTATCCAGAACAAACACAATAATTTGTGTTTCAGGTCTTTTATTTCTAGAAAAAGGCAGATTACCATGTTGTACTCATCATTTTCATTTTATAAAAGCATCTCTTCTTTAATCTTGCTGTCAATTTAATGATGAAGCGTGAATTGTCACATTTCTAGTACATGTTGTGGTCCCTGCTCTGATAGTTTCGTGCTTTGCACTTTTAATCGTGCATCACTGGAGAGACGTTGGCATGAAGACCAGTAAACCCTGTCAAAGCATGCATTCATTCCTTACTTTGGGCCCAAGTGGTGGGTAATAGCTGAGCTTGATAACCAGACAAATTAGTGAAGGCAAACACTTCCCATCCCTTTCACACAGTGAGATCTACCTGCTGGACACCTGTCTGTCACCTGAAAGGGGTGACACATGGCTTGCTGCATAGGGGTAAGGAATAAGGACAACAATCCTGTCTATATTTTCAGGCTAAAATCTTATTTTGGTGAAGTTCTTTGCAATTATCTCTTATGACTGCCCCACCCCACGAGTCCTGTACGCTTCTGTTTAAATATACCAATGGGTGGAGATCATTAAATGACTTCTGCAAATACCTTGTTTGCCAGAAATCTCTTCAGCAAGTCAACCTGAAACTTGCTGTAGTAATATTTTCATTAACTGTTTTGTTGCTAGGAGTTTACTTAGGTTGGTTAAGTAAGTGGGTAAATGTGAGAAACTTCTTTACTTTGATTTGCCCCAGCTTTATTCGTTCTTAGGTGGCTCCTGGTTCTCCCAGCTGACGACTGCTTCTGTGGTGGGCTCCCAAAGCTCTATCACCAGTCAGGCACATATCATGTACATTATTTATACAACTCTTTTCTGATCAGTCGGTGCCTCCTGTTCTCCTGTGTCAGTTCAGCTATTCTCCAAATTACAGTGCCATCACTAGAGTATATTTAAACTTACAACAAGTTCTCAGCTATTTCATCTCAGGATGAGAGGATGTTTTGAGATCGGTTGAGGTTATTTTGAGACATCCAGTGTTGGGCAGATGATTATTGAAACTGAAATGGGCCCTTGGATTTTAGGTTTTGGACTTTTTGACCCTTCCAATTACACTAAGTACTCAAAACTGAGAAACAGGGGAAGCTTGGAAGTGTGAAACCTCAACTATTCATTTCCACTTTGTATTTTGACAGAAGCTTCAGTCATTTTGTATTTTGCCTGAAACACTGTGTGTATACAGTACAGATGGTCAACAGGTAAAATAAAGTTCTAACTTTATTTGAAGTCCCAGCTTTATACTGAAGATGCAAAAGCATCACTAGCAAGAAAGCTGGGGTAATGCCTCAAATAGAGAGATAACACCCTGTAGTTCTGTAGATGTAGAAAGGATTCTGCTATAACAGAAATCCTTTTGTGGCAGTAAATGTGGCAGTAAATATGAACACCAACACTGTTAGCTGGTGAGATGGATGGGAAGGGTCACCACCATTGCCCATTTCAAGAATCCTAAGACTTTTCATGGTGGCACATGCCAAGTGGCAGAAAGAAAAGGCTCCACTGAAAGTGAATAATCAGCTCCTACAAAATAAAGATATGTTTATCTTCAGATTTTAGAGAGAATCTTCACAGAAGCACACAGCTCCAAATCTGATACCAATGCTAGGCTATTCAAGAAGTAAGCTAGAACACTCCTCCCTTCTTTCAGAAGACCCTGAACTTACCAATGGAGGTAAACCTTGTGTTTCTGTGAAGTGAAAGTTTATTGTATTGTCAGCTTGAAGTTACCTGCCACACAGCTGTTGGAGTTTTTCACAAGTGAATTCCTGATGTGGCTGTGGGAAGGTTTTACACAGGATAGGAAACTACTTGTAAAGTATTTTGACAGAGATTCCAGATTTGGGAATGTGTCTTAAGTTCTGCAGGACATCAATAGAATACGCAGAAAAGTAAAGTACTTTTTTCTATTATATATGCAAGTGCACAATTAAGGAACAAAAACTTAAGGACAAAAACTACCTTTGCCTTTTGGGATGAAGTAAGAGAATTAATCTTTTACTTACTATGAGACAGTGTTACAGACCTGAAGGGCACAGAAGTATTAAATGTGTTAGGCAATAATTGCAAACTAGAAATCATGTAGAATATTCATCCAGACATGATTTTCTGTTTTATAACTTACCTTGGTGCAAGCTACACCTAACTAATACAAACGTATAATATCTTCACCTACACTTAATGAATAGAGCGCTTAGGTTTTAATTATTTGGATTTATACACAACCCAAGTGCAACAATCTGGGGCTCTCAGTACCTGTGCCATAAAAACACAGTTCTTAGAACAAGTTGCCCACAATTCATTGTTTCCATATTACATGGCAAAGTTTGAACTGATGAAACAAGCCTGCCCCGTTTTCAAATGGAGTACACATCATGGCTCATCTCCTAGGATCCATGATAACAGACGATGATCTAACTTTGTCCTGAAAATCAACTAACACAAATTATTTCAGGCTTGGTGAAGGAAATTAAAGCTTCAAAACTGTGGTGCCTCTACATATCAAAGACCTGTGGTTGAACATAGTTCATATAGAGAGGGGAAAACAGCTTCTGCAGCCAGCTGCTAGCAAGCCAGGGTGATAGAGGTCAAACCAGCTGACAGTCAATGCCAAAACATAACACCAGTTTCTGCTAAACATCAGTGGGGTAGCAGATAGCATCTTAAGAAGCAGTGAGGTCAAAAGCAATCCTGCCACAAGCACCATGATGCCCTGAGCTTGCCCTCATTGTTCAAACACATCAGTTGTAACCAGGGTGCAGAGGGAAGGAGGGCTGCATCTGTGCTATGAAATCACCACGGCGTCTGTTTCCTTCCCTGATTTTGACTCCATTTGCAATTTGATTAGAGAACAGCCAAGTTACAACCTCACAGCACTCTATATNTAACACCAGTTTCTGCTAAACAGCAGTGGGGTAGGAGGTAGCATCTTAAGAAGCAGTGAGGTCAAAAGCAATCCTTCCACAAGCACCATGATGCCCTGAGCTTGCCCTCATTGTTCAAACACATCAGTTGTAACCAGGGTGCAGAGGGAAGGAGGGCTGCATCTGTGCTATGAAATCACCACGGCGTCTGTTTCCTTCCCTGATTTTGACTCCATTTGCAATTTGACTAGAGAACAGCCAAGTTGCAACTTCACAGCACTCTATATGTATCAATGAAGAGGGAAAAAAAATTGCCCCAAACTAAACCCTAAAATAATTCAGCAAGAAAATAAAGGCCACATAGAAGCAGCACCTAATGCCACAAGTGTGTGTTTTTAAAGTTTTTGTTGAGAGTTTGCGACTTTGGCCTTATTAAAACAAAATGCACTCTCCCTTTTTTTCCAGTCATTGCAATTTGTAGATGAGATGAAGCATAAGCAAACAAAAAGTCTATGCTGGAGTGATTTGTCAGCTCCATCTGTGCTCCAGGAGCACTTCTGCATTCCTCAGAGGTAGGAAGCTCTCGCGCAGCAACATCCATGGGCAACACTGTCTCCTGACTCCGGTGACACGCAAGACTCCCTGCCAGGCCAACAGTCATGACTGACTGTGGTTATTCATGTCAGCACTATCCTTGATCCCACATACAGGACATACCCTGGGCAAGAGACCTTGCTTTCCTTGGCAGGTCCAGTGCAACAGGGGCACCTTGACCACTTTTTATCTCCAATGCAAAGCATAATTCTTCATTTACATACACATTTGCATATCACACTTTATGTCATCATTGGAAACAAATCAGCAAAACAATCCCACATTATTCTAATATGTACATTTCTTTCTCTGTTGAGTCGTTAATTAAAAAATAAAAGACACATGAGAAGTCATGCTTTGCTTATTACCTTCATGATAAGGTTTTCAGATACTGTGGTAGTAAACCTATTTTGAATAGCAAGCACTTACCAGACCCTATTATTCTACAATTTCTGTGAGAGATTTCTTGTCATAGTTGGAAATTATATGTTTGGTTCTAGGAAGAAAAATTAGCTTTACTAACAGGTCTAAGTAATTCAGATATATGGCATGCAGCATGTAAAACAAAAGTCTAATATCAACATACCCAAAAGTAGATTTTATGACTGTTAAATATACATGTTGCAAAATATTAGATTTACTGGTTTGCTCATATTGTGTTAGTCATTTATAACATTTGGGCACCGAGCAACATAAACTTATTTTATGGTTCTTTCATCCTTTCAAAAGCATTGCAGGCTCCTAGATAGGCAAATTCAGCTCAAGGGTTTCTGGAATATAGCACTGCATACAATGATAAATATACAAAGGTATTATTTCTGATGGATAACATTCTTTTAAGGTCTTTTCATGATCCATTAATTTATGAATTACACAGCAGAGTAGGCATTGCAAAGGGCTTAATTTTAGTTATATGTTGATCTTTTTCCCTTGAAGCAGCTTTTATCCAAAAGTAAGTAGGACTAAAAATAACATGTTCTCTTAGACTGACTCTGACAGGTTTGATCACAGAATTTAACTGCTTTATTCTTTACTTCTCAAAAGGTGGGCAGTTGGGCCCATCCCTACCTATAAATAGGAATATGCACCCAAAAAAAAAAAAAAAATCAAAATAGAAAAGAATAATTCTATGGCTCACTTCATTCACAGCACAGTTACAAAAAGGAATCTAATTGTCATGGAATAAAATTTACAATAAGGAATGAAGTATGAAAGTAAATGCTGCACAGAGACTAAGATAAAAAACCAACTCAATAAAACTTTTTGACAATGTACTGGCAAACTGACTTCATGGGAGCCAGATTTCCATCAAAGCATCCTATCTCCATCTTACCAGAGCTAATCCATTTCAGGTAAGCCAGAAGTAAGTTACTTCAGACAAGCTATTTATAGGTCAATGAGAAATTAGTCTTAAGATACATTTTACTTGAAAAGAACATTTGGGCTTTTGCTCACGGATCAAAAAAGAGACCAAAAAGTGATGAGCATAGTTATGGAAGTATCCTTACCCTCTATATGCTGCTCACCCCAAGGACTGAAGTACTGGGAAATTTCATAAACCATCACAAATCAGTTTTATAGATAATACCTCAGTGTTTAGAGCTGTTATTTATTTCTCTTTTCTCTCCTCTCTCTTTTTCTTACAGTAATAATAATAATAGTAATTTTAAAAAAAAAAAAGCCCTCAAAACTGAAAGGAAGAATCTGTTAGTAAGCTAAAGAAGTGCTGCTAAAATTCTGACCTCAGCAGTGTTCAATCCAAGCAGTAACTGTGAAAATTGTTGCTAAACAGAATTTGGCCATGTGCTTGCAGTACAGTATTTCAAGCAATCCAGATTAGCTGCAGTTAAGAGATCTGTTTATTACTTGACGGGGTGTGGCAACATGTAAGAAACTCATGGTATCCTGAGAGGGAGTTTCTTAACTTCCTTTTCATTACATTCAATGGTTTCTGTTTCACAATGAAAAAGTCTGAAAAAATGCTGACAATATTTACATTCAGATTTCTTTTGCAAATCATTATGGTCCTCAGTATCACCTAAGATGAAGCTAACATAAATTTTAATAAACAATTTTTTTTTTAATTTTGAAAAAGCAGAACCCTCTTTTTCTTCCACATGTTACCCTAGAGGCATTACCTGATGATGTGTAGTCAGATCTTGGTTTCCTGAAGTTCCCACAACAGTTTCAGGCATTACAATTGATGGTAATGTTCTTACCATAAGTATAATTGTCATCAAGAGATGAGATATCCGTTGAACCATTAATTTAAGTATAGTAATTCTTTTATCTCTTTTAATAAAACTTACAAAACAAAGAGTAAGGTTTTGTTCAGAATTAAACCCAAGCATTGCTGGTTTGTTCTATAGTGTCATGGTCTGGCACTCCAGAGAGGCTTCTTTACAAGTCAGTAAATCTCTGACAGGTTGAAAAATAAAAAAGAATATTCATTATGAAGGTAAAATTGTCTGAAGTCAAAAAAATCATGCAATTTTCTTGGAACAATCATAAACATGAAATACCCTCTTTAAATGGGAAAAAGCTGTCTAAGCACACCTGGAAGCATTTCAAATGGAAACCACGGATTCTAAGTTACCTCTGAAAATATCCAGTCACCAGCATAAAAGTACACCAAATACTGTCACCAAAGGTCTTACTTAAGAGTATTTAGGACAGATTCATTTCTTATATACATTTTCAGTCCACAACCACCAAATTAAGCTGATCTAGTTAAATTATTTCAAAATTCTTATTTGTTGATCAGTCACAAGATCAACTTACTACTGCTTAGTATCACCTTAGTCTGCAGCTGAGCATAGTAATAGACTCTGTGTGTGTTCATAGACTACAAGCACAAATGAGAAAAAATAAAATCTTTAAAACCTCTGCGAAATGGAGTTGTTTGATCTAATGATTTCTGCCTTGTGTTGTTGATGGGCTACTGGCTTGCACACAAATTTGTCTCCACTGACATGTGGTAGCCCATTAAGCCACTGTAACTCAATTTCACGTCTGACTACATAAACAGAATTGAAGTGATAGAGTTTGAGCAAAGTTTCCCGTTATTAAGGTGACTACTTTCTAAGGTAATAGATACTTCTCCAAAATGGAGAACAGACTGAGCATTTCTCTGCTTTAAGGCTTTATATACACATAAATGTTAAACTGTCCGTTTAACAATACAAAGACTGTTAGAATGGTACATCTGGTATTGTGTGTTGTAGTAATGCTGATATGAGCACAACCATTCTGGCATAGTTACTTCTACATAGATGAAGAACTACTTCATTATCAGGGATCTTCAGCCCTGCGTAATTATATCCAACTTTACAAGCTATAGCACTTGTCAAACAGTGGGACCAGGACAAAAAAAACCCCTATCTGTTAATTTAGCAAGGTCATTTTAGATCAATCAGTGATAATTTTCAGGTAGCATGTAATGTAGCTTTCTCAGCCAAAGCCCAACACACTTAGAAGCCTCTTTATGTGGAAGGAAGGTGTAGGTGAGAAGATGTTTTACTTGCAGATAGCAGGCAGAATCATGCTGTTACAAATACAGGAAAAACATGTGGAAGGTAACAGAGATAAGTTAGCTAACAGGCTTTGTCTGAACTCCGAAATGCACAGATGAGTCACCTTCATGGAGTGCACCATGATGACATAAACTAACACTACCAGAAAGTGCTGACCTAGCGTGGGAAACAAGAATTGCCTTGTGCGTGATTGCTGAAAGTCTAGTTGTTTCAAGAATTGTGTATTGACAGCTTACTTTTTGCCTGCCCTGAAAGAGTTGTCATGTTTTTGCTGTTCTGAAATTAAGTCCAAATAGTTATTTTGAATAAAGACCTAAAACAATTTGATGAAAATATGGGAAAAGCACATTCACATTGCTGCTCTTTTCTTCCAGAATAACACCTAGTCTTTGTGTTGTTTAAAGGCATGTATCTATTTGAAAACTGAAGACCTGCATGCTGATGACAAAACATGCAGGATTTTTAAAGCAGTGCAGTAGTTATCACCTGTCATTGGCTCTAATGCCACTGCTAATCACTTTGGAAATAATCCAATGCATCAGCCATTGAGGCCATCAATGTTTTTCCCATTACCACATTGTAGAGGCCATTTGGATAATGATCACTGTCCCAGAAGAGCAATGACAGATTTCTGTGCCATCACACTTTGACCAGAAGCATCACATGCACTGTACATCATTTGGTGCTCTGAACTGCAGCAGGATCAGGGCCACCAGCCCTGTCTTCACCTAGCAAGCATTGGCAAGCAGGGTGTGTGAAGGACTGGGCCTTTTTCAGCTGTTAAGCCTTCCTCTTCTCTACAAGGAGCAGAGATAAAACTCAGATGGAGGTAACAACGGAAAATCCAGTAGGTGTTTTGGAGAAAAGAGAGAACTAGCTGGTATTTCAGAATCAAGCAAAGAAAGGGTTAGGAAGGTCACCACCGGGCATCAACTTCACACACGTCAGTGCTAAGCTGCATCCAATTTTTTTTTTAATAAAGTGCACTTTCTATTCCCCTCTCAGGACATCTATTAGTCCGTGATGAGTTATGCGAAAAAGCTGTCTCTAGCAAAAAATTACTTCGTATTACCTACAGATTACCTACAGGTCTGAAGAATTTCTGGCAGCAAAACAGTGACCAGGTAGCTGAAACAGTGTAAGAGTCATGATAAGCAAAAGTCAACCTAGATTAACTATATTCTCTTCAGGAGAGGTGTGAAGTTTAGATTGGAGTTTGACGAAGCAGAAACACCTCTTTGAACATCATGAAGATTTCCACTGCAGTTCTTCACACCTCCAAAGAGGGCAGGAAGGAATTGCCCAAGAGTAACTAAGACACATAACAAACTAAAACACAGTTTAATTCAATTCACGCTCAGGAGCTCTCCCTTAACAGGATTTTGTACTTTAAATTTCAAATAGGATGCAACATGAAAGCTGGACATATCAGCCACCTAAAACTTAACTTTTGTAACTTCTGCTAATCAAGAAAAAGGGAGGGCTTGGGGGGAGCAGGCTGTTCTTTTAGACTGGGTGGATCATCTAAGCGAATAATTTAGTCTCTGTGATATCTAAATCATGGCCTATTTATTTTAAATTCCAGTAAAGGGCTAATTAGTGTTAATTACAGTAGCAGGGCTAGTGATGTGGCTATTCACACACAAAGAACTTGGCAGAGACTGAACTCCACTTACTCATAGGTCAGCAAAAAGAAAAGAGCGCGCTGCACTTTGTCACATCTCATTTGGATTGCCTTCAAAATGCTGAGCTAGAGGCAAAAGATACCACGGTTCATTTCCAATTCCCTGTCTAATCCTCTCACCTTTAATTTATTTTAAAAGTTTAATCAGAAGTTCATAAAGCTCAGATATCAATTTTTTAATTAAAAATATTAAGCACCTGCAGGTAAGCTTTTTAGGAACTCATGGTTGGCCCAAGTTTCATTATGAATGGGTACTTCCAGAGTTCACCTTTCTGCAAACGGTACTGTGATAAAATGTAACTTCCATTGCCTCACTATTGCTTCAGGGATGTGTCATTTAGGGAAAATAAATAGAAAACTTCTATTGCAAAGAAACCATGCTCCATTCTGGGTCAGTGAAAAGCCGCATCTTTCTCTGGAACTTCTGGCAGCATAGTAATAACTTCTCTGCAGAAATTGTCACTAACTGCTAGAAACCTTAGTACTAATAGTAAAAGTTCTTAAGATATTATTAGTATATAAATAATGTAATATTTGCAAATAGAGAAATCTTACTAAATTTGGGGGGTTTAATTTACTGTTCGGTAATGAAATTGGTGATCTTAATAGTTCTTTAAAGATGTCAGCCAGCTTTGGAATGCCAATTGTTATAGTGTTCTTGGATTTTCAGAAGTCAAAGTGTTTTGACAAGATCTTTCTCTAAAGGCTCTTAAAGAAACTGAGTTATCAGAAGGATGAAAATTCTTTAGTAGATTAATGATGTGTTGGAGCATAGTAATAAATTGTTTTCACCACATGAGAGAAGCAATCAGATATCTGCATTAAAACTCGTTCTCTTCAGTATATTCATAAATGATCTGGAAAAATGAATTAATAATGAGATGGCAAAGTTTGCTGATGATACAAATTACTCAGAACAGTCAATATCTCAAAAGGTGTCATTATACTGAACACCGAGTGATTCAGCAACAAAAAATGTAGACATTATTTAATATCAATAGATGCAAACCAATACGCACCAGGGGAAAAGCCCAACTTCACACAGACAGGGACAAATAATAAATAAATAGATAAATAAGTATTAGTTCTACAAGAATCTTGGACTCCTTGTCAAGAACTATCTGAAAACATTTGTCCAGTAGTCACTGGCAGACAGAAGATGGAAACTGAATGTTACAAATCACTATGTAAGGATGAAAAGTCAAAAGACAAAATATTACACCACTGTATAAACCCAGACTGCATCCACATCCCAAATACTTCACCTAAGTCTGAATGATCTATGTCCAAAGGTTTATTAGAAGTAGAAATGGTGTATGCTAGACAACATAGACCAGTAGGAGTATACTATTGTAACCATATGAGGATGGATGAAACTACTTTTCAACTTGGAAATGAGATAACAAAGAGGAAATAATTGTATGTAAAATTGAAATTAACATAGATGGTCAGTAAGGAACAATGGTTCACTATACCTCCTACCATAAGACTTAAAAAGCACCAAGTATCACAGTTCTATCAAACAAATGATTTTCCACACAATTCATAGCTACACTGTATAGTTTATTTTTACAAGAATATTGTGACTAACATAAATACAAATGGGTATAATAAATAATTAGAACCATCTATAGAGAAAGGATTCCGCAGGGGCTAATAAATATATAATGCACTTAAATCTACAGTTTAAGTAGTGTATGCATTGTGCACAATTGGAAATTGGGGAAAGTATCTCTGTGCTTGTCCTATTCTCACACCTAAGACATAGTTAAGAAGCCATACCCTGTTCTGATTTAGTGTGACCATTCTTGTCCTGTTATTTAGACCCAAAAGTTTCATGATCTAATGACATTCTGCCTTCAAGAAACAACTTAAATTTGGCTTCTATTTTCGGCACCAGGCAGAAAAGACATTAATTCTCTTTTGCAATAAATAAGGGCTGAGCACTTCTGGGACAATTCTTAACTCCTTCCTCCAGCAAGCCTATTCTGTACTGCTGCAGCAATCCCTTCTGACTGCAGAACAAACTCCGCTCCCTGCTTACTCTTCTTCATCTGACTGTGTATCCAATTGATCTCTCATCTTGTTCTTCATTATATTTATCATATTGTACTTTACTGATTCTTGCATATAGAATAAACTTCTGTGATCTCTTAGACACCTGAAAGAATATTACGTGTAATCTTTAGTCACATTACAGCATATTTAAAAGCAACATACCCAATTCTTTTACATTCTGCAGTATAATTTTTTTTCTTCACTGACTTTTATTCAGTTTTGTCTCCCTGGAATGTTCAAAGTGTGAAAAAGTACAAATCATTTTAAGGATGTCATATAAATATATATATATGCACATACACACACACATACATAAATATATAAATTTTCAAAATCATATTCACCAAACTATATGAACAGTTTTATTGATCAGATACTTAGATTCATTTTTACAGTTAGGAAAATGAGGTTCTAATCATAAAATCAGTACCTGGGTGGGTATATGAAGCTGCAGTTAAAAATGGAAGAGCTGAGTGAACTGCAGCATGCTCAAGCTCTGAGGTAGGTCTCTGCCTCAGCATTAATAAGAAGGCAAGGTGAGCAAAATCAGCCCTGTCTACTTCTCTCCCCTAAGCAGGCTTATGCAAAAATTAAATTGGAGAAAAAACCAAGCGCTATAGATAAAGACTGAGCTTTTTAATAGAGTTTATATGCTTCACTTCCACAGCATTTTAATGAAATTTGAATGCCTAATTCTTTTGGGTTCTTTTAAAAACCCCAGTCCACATCGCCAGATGCATAAACTATGACTGACTGCTTTCTTTTAACATTTGCTAGTCATAGGGCAGATGAACCATTCTGTATGAATTATAAACTGCATTTATAACAACCAAGAAAAGTGCAGGAAGGCCTGGATTAACCCAAAATACAAGGAATGATTTGTAAACGCTGTAGTTCCTGACTGGCCTTCAGACCGTAGACAGCAAATGAATAAGCACCAGAAGGCTGTTCTCAAAATAAAACAAAAATCCATTTCCAGAAATTTTAGAGCCTTTAAAATACTGACCTTACAGCAATAGGAACAGTGATACTAGAAACGTATATTTAACTTCTTCATCCTTTTGCATCAATGAATCCAAAACTGCTCTGCAGTCACAGGACAGAAGCTCTGTGAGCAACAACAGCCAAAAGGAAGAAGGGCTGGTGGGAGAGACCTTGCAGAGTAGCAGTCCTTCAGAGATGCACCAGGAACATGAGCACTCCAAACACCATCACCATAATTCAGGCTGACCTAGTTCAATTTACTCACTCTGAATAAACAACCTTAAAAGACAGAGGTTCTCTGATACCTAAGAAAGAAAATTCTCCTTCTAAATTCTGTGTATCCTGTAGAGTTTGGGTATAGGAGGGTGGTTTTTAGGGTTGGAGGCTGTTACAACAAGGCCGGATGCAGAAACTAAACAGGAACGCCATGCACTGCACAACTCTGATGTGTTTTATGCATTTTTGCTCAGCACATCTATTTTTTGAGAAATTGATTCTAATGGTTTGAATCAACACTGTGTTAGCACACTCTGCTTCTTCATTTTGATAATTAATGGAAAGCTTCTCAAATGTTGGCTGAAACTTTTCCTAGGCAGGTTTGGGGTTTTTTTCTTTAGCTTGGCTTCGTGAGAAAATGAAGTTTGCGTGCATCACACTGTCTCCCTGTCATGTTTGTTCAACTTCAACTGAACTGAACAGCACAGTCATTTTTAAAGCAGGAAAATTTTACAACAGACCTGTGCAACATTTAGCACATCATGGAAGGCATCTCCCAAAGTCATTAATTTTGTTGCCAGCAGAGGAGACAGGCAGTCAATTAGGTTCAGCTGGTAGCAGCTGCTGACCATGCCAGACACATACAGGTTGGCCACCTTTCATGCATGCATCTCCAGAAAAGCATCTGCTGGGTCATTCCCAGTTGTTAGGCTAAGCAGCAGTAGCTAAGAGCCATGGAATAAAGAGGAGCTACGGAGAAGTGAGGCATCTCACTATGAGGACACCGAGAGATTGGAGGATACCACGGAAGAGGACACTTCATTGGGATGAACATGAATGTATTGAACACCAAGAGAGACAAAACCAGAGCAAAACAGTTCTCATTAGTTCTGCCATTCAAGGAATGATCTGTATCTGTTGGGTTTTTTCCCTTCATCTGTGTCAATCCATCCATCTCCAGTTTTCCAGCTGGACTTATCTTTGCTTGCAGCTCCTATGTACAAACCCCTATACAGGTACAAAGAGTTATAAATACATATTTAATCACCTGTGAAATGATGGGTACAGGATAAGTCCATGATGAAACATATGTGTATCATAAGCCAATGTTATATGTGTTGCAAACTGACGACTTATGATAAATCACAGAATAGATTGTTTATTATAGGTAAGGTGACATGCAATAAGCCAATATGTTTATTTACATAAGCAAGTGCTAGTTCTACTTGCACATAAATAGCAATTGAAAATGTGTCTCCTCGTTGGACCTACAAAAAGAATACACAAGGGCTCACATCAGATGGAGGCTGCCTTTTCTTCACATGCTTAAGAAGAAAACATTTTGATGTTGATGAAACAGAAGGTCTCTTTTCACAACTTTGCAGGATTATAATAGGTGTTTGCTGACAGTTTCCCGTAGAGAAAGGAGGACCTTTGTGAAGCACATGAGTACTTTCACACATGTGCAACAGGTAGTACTGTAAGACCAGACACCTGCCAGCATGGCCACAAGGTAGAACCCTGGCAGACCTATTCACCTCTTAGCAAAAGACAATATGTATCTTGCTCTCCAGTACCTCCTGACATTCCTCTTTTCACTCAGTGGCATTTGCAATTCAAAGCAATAAGAAAACCTATTGTATCCTCCCTCTCTGATACTGCAATGTTAATAAGGTTTCTTATTTTTGCTTTGGAGGAGCAGTTTTTTTAAACAAAAGGTGGGGAGTGCTGCAGAAGGAAAGCCAAGCTCAGAGGCAACGCTTCTGCAAGTGGAACAAACCCTTTGTTAGCTGCTGCATGCAGCCAGCAAAGCAGCACATGAGAAGCCTGTGTGGCAGCTCTGCAACTCCATCAAGCATCGCCACTGGCATCAGCCCATTTTAAAAAAAAGAAACAGTATTTATCGCCTATAACACTCACTGCAGCCAAATTAAGCTATAATTCAGAATTTAAACCAGAACAGACAACCTGCTGTTTTGTATGGTGCATAATGGTTCACCCATTTACCATTGTTTTCCTCTATTAATTGGGTTATAGAAAAAAAAAAATTAATTTTGAAAAAATTAAGCTACTAAGAATTCCAAAAATCTCTGATGCCTCTGCCCCAGGCTCCAGTAATGATAGTGAGTTGATTATATCAGAAATGCCCAAATGATCATAATTATGATCTCAGATATGCCTAGATGTCATAATGAACAGGAAAGAAAAAAGAGCTCAAAATCCTTGCTACCCTAACTTAGGGAGGAAATTGTCTGATCCCCCAGCCAGATGGAAGATAGCAGCTATATAAAAGAGAGGACTTCCCAGCAGAGAAGTGGCCCAGTCTCTCCAAGGTTTTATAACTAGCCATGCCTGCCCCTAAGACTTCAGAGAAAAATGAAATTAAAAACCCCAGAAATAACCCAGGGAATCAGCTTCTCACCTTCTGCAGGCAGCCAGCTGTAGCCCTGAAGCATAAGATTGGGGTTTTTTTAGTCACTGTCTAAAAAGTCATTAAAGCTGAGCATGTGGAACATGTTGAGGGCAATGAGAGCTCTCCATTCTGTTCAACAGTTTATAAAAGAAGGGAGTGACAAAGCAAAAATACAAATTCAGATGTAAAGATTGCACAGAACAAATTACCTCTACTGCCATCCACAGATATGCTTCCAAGCCTTTTCCCAGAGTAAGATTAAAGTGTATCCAATTGGATTAAATTCCTAGCAATGGCAAACTGACCACCTACCTACACTGGGAAATTATTCCTACATGTAATCACCCTCACTGCATCTTTATAGTGATTGAATTTTTCAAGCTTTGATTTCCAACCATTGGATCTGTTGTGGGTTTTTTCTGCAAGACTGAAATCTATACTTGATGTAGTTATTCTTTTGTTATTAATACATTGGTAATACCTTCTTATTGTCTTAAGCTCTACTGGCCAGTAATAATTCCTTATTACCTTTATTTTCTTTAAAAGTAATTTACATTGCATAGATTTAATTTTCATTCCCAGTTATGCCCCTGTTTTCCATACTTAACATTGATTTCTTGTTTAATTATCACCTTTGTGCCTTTTTTACTAGGCTAGCTTTCCTCTCCAAGGTAACTTACTTGTCTGCTCATTAAAACACAGCCTTCAGAATACCCAGCAGGATTTCCTTGAGAAGTCCCACTTTCTATTAAAACTCTCCCTTTTAGAACTCAGTTAGAGAAACAAATTGTTCTGATGAACCAGTTGGTTTTATGTTTCACATAATTCTGCCTGGTGCCAAAAGTTTGTTTCCACAAAATAGAGGTACTGCAGTATCTCTGACTTTTTGGCAATCAGCAGCTGACACTGCATGATGCATATGCCTCACACAGTCCAACACCAATTTATTTCATGCTTGATGGAGACGTTTCCAAACAGTGACAATATCCTTGAGATTTTCCTAAGATTATATTTTTAGAAAATGTAAGGGCTTCTTTTTCCAAGTGTTGTTCAGAAGAAGTCCTCATTTTGGATTTACTGATGGCAATACATCTTTTCCTCACACATCATGAACAAGTCCTAGAAAGAGGTGCTCTCCCATTGCATCAGAATATGTCCCTGTGTAATTGTTCCAAAGGCCCACCAGTCTACGTTCTGCTTTGCTGTTAGTGTAATGGATGCAAAATTTGTGCCATTTTCATTCTAGATGAGAAATCCGAAATTAGTTATCCTCATTTAAAATTTTGAAATTGATGGGGTTTTTTTTGAAATCATCTTTAAAAGATTATATGGAAATATTATGCCCGTTTAACATATTAATTAAAGTTATCATTGTTTTTCATCCTTTGAAATCTGCAAGTAGAATATATTGATATGAGTTGATATGAGAAATGAACTGCACAATTTGTATTGTGCACCTAAACTGTGAGTTGCCAGTGGCTTTTTGTGGTGGTTTGTTTGTTTTTTTCATTCTGATACTTGGATTGAAATTCAAACAAGAGTAGCAACGAATATTGATCCACTTTTTATTACCCAGTACATCAAATATTATACACAACTTGCTTTTGTTAAAAAACTGTGGTACTTTAAAATACTTTTAGATATTTCCTGACTCCTCTAAAACAAAACAAATAGATTCACTGTCGTACCACAAGTTACTATACTATGTAGATACATGAAGTACATGAAGTTATATAAAGTACAAAAAGAATAAAGAGGCGCAAGTGCCTTTTCAATGGAAAAAGTATTACAGGAAGTAGCTTTTTAAAAAAATTAAATTCAGGTAGCCCCACTTACTCACCAACACTGCCAAGGTGGAGCCATTCAGGCCATGACTAATCACTTAATTCCAGGCAAGTTTCAGAAAGAAACCAAATATAAAGACCTTGCATGTCATAAGAATCACACTAGAATTGGACAAACAGTTTCTTCTCAAAGGTTTTGGGGAATGTCTGTGGATTTTCACCTTTCTGAACCAAGGAGAGGAGAAAAGAGGACGGATGAACCCCAAGCAGGTATGACACCTGTAGTCCCTAGTCTAAGAAACATCAGAAGTATATTAAACAAAAATAGCACTGTGGCAAGATGGGCGTTTGAAGGAATTCCAGAATATGTTGTAGCTTATTACAGCCTCTTCCTGAGAGCACAGCTCAGGGCTGTGAGCAACACAGGTCCAACTCTTCAAAAGAAAGAAAGAACTGAAACCAGGACTCTCATACTGAGGGTGATGGCTGAAGTCATCAGGCTTTAGGGTAAAACCCTTTTCTTCCAGAAGCTTTTTGAACTTCTGTGCCTTGCTTTCATTATATGTAGCAAAAAATGAAATTTTATTATTGGGGGTAAGAGGATCACAAGCTGAATACAAGCCAGCTTAGCACTCCTGTAGCAACAAAGGCAAATGGTATTGTGGGCTGCCTCAGCAAGTCTGTAGCCAGCAAAACAAGGACATGGTAATTCCACTCTTCTCAGCACTTACTATGTCACACCTGCAATATTATATCCCATCTTGGTCCCCTTAGCAAAAGAGATATTAAAAAATTGGAGATATTCCAGCAGAGGGCAAGCAAGTTGATCAGACGACTGGCGTATAAGAAGAACTCCATCATGAGAGCAACCAAACCTTGAACAAGTTGCCTAGAAAAGTGGAAAAACTCCCTGGAAATCTTGATGGGCCCCTGATCAGCTCATCTAATGTCCTGCTTTCAACAGGAGCCTGGGGCAGATCACCTCTAGAGATCCCTTCCAACTCAGGATTTTCTATGATTCCATAATTATCAAAGTTTTGTTCTGACTAAAAAACTCAAACCAAATCAAAAATACTCAGTGCTACTAGAAATACATAATTTTCAGTTAGGGCTTCAGACTGAAAATCAGAGTTGCTGTGCAGTTTTAGTTTAGTTTCATCAATGTGTTCTGTCTCCACCTTCACTGAGGGTTTTCTAAGATACTGATATAAACTGCCAAAAAACAAAAATACAAACAATTCACTGATTTTTGATGTCTTGTATGTTATGCCTTGAATTGTTGATAGGCATTTATTCAATGCAATCCTATTTACATACAAACCCTATATATTATATGCTGTTTCCTTGAACACAGTAGGAAGCAAACAGCAGGAGACAACTAGTTTCCTTATTCACAGCTTCAAGCACTTTTCTCAGGGTCACATTACAAGTAGAACTCAGACTGACAGGCTTCCTTGCTCCCTTTTCTGTGCATGTCTACAGTGCTCTGCCCCTTACATGCATCCAAACAACCACAATAAAATTGATCTCGCTGTTTTCAAGACATCAAAAAAGTTCCTCAGATAGTCTAGTTAACTTTACCACGACCAGTGCACTGCCTGCTCTGGAGAGAACAACTGAGGACTGGAAAACTATTTCTAACTAAAAGGAAATTTCAATATTTTGATTCAGTTTGCTTGCACAGCAGGACTGAAACAGTTTCAGAGTGATGGGGTACAACTGCAAAACCACACACTTGTACTCTTCTAAAACACTTACCTAACCATTGCATAACACTATGTGAAGACCTCTGTATTTTGCATTAATTACAAAATATATAACTTACAGAGTTCTACTGGTAGCAAAAACCAGACTCATTCTTCCATTTGCAATGTTCCAACAGTGAACTCACAGGAAAGACTTTTTGGACTAATTCTACTCATTACATATTGGGTGAACATACAGGGCCACGCTTTGATGAAAACAAAGAATCAGTACCAGGAAATTTTACAGGTGAAATGTAGGAAATTAAGAAAATGGCACAGCCATGCTTCCTTATAACCCACTTTACTTTAATTCATGCCCACATAACTGATGTATGCCTCATTAATGATAAAAAACTTGGTTATACATATTGAAACAAAAAGTAAACAATATTTACAAGAATGGAGACTGTATTTTCAACTCTAAAAGAAATCTTCATAGATAGAAAGAATATGGAGCAGGAGAAAAGCATTACCATTGTGTGCAACACTACCCAGGGCAAACCCAAGTATTCTGGTTATCACAGCAATGTATCACCTTGCTGCATCCCTCTAGTAAGCCTGTCTTGAAAAAGCATAGTATCCAATGGAGGCCCTGGCCCTATAAAATATTTTGCAAAAAGGGCTTGTGACAAGAAATATGGAAAATCAAAGTTTTTCCATGCTTCAAAAGCAGCAAGGGGAGATCGTGCTTTTGTTCAGCTCGTGCTGTAATTCTCTCATTGCTGACAGCCCTAACATCCTTACTCATGAAGGATGTTTGAAAACCTGAGAGAAACTACAGGAAAAACTGGTGATACAGAAATCCTGCCTTATGGTTAGAAACTAAAGCACCTCAATGAGATCTGCTTAACAACTAAAGAGGGCTGAGGTGCCTTGATCTCAGCCTTTAAGTATTTTCACTGAATACTGTCCAGCGCTAAAGGCTTCTTTAATTCAGCAAAGATTGAACAAGTTAAGTCAAAGCTAAATTCAGACTACAAATAAAACACTTCACCTGAACAGTGATGTTGATATAGATGTGGTGGACTCTTTGTTCTCTTAATTCTTTAAATATAAATGAGACATCTTTCTAATGAAGTTCACCTTAGTCTTCAAGCAAGACACACAGAGCAATGCTATGTGGTCAGTGCTATGGCTAGACTGGATTACATCACCAAAATGATTGAGTTCTTTTTGTCTTAAAGTCTGAGCAGCAATTACATTGAGACATGCTTGTAATTCACTCGAAGCACATTTAGAAAATAATTATTAGTGTTACTACACCCTTACTGACATACTGAAAGTTATTTTCATGTAAATGGGCTACTTTTATAGAGTACATTTTGACTACTGTCCTAAGACTCACATATTTAAGGAACTACAATTTAACTGGCTTATCTGCTTGGTGCTAGCTGCAGAAGTCATACCAAGACTAAAAAGTATTCAGCTAATTATCCAGTGTCCTATTTGCCTGAAACCCCAGCTACTTTTACGGGAGCTAAGAATCCCTAATATTCTACCAGTGTTTAGTTATTGGGCATATTAGTTTATGAGGCTCAGCAAAGAACAAACCTTGCTTCTTAACCTTTCACTACACCCCTCACAAACTCAAACACTGGTGAGAGAATAAGAACAAAAATGTACATGAGTGTTATCAGGAAATGTATATATTTATTACTTTCCAATCTCCCCAGCCCCTGTCAACCACTGAATTTTCATTATTTTTATTGATTTGATCAACTCCTTTTAGTTCAGAACATGAATAAGCTGAAAAGTGAAGAGTCAAAATAAAATTCCCTTTCATAAAGCATTTGTCTCCATACAGAATTCACCAGCATAATTACACCCCTATAGTTCTGATGGTATAACTCCCCATGTGGACGCTTGAATTCTACAGGCATTCATGAAAGATCAAAAAGCATCCAAAAGGTATAATTATACCACTATAGTCTCTGGTAAATTTCCTCATATAAAGAAGACCTTTCAATGTTGAAAAGAAAGGTTATTTGGGAGGAAAAAAAGAAAGGAAAAGTCCCTCAATTTCCTAATGTAGAAATATTATGAGGTTTTCGGCTCGTCAGTTACAACATATTATGTAAGCATGCACAAAAAAAAAAAAAAGATTACAACTATGAAAACAAAGGTCCCTTGGATGATTCATTTTGACTGACCAGTGGTTAAAGAACATTGACCTTGAATGATATCACAATTATTCAAGGTTATTTACCAAGGTTTTGGAATTTTTAAAGATCTGGGTAATTTTCCCTTTTAATACCATGGGTACAATTGATTTGTGGCACGTGTTCATCAGTTCTGCAAAGCAGCTTCTGTAAGCTACACTTAAGCAGCAAACAGTTTGTTCCACTATGTAAAAATGGATCTGAGCTCTCAATGCCATAATGAGAGAGGAAATGACAGAATTACAGTAGGTTTGGCACTCAATGTATAAAAGATAAACATAATAGATCTGCTGTTACTCTAGCTCCTTCACCTTGTAGCTATTTGGTTAGAAAGCACAACTTCCAGCGTTGAGATTTAAAATCCAGTTAGACTTTGTAAGTTTCATCTAACTTATGAAAAAACCTAAACATATGAAGATAGAGGAGTTAATGGTTAAGGCATCCAAACAACCACAATTCTTTTAAGTAAAACTGTGCATAAAGGGTTAAAAAATTTAGAGTCTACTGAAATACACTAAATTTAACTCCACAGTTCCCTCAAGTTCTCATTATAGAAGTAAATTAAGGTTGTCTCGATGGCTTTTAATGTGTGTTTTCTTTTTTAATGTATTTCATTTTATTGAAGTGCCATATTTTCATTACATTTTCTGAGTTTCAATTTATTACTTTTTATACTTAATGCACTTCTAAAATATTTTAACATTAATATTCTAATACATCTAACCTTTACGTAGTTTCTTGGCAGGGATTTTTCTTGGATTTCTTTTCTTTAAAATTATTAAAAATGTTATACATCAACATTAAGAAAGAACTACATGGATAATATGGTTTAGTAACCAAAATATACAGGGTGAAATCAGCATATTGCTTTTCAGTGTCTCTGTATCATCATAATAGCATGCATGGTCAAAAGTCATGAAGCTTAACATTGATTTACTATTGATCATTAGATCAAAGATGTAAATTAATATGAGAGCATTCAAGACTTCTTGTTTTTGATTCCCAACTATAGCTAGGAATATTTAGGAGGAGGGAGACCAGCAGGAAAATAAGTGAAAGCTTCAGTACAGTCAGTCTGCACTGATCAGAAGTTTAACTTAGTAGGTTTAAAAAATCCAAAACAAACAAAAAGTCAGGAGCAGGAAGGTAGCTGGGACTTGACTAAAACCAGCTAAGTATTGAGAGAGCCTTAATTTGTTGTGTGGCAGAGCCAAGTTCAACTCTAGGCCTGCCCATTCTCCCCTCATCGCTGGGCCAGTCTCATCATTCCAGGCATGGATGACGGAGCATTTCTTAAAAGATACCACACACTCCCAGCAAAGGGAAAGGAAAGCATCCTACCCTCAGGCAAGCTGGCTGCTCCCTGACTAGCTGAGGTCTGATATCTCAATGGCCGGCCCAGAGTTGTTGACCCCACCTTGGTTACTGGACATATCATCATAATTAGTCACAATGATATGGTTAATGGATTTTTTAATTTTAATCTGCATTTCTTCAACTCTAGACCGAATAATTTTAGATCTATGCTGAATCTGAAGCCTGTACTGCTTACAAAATCTGTTTAAAATAATTTTATTGAAACAGCGGGTGGTGATGTAAAATTAGTGAGCATCCATCTTACAGTCAAAGAGAAAATAAGGTCAAGTACAAGATGATATATTTGCACTTATAAGTCAGATAAGTTGCCTTTGCTTTTCGTACAACACAGATGCTATGGCTCAGAAGAGGAAGCCATTCCTCTAACACCTTTTAGAATTTAAAAAGTATACTTTAATAAACCTTCTTGTAGCAATTTAAAGCACCTTTTTTAATACACTACAAGGGCACGAACATATACTCCTCTGTACAGTCCTGCGGACGGGCAGACACATTTGCTTCCTCCTGCTGCATCTGCGATAAGGGCTACCTACAGGATTCAATGAACACTAGTTCAAAGCCTCCTTGCTCAAAAATTTCCAGAGTCTCCTTGGGTCTCTTACCTTGTCTCCTACATACGATCAGACTAGAGTGAGTATACAACCCTTCAGAACAGATTATTCCATCACTGGAAGCACCACACAGTTATTCTTAGCACAAATCAGTTATATGAGTTTCTGTAGACCTATCCAATGATCACTGAGATCATTCCTTAAAATTTCAATGTGCCTCCTACACTACACTATTCAGGTATATAAATATACACTGAACATTCATGCTATTAGTAGACATGTCTCATGCATTCTTTAAAGTAGAACCCAAACTTACTCCCAGAGCTGTGAACACCACCTTCATGTTCAGTAAATAGCAGCAGCTGCATCTGCACAGTGCACAGAAAAAAGAGAGGAGAAAATACTGTGTTCTGGTTATAGATGCACAAACTGCTGTACAAACTCTTCTGCTCACAATACATAGGAAAAACAGCAGTAAAACCTTAGCATTCTCTATCCTTAGAATTTTAGTTATGTTCTAATAATGTAATCAAATTAACCAAACATATTATAAGGGTTGATAAAAACACTATCTGATATGCAAGTGCACCAGCAACAATGTAAGCTTTAAAAGCTTACAAGCCATTTTGAGAATCAAACAGAGATTGACAGTATCTCTATTTTGTAGTGCCAACTTTTTGAACACTTTGCATTTGTCATGAAACATACGATGGTGTTGGCAGCAGTTCCCAGTTAGCACTGGTCCCCTTTGTGAAAGCCACTGCCTAAACAAAGAACTAGATACGGTCTCATCCTCAACAAATTTGAAGTGTCTCTGTTCCACTGGTGAATTACTGATATCCTGGGCAGTAGGTGGAAAGTGTACAGGATTCTGAGGAAAACAGAAAATAAGCTCTTTGCAGTTTTTTAGGCTGTACACATGAGCCCTTCTATCACTTTTCAGCAACTCCAGCTTACGTTATATCTACAGACTTACAGTCAGATGAGATAGTCACAGTATTTAAACCTTCAAACAATCTATGCTGCAAATCTGCCAGCCTCCTGTTCCTCAGAACGTTTCATCTCAGCTAAAAATTATCAGTTCAGAGGGATAAGAGCAAAGATGTATACAGCTGACTATAATGCATTCCATCAGACAGCCTTTATGAATTTTTTAGCTGAACTTTCTTCTGTCCTTGTTGTTCTTGCCAACCACATGCAGAACATTTTAGAGACTACAGCAATTCCTCGGAGGTTTACATGCACTACTCAATTCCCGACAATAAAAAATAAAAGAAAACTCTTTTTCACAACTCAGTTTCATCCACATTTTCCTTCATCCTAAATTACAACTAACATTCAGTATTTGCACTGCATAGCTGAGAAGCTAGCAGAAATTGCCACATTCAATTAGCAGAGCAGAAGCAGGAAACTAGAAATAGGATTTCATTCACTTTAATTCACTAGTTGGTTGCCATAAATACTCATCTGTAAAACATGGAATTCTGAATACTCCACAGACATTATTTTCCTTTCATGAAGATGTTTGTTTACTTTGGCAGTGATTCTCTTGGGAGAAACTCTAATGACTTCCACTACCAAAAAAACCCCCAAAACAACAAGAAACAGAAACTGCCACTAGCAAGCAAGAAAATATTAGTCTAATGTGCTGGTTAAACTCCAGGGCACAAAGGAAGAAAAAAACAGAGTAAATCACCGCTTTGCATTCTTGTGACCAGAACCCATATCCTTCAAGTCCAGCAGGCAACATAGCTCTCATGCTGGAAGTCAGGCTTTGAATAAAAGAGGAAAGCTGCCCATCTCTTGTGAATTTTAAGATTTTAAGATTTTTAGACTTAAAAATAAAGAACCAAAAACATAACATGGGAGTGGGAATAAGAGAACAAAGCAAACCACCTCAAACCCCAGTGTTAATTCCACCCCCCACCTGCCCCCCTCCGCTTTTAATTTCATTTCAACACACAGTAATCTAAAAAAAGGGGGTTTTACACAGTGTTGCTATATTTAGATAATTAATATTTTGTCTTTTAATGAGAAAAAACACTAGGAGAAAAGGTAAGGTACTTCAAGGGACTGCTCACTGCTGAAAAAGACTTACCTCCTTCCTAAGGATGCATGGTTATTATTTTCAGAGCATAAAAAAATCAAGAACAGAAAAACAGTGAATGAAGCATATTGATATAAATTTACAGACCTCTTTTTCCTGTGAAATGTCAAACCTCATCATCTGCTTTTCCATATGAATAACCTGTAGTCCCAGATTATTTACCATGTTTCCATGGGAGGAAAAAGTCATTAACAAAAATCAACTTTAAGGTCAAGAGGAAGCAGCTCCAGCAAAAGTAGGAGAATCACGTATTTTAGTTACCAGTAGGAACAATGTGCTGTTCCTGGAATGCACACGCAAGCCTGTTTCAAAGTCTAAATTGAGGAACAAAGTAGATACATGTCACAGACCGCAGGACAGCAGACTGTGTACTTCCCTAAACAGCCTGATTGTGGAGAAGACTGAGCAGATCTCTTAGCAGAGTCCTTGCAAGCAGTGCAGGACAGACACAGCTACCTAAACACAGATGGCTGATAAAGAGCCCAGGAAAAGGAGAAGATATGGAAAGGGAGGAGAGGTAAAACAGCAAAGAGAAAACAAGAAACTGATTTTAAAAACCCTGATTTCAAATTTGTTTTGAGTGGGGGTTTTTGTTTTGTTTTTGTTTGTTTGCTTGTTTGTGGGGTTTTTTTGGTGGTAGTTGTTGTTGTTAGGTTTTGGTTTGGGTTTTTTTGTTTGTTTGTTTTGTAGCTATAGAGCTTTGGAAAAGAGGTCAAATAGAGTAGTAAATCACCGTAAATGGTGAAAGGCCTATAAATATTGTGGGTTGTGGAAAGAGCAATTTGTTGCACTACAAGCAGCCAATGAGTCTCTGTGCTGAGCCTCTCCACAAAAGGCTTTTTGAAGTCAGTACTATCTGCAACCACATTTACTTTTAACTGTACATTAAAAAAAAAAATCCTCAAAAAAGCTGTTTTCGGTATTTGAATGAAAGCAAAGATACTTTTCGTGTGTACATCTAATTGCAGCGCATATTCAAAATCATGGCCACAGTGATTTTCCAACTAGCTAATAGGAGGGAAACAGCAGATTCTAGCAGTAGTCAGAGCTATTTTCTTTTGTATATGTTAGGCTCCTGATATTCTGGTGTTCATTTACAAAATGAAGACGTGCCAAAGTAACTTTGCATACACATAAAGTCTACATACTATACCTACATTTTTATCAGTTTCATGATTTATTGTGTGCTCACAAAAAAACGTAACACTGGTTAAGCGGTGTCTGATGAGGAAAAAGTGTGGATCCTAGCCCTAAGAACACTTTTAAAGAAGCTAAATTCATAGACCTCTCTGAACTGGACAGCATCTCAGTATAATCCCATTCAGCTTTTATAACCACTTAAGATTTTTTTGTTCAAGCAGAAAAATAGAACTCTAGGCCAAAATCCTTTCTCATATAATAATATCCTGTTGCTAACACTGGCCAATAGCAGATGTTATTCTTCTGGATTTATGAAAGGAAAGAACTTAGGTTGTGCATGGTAATTTCTAGAAGAGATGATAACCAATCAAGGGCAAAACTCAGAAGCCGCTGCCTTGATGATCCCTTTCATGTCACCCAAATGGCAGCCAGAGGAGCCGTCCCGTAATCCTTACACTTTATTTTGTCTTTATATAGTGCTATTTTATACAGTTTATTGTGATTTGTCTTTTTATTTTCTCTTCTATAGCACTGCTGGTTCAATTTGCCACACAAAATTTAGCACACACTGGATGACGCAGAACACCAGACAAATCAGATGATCATTTTCTTTCAGGCACCAACAAAGCCAGGAAACCTGTCAGCCCCAGCTCCACCACAGGTGGAGGCCTCCCAGGTGAAGTTGATGTCTGGCACGTTTGTTGGAATGTATACACAGCAGCGGGTTGATTAATGGCTGCAAAAACCATAACTTATGTATATTTGGTTCTACCATACTGACAGCAACATCTGTTTTTTTCAATTTACATATTATGTACAGTGATATTGCATATGGCTTGGCATTTGTAATGTTTGTTGTCTAGTCTAAGGAACTCATCCCAGCTTCTTCAAGTCATTCAGATGAGGTGGGGCTCTGCCAGCATGCTCTCTTCTTCAGGCAGTTTCTCTTCAGTAACAATCAGGGAACACGAAGTCCAATCATCGCAGTATACCCTAAGGCCTGGAAAGGCAAATTTAGGGAGTTCTTGTGTTGTAAATGGTTGAGATACCTGTAGGAAGCATTATACATGCTTAGCTTGTTCTTACATATTCGTTTAGGCATCTGTTTTCAGACGCTGTTAGCTTACAACTAACCTAATCCAAAAAAGCTCTCAAGCTTTCCCTAGAAAGGGACAGCTAAGATAAATGAAGCAGGAAGGAATCAAGGGATTACAAGAGAGAATAAAAGAGAGAATTAAAGCAAGAGGGTGTGAAGGCAAAATAATCAGAAATCAAGAAACTTGGGAGTGGAGAGAGAAAGCAAACTGCCAAGGACAGGCCTCAGCACTTCTTGGTGGCACCAAGATGCCAGTTAAGAGACTTAATTTCGTGGAGGAGAAGCCAGAAGTTGTAGCCTCAGCATACACCAAGGGGTCTCATATCTGAGACAGAAGAGCCTGAAGAATTCTTGGTTTGACCCATTCTTGCCTGTATTCAAGGTCAAGAAGTGTATGCCACAAGACCAAGAAGCACCAAAAACCTACTGGATTCTGCAGCAAGATAGCCAGAACCTTTCCTAATAATCAGCAGAGAGATTAAAGGTTTCTCTCTCTAAAAGTACCTGCATCAGGGTAGGCTGAATCATCCTTTGGTAGCATCTGTCCTGTGTTTGTAAAAGATTAGGTAGCTAATGCAAAGCGGACACTTCCTTTTCACATGGTTAAAAATAGATGAGATTCACCCCATGAAAGTTGTTTTAACAAACACTCTGACTGGAGTAGGTGGCTACCATGGTAGAGATAAGCTGGCATGAAGGATGTGAGCACTCCTGTCTTTCAGTCAATTTAAAAAGACTACTCACATACACCAAGACGGCTGTTTTGAAGGAAGAATTGATAGAATTTGGGCTTGATTTAAAGGTGAGGGATGGAAAAGATGACCACTTACAAAAAACCCCTCAAGTGAATGAGTTCCTACACACTTTGTAGAAATAGGTAGCTGGTTATAGGAGGGACATAGAGCAGCATTTCTTTCACCCTTCTAGATGCTTGAGAACGCCCCAGGTAGAGAACAGCTTCTGTTCAGGCTTGCACACAACCGAATGTCAGTTGTATGACATGGACACAAAAGGAAGCCAGATGCTACCAGTTCTGCAGCTCACCAAACTAATATTTATGAGGACTCTGCTGTGAAGCAACTCACTACTCAAGAGAGGAACCATTACTTGGCTGGCAACATTTACTCAGCATGTGATCATCTGCAGGGCCTTGGTCTGCACTCTGGATTTTTTTTAACCCTTGTAAAACAGATGGATGCAGAGTTCCTGAAACAGATGCCAATATAACGAATAATTCTGGAGTGCTACGCCATAATACAGCAAAGATAAACATGTATCAGTTATTCTTCTATGCCACAAATGTATTTTCATCCTAACTCTGCAAGATGGCATGGATATCCCAACATATATACCCCCATATATCCACACAGGTTCACAATCACATCAGAGATGACTGCAAATGCTGAACGAGTTCTGTATGTGTGTAGCAAACACACACAGATTTAACAAATACGAATTGTTACACTGGGTCAGACCAAAGGTCCATGGGGCAGGCAAGAACGCAGCCATCCAGTCACTGATACTGGGCATGGATGAATGCCTACAGAAAAGTACAACAGGTCAAGCACATAATGACACTTCCCCTGTGTACTCACACATTCAACAGCTGTGTACTAATTCTTTCACTACTGAGCTACAGCTTTTCCAGAGCACAAAGGGAGCTCGCTTGCTTTAGTCTTTTTAGGGGTATATTCATCTGTATCAACAGTTTATTTGTATGTGCCAAATTATTTATTCGATTGTGCTTCCAGTAGATGCAAAAGCTAAAACCCCACCTTTGACACTGGAATACCTCAGAAGGCACCTTGTGCCACCACACCCCATCACAGGCTGTGTCCCAGCTCGCGTGGGTGTCTGAGGAGCCCAAGAAACAAGGCTTGCCGGCAGGCCCTGGGCGGGTGGAGAGGAAGGGGTGACCAACCCAGGTGCCCGGGAGCTCTGACAACCCTCACTGCCCCACCCGCACACCCGACTGCGGAGGAACATTGGCCACACGGGCACACGGCGGAGCCAGGCTGGGTCGGGCTGGGGGGCGGGGACGTGCGCGGAGGGGGCGGGGCCTCGACACCCGGCCCGTCTCTTGCCGCCGCGCTCGCGCTCCACCCGCCCCGCCCGCCCGTGGCGCGCGGCCGTGCGTCAATGCAAATGAGCGGCGCGAGCGGCGAAGGGGCGGGTGCTCCTCCGCCCGGCCCGAACGAGCGCCTGACTGCATCGCGGGAGGCGGGAGAAACCAGCGTCCCGGCTTCCCCCTGCACTGTCTGTCGGGATGAAAGCCAACGGCGCCCGCCGCCGCAAAACGAAATAAAATCGCTTTGTTTCAGGTGTCTCTCGCTTAGCGATACAAAGTTCTTCGAAGCCCAGTGATTGCCTTGCTCGCCCAGGAGACTCGCAGAGCTGCCACCTCCCTCTCGTTTGCAGTGGTAGCGCCCACACGCCTCGTCGCCGCCGGGGGTGAGGGAAGGGAGGAGCGAGCTCCGGAGCTGATGGATTATTCACGACGGGGCGGAGCCGCAGGGCTCATTACCAAGGTCGGACGGGCAGGGGCTGGGCTTGTGACGTCACTGTGACGAGTGTTCCGGCGCTCTTAAGGGCGCCGCGGCGGCCCCGGGCCGGCAGCGGGGCGGGGGCGGTGGCCGGGCTGGGGGCAGGAACCTCGCTGAGGAGACCGGGTCGCCTGCCCTGCGGAGGTACCGGCGGCCTCCCCGCCTTCCCTCCCTCCTTCCCCGCCAGTGCCAGGCCCGGGAACGCCCCGGTCTCCCCCTGCGTCGCGGTGTGGCGGCTGGGGGGTCGGACGGAGGAGTTGGTGTCCGTGGACAGTGACCTGTCCGGGCGGATTCCCGACCTAGCGGATTCCCTGTGGGTGCGACTGTACGCGGGAAGGGCCGCCCTACCGGGGGTCCCGATAAATGAAAACGAAAAAATCTGATAAAACCAGGCTCATTATCGAAAAGCTGCGGTATTTTTAAAGCAGTACAGTGGCGCTGATGGCAAAGAAGAGGGCTTTATTCTATAAATTAGCTATTTTCGGACTTACATAGTTGCTTGCGATAGGCGGGTATTTAAACACCCCATCCCCGCCGTCCTATTTCTCCACAAAGATTACTAATTATCTTTGTCTCTTCGGTGTGCAGGGGTGGGGGCTCACCCCTGCGCCGAGCCTGTGTCAGGGGAGCTCCCGCAGGCGGCTGCCCCCAGCCCCTGCCCCGTCTTTCCCTCCCTGGAGCGGCCGTAGCCGCCTCATTCCTCCTCCTCGTCCTGCCCCTCGCCGCCCGCTGTAGCCGGTTGCTCTGGCACCGTGTCCGCCGGGTCGCCGCTGCCCTCTCTGTTTCCCCTCAGCGGCCGCCGCTGCGCATCATCAAAACATGCAGGATGAGCTGCTCCTGGGGGTGACACAGCAGCAGCCAGGCAGCGACAGGCTGAGCAGCAGCCCCGCGTCGGGACACCCCCCTTTCGGCCACCCCTCCTCTGACTTTAAACCCTGTCTCAGCCCCCACCAGGATTTAAACAAGCAGCAAGCGCAGCAGCCACAGCCGCCGCCTCCTCAGCTGAGCCAGAAGAGGAAAGAGTTTAAGCAGCAGCAGCAGCTCAGCAGCCCAGCCCAGCTCGGCAGCAGCCACCCCCTGAATAACCACCACCCCCCAGACTATCATCACCACCCCCCTCAGCAGCAGCAGCAGTTCAGCCACCCCACTGACAAGTACCAGCAGCAGGAGCACAAGCAACAGCAGCAGCTCCAGCTCCTCAGCGCTCACCCCCCAGAGCCGCCGCGGACGGGGGATCACCCGCACCACCGGCCCCTCGGCCCCGCCGAGCACCAGGGCGGCGCGGACAGGGGGGGTTCGGAGCGGCTCGCCCCTTCCTGCCCAGGGGGATCGGCGTCCGCGGACCCCAATGTGGGGGTGGCCGCCGCCTCCTGCGTGAATTCGCCTCCGTCTCCTCATCTGCAGGCGAGAGCCAAGCCGCCCCCCATGGAGTCCCCCCCGAACAGCCACTTACTGGGCAGCCCCGGGAACCTCCTGCCCGGCGGGCTCGGCTCTGGCTTCAGCAGCCTGCAGAGCCCGGAGATCCCCAGCCCCCATCACCAGAGCGGGGGCGGCTCCTCCTCGGCGGCTTCCCCTCCTCCTCCGCCGCTGCCCGGCTTCGGCACCCCCTGGTCGGTGCAGACCTCGTCGCCGCCTCCGCAGCAGACGCAGCAGCCTCCGGTATCCAGCGGCGGCAGCGGCGGCGGGCAGATCAGCGCGATGCCGCCCCCGAGCCCGGAGTCCGAGACCAGCTTCTACCCGGGGATCCCGTCATCGATCAACCCCGCTTTCTTCCAGAGCTTCTCGCCGGTGTCTCCTCACAACCCCTGCGCCGGGCCCTTCAGCAGCCCCTTCTCGGCCGCCCCCCCGCCGCCGCCGCAGATGAATTTACCTCAGCAGCAGCAACAGCAGCAGCAGAACCGGAGATCCCCTGTGAGCCCCCAGCTCCAGCACCAACACCAGGCTGCGGCCGCCGCCGCCGCCTTCTTACAGCAGAGAAACTCCTACAACCACCACCAGGTATCGGGCAGGGAGCGCAAAGCGATGGGGAGCCCCGGGGAGGGGAGGGTGACAGGACGGGGGTGCCGCTGCCCTCGTTTCGCCGGTGGCGTGCGCCGGGCTGCTTGGCTGCCGGCGCCGGGCGAGGCTGCGCGGCGGTGACAGCCCG
>VYXB01010184.1:292618-342713 GCA_013397135.1 Pachyramphus minor | reverse complement strand
CGCGCCCCCCGCCCGGTGCGGGGCCGGGCGGCCGGAGGGGTCGAGCCGGAGGGGTCTGCGGGCAGCGGCCGCTCCCCGCCTGGCCGCGCTCCCCGGCCGCTCCGGGTGGCAGGTGCCGGGACGGCCCTTCGGTCCCGTCCCCTGCGCCGCTGCCGGCCCTCCTCGGTGCGCCGTCGGCTGTCCAGGGACGCCGGCTTTTTCGGTACGACAGAAGAATGATCTTTTAAAAGAGCGCAAACGCTCCTGTTGGTGTCAGGAGTCTCGCCGTGAAAACGCCCCCTCGTCCCTCCGCGGCGCGGTGTCCCCGAACAATGAGCCTGACAGCTCCGGCCGGCGCCGCCCCCCGAGCAGCCCCTTCCCCGGCGTCGCACCGGCCCTCGGCTGGACGGGTGCAGGTCGCCGAGAGGAGGTTTAGATGCGAAAGCTGTCACCGTGCTGCCCTTTGAGGGGGTTTGGCTGACGTTGTTTAAATGTGTATCTGAGGACAGCGCTGTGTTTCAGGTCCCCGTACTTTTGTGACCGATTTTAATCAAGTGGTGCAGCGATCCCATGTTAAAAATGGAAGTTTATGATTCTTTCAGCAACAAAACATTGTAAGAAATCAGAGAGAAACAAATCTATGTTAATATCATCAGCTATTGCATTAGAAGCCCATCTTGCTGCAATCATTTGCTCAGTTATGAAAGGCTGAAGTTGTATAGGCCTCCTCTAATTTTTTTTTTTCATTCTAGTATTAAATCCTGTCAGTTCTAATCGAGAGAGATCACTTTGTATTAGAACTATCACATTAAGTGTGTCTATCCAACAACTGATTCCAAAGCATCATGATTAGAAGCTAGTTGTCCTTAATATCTATAATAACCCTCTTCAAACAAATTCCGAAGCAATTCTCCAACAGTGAGGTGTACAGGAATTTTCGCTCACAAGTTGTAGGTATACTTAAACAGTGCCATGACAGCGTAGGTAGCAATATTAGAGGCTTGTTAATATTTGGCATTGTCTCTTAAGGTTTGTTTCACAATAGAGTGCCTGCCTCTCCCAAAATTCCAACCCAAGTATTCAAGTTTTACAACATAATTATCTATAATTATATAGAATGGGATGTTTTCTTGATTACTTGAACAAGAATGGCATTAGTGGTTTTTTGGTTTGCTTTGTGGGGGTGGGGGTAGGGGAGACGTTGTTATAACTTTATCTTTCTGTCTTCACAAAGTTCTGTTTTATCTAATGCATAATGTATTGACATGCTTTAAATTTTTAAGTTATTAAAATTGCAAGCTGAGGGTTGCTCACAGCTAAGCTTAGAGATAAAAGTACTGTATTTTCACTAAACAGGACTGAATTTAGAATTATCGCACACCCCCACTCCGTTTCTATGTTTGAGAAAAAGCAAACGTTTCCAAGAACAGTCAGATTTGAGAATGCTAAAGATAAATACAGTTCTTCACTGTCAGTCAGGCTCAGTGGGTCCACCTCTTGGTAGTATGACAACCACTATAGGTCACTTTTTAGCACCAGTAGTGGCTTAGAAATAAGAAGTTATTATCTTGTAAAAACCTTCCATCTAAAAACTGCTTCCATTTTCGTGTTGGAGAATATAGGGTACTTGTTAGATACATGTGCATCTAGGTAAGTGTAGGATAGACCACATGTAGACAAGAAAAAAAAAATCCTAAAAAAACCCCCTAGATTACATTCTGCAAAATACCACAGATTCATTACTCCAGAAATATTAGAGCAGGGGCTTCAGAATAATGCATTTTAATGTGGAAATGTTAAGATAGCTTCTTCAAGCAGATTCTCTGTACAATAGTCAGTGCTCTTTTTGCTCTTATATGGTAATACTGAGACAATGATATTCAAAATATTGGGGGGGATTAAATCTGCCATTTGAATTCTAATTTTTAAATTTCTACTAACTAGTGAAATACTATTCACTGAGTAGAAATAATTCTTAGTAGTAGAAATATAAATAGTAATTTAATAGTATTTTTTATGTTAATCTCTTTGAATTTCTTGTGTTATTTTAATGTATGATAAATTGGTCTCAGGGTTTTTTGTAGGATGGTTTTACACCCTGGAATTGTTATTTTACGTATTTTTAAGGAATGCTGCCAATTACTAAAATGATAATCTAAATAGCTTGCATAAGTACTATGGAGTTTATTAGGGGGATGTATGGAGGAGTAAGAATTACTTTTTTTTTTCTTTAATGAAGCTATGTTTTCTTCCTTGCCTCGGGAATTAGCTTACATGTTGTTAGGAAAGAGTGGTTAATAGAAATCTCTGCGCATTGCTTGCTTGGTTGTTTTGGGGTTTGTTGGGGGTTTTCTGTTTGTTTTTTTTAGTTGTTAGTGGAAAAACATGTATTTACAAAATAATGTAAATTAATTTTTTGTTTGTTTGTTTGTTTTGGTTTTTTGTTACTTTTAGCCTCTTTTGAAGCAGTCACCTTGGAGCAATCAGAGCAGCGGCTGGAGCACAGGAAATATATCCTGGGGAGGAATGCATGGCAGAGACCATCGTAGAACTGGAAACATAGGAATTCCAGGAACTATGAACCAGATCTCTCCTTTGAAGAAGCCCTTTTCTGGTAATGTCATAGCTCCTCCTAAATTTACTCGCTCCACTCCATCACTGACACCAAAATCGTGGATTGAAGATAATGTTTTCCGAACTGACACCAACAGTAACACTCTCCTTCCTTTACAGGTAAGGATGGTATGTACCTGGTGTGTTCATAGTTTTGCATAGCATTTTGACTTGGTTTGTTTTAAATGAGAATTAAACAGGGTTTAAATGAGAATTAAACAAAATTAATCAGGGTTGCAGCCCTGATACTTGGTTTGAAAATTGTGTGTTTCTATATTATTATTTTTAGTCTTAAATTTCAACTAATCCACACATTTTCAGTGTATTCAGCAATATATGATTCTAACAATATTGACTGTCAAGAAAGATGGAAACTGTAGGCACTGATGAAGCAATAAAACAAAATATGTTTAATCCAGCAAGTATTTTCTGTCTATGGTAATGCTCGTATTCTTATAAATCCCTTTAGACCTCAGGATTTTTTTGTTTACTTGTACATAGGTTTTCTTACTTCATGGCTCTTGAGTCTTCGACATATTCGGCTTTTACTGGTATTCTAGGCTGATGTTTCCATGTTAGTGAAATTTTTTTCCTCCACATTTTAGCACCTTTTATGTTTTCTTTTGTCTGGAAGCCCTGTTACTTAGAAGTGTTAAACAGGAGGATGTCTTAGAACTAAAGATCTGGTTCAGCTCCTGCATGTTGCCCGTGACATCTTACATGGCTTTAGATAAGACAATTAGCTCCAGCCTCAGTAACCTCTTGGTAAAATGTAAGAATGGGAAAAATAATCTATATTGATTTAGTCATTCCTTGTTAGCAGAGGCCGTTCATTCTTGGCAACGTTTGAGTTGATAAAGCTGTATTTGCATAAATTAGCAATCTAATCCTTGTGTAGCTGTAGTGGTGGCAAAAGAGTGCTCCTTGGGACCAGATGTCCACCTAGAGTTCCTGGTTTTTTGTGACGTTTTGCTGTCAGAGGTCCATTTGGGACAGGAGGCCATGTCCAAACTCTGTCCAGGTGAGCTCTGTTACTGACAGTATTCTTAAATTTAACATGACTTTTGGGCATGCCAAAGTCCTGCTCCAGGTGTATGTGTTTGGACCTGAAAACTCAAGAGGATTTGCCCATACTGTGAATACTGGTTCCATTAAATAGCCTTGCTAGCTGGAATATCATAGTTGAATAATTTTTCTTTTGGGTAGAATGATGCAGTGAAAATGTGGCATTCTTCAGGTATTAAGTTCTGTTAAGGAAAACAGATTACAGGCAGGCAATGCTTTGCAGTGCAGGGCTCCAAGAACAGTAGAAAGAAAACCGTGAAATGTGTCCCAAAGATGTTAGCCTAAGGAACAGGTTTAAAAATATTAGTGCCATCATATGTTGAAGCTGCAGTGACGTATACGTTGGAATTCATATGCAGCTAAGCACAAGTTTTGACTATATTTGCTCATTCAATAGACCTTAGAAGTCCATATGACCATTACTTTGAACCTTCAGAAGCTTCTACAGTGGTTGTTTTCTATAGATTAACTCGTTCTATGTCAAAACAAGTGTCTTGTGCATTCAGACTACAATCTAAACAAATTTTATGTAGTGGGACAAAAAAGAAATCCTTGAAATTTAACTTTATAGTACATTAATGTTTCTATTTAGGGGTTAGGGGATTTTTTTAAGGAATAGTGTCAAAGTGACACTTTGGACACTTAGTTGTTATTGATCATACCTGTAAGCACCAGAGCCACCAATTAAATAGGCGAAATTTGGCTGTATTTATGCTGTAGATTTGTCATTGCTTAAATCTCCCTAACTTGTATAAAGTCATAGTTGAAGAACACAGTAAAAATAATCCTCTTTGAAGGGTTGCAGTGTTATCTACTGCTATTGTGGAAACACAAGATGTTTCCATAAATTGTTTTGCTACACTGAAATCGCGTTCTTATTTTTCAGTTAGTACACTATTGTTATATGATTAATTCCTTGTGATGACTGTTACATTTTGGAAGTCATAATGAAAAAGTTAAATAGAGCTTGGAGCTTGTGCTTCTTTTCATCAGGACTTATGTTGGCAATTGCAATGCTGTCAAACACCCATCTTGCTAATTCGTACTGTGCTTGTCTCCTTCCATAAAAGGTTGTGGTATTTAGTTTGAAGATTCTTAAAGATACAGTAGAAATTTCAGAAGGTACTAAAAAATAGTACTAATTAAATGTTGTGCCCTCTGGAAAGTCTAACACAAAAGTGTTTGCGTGTGTAGAATTTACCTGTTTCTTCCAAGCTTCCATAGAGCCAATACATCTCTAGCATGCCTGGTGGATACACACGCTGCATCACTCACACTTTTGCAGAATACTTTTTAACTGCAGTAATCACTTTGTGTGGCAGAGGACAAAGCACCTTTCCTCAGAACTTTAGCTAGCTCAAACTTAGCAAATAAAAATGGCTTAGAAAAGCCAGTGCCCTCAGTGACTAACTTTGTGTAGATCATTAACGTTGAGATACCATTTTTTAAATGCTTTCTATTTTTTCTAAGTCCAAATAGCCTTCTGCAGTGTCAGCTGCTCATCCATTTTCTGAAGAACATGTCTCTCATGCAAACAAGATAAGCCACAGAGGAATTGTATGCAAATTCGAAGCTCTGCTCTTCCATCAGACTTCTTTATTCTTTGGTCTTTGCATTGATGGTGGTCCCCAGTATAGAACTGACATCATTTCTGGTGAAAATAATGTTTCTTGACATTAAACTAACATACCAGTGACAACGAATGTCATTACTGATAACTGAATAAATAATGACATGTTACTTACAGGGGCAAAAACATACTTTCTCTATTTCCTAGTTAAAACTGAAATATGTCCCATGTGAAGTTGAACTCACAATGGCCACATTAGTTGCAGCAAAGTTGCTTTTGCTTACAGAAATTATGAAGGACATCTCTTGAGGTTCTTGAGAAGTTCAGCAGTTTCTTTTTGGTTTTCAGTAAAAATAATTAAACATCATGGCAACACTGATTTAAATGTGAGCAACTTAAGCCTGTAGCCAGGTTTTTCTTATGGGACTCATTGTAAGAAGCTATTTTTGCCTTCCTCAGGTTTTTAAGATAATACAAACTGCATCAAATAAAGTTCTTTCATAGACAGAATTATGTCTACAAGTTTTAAGTTCTGCCATACTACTTGCATCATTATAGGTACTTCATATAGGGAAAGGATTGTTGCCTTGTACCAGAATCATTAAAGGAACAGTCAGAAATCTTGTCAGGTATTGACACCATACAACTTAAGCATTTAATTGAGGAGCCTATTTCTCTCTCCTTAGAGAGAATCTAGGCTCCTTATTTAGATAATCTAATTCTCTAGAAGAACATACCTGGCACCACTGACCTTACACAGCCCCTGGGATTCCAGTTTAGGCACTTACATTGCGTTTCAAGAAGTCAGATAATATGAATATTCCCTCTTACTCCCTGACCTGAAGTACAAAAAATATAGGGTACAAAACTAAAAACGTATTTTTCTAACACCTGATACTGTTGTTTTTCCCTAAAGAACATGCTTCAAGCATTTATGTGGCCAAAATGCAAGCACAGAAATCAGTGTTATGTGTATGTTATATATATTTTTCTTACGTTCTTTGGATGAGGACAGTAATGAACCATTTCTAAATTTTTATTTTTTTTTTTTAGAATTGCAGTGTCTGCTAACCCTATTTTGATTACAAGGTTAGTTTTTCTTACTGGCTTGCAAATGAGCTTACTAAAACCTGTTAAAACAGTTTAATAATACACTGCAGTGTTCAGCTGTTTTCCTTCTAGTAAAAACACTGTATTCTATGAATATGAATTTAGTTTCTGTGTCTCTCTTGAATTACGGAAATACACTGCGTGTCTGGGTGTTTTTCACCTTGATTTGTCCTTCCGGTTTGTTCAAACAAACAGTATGTGTAATGTTCATGGTCCTAAAAGCTGAGCTTTATTATTCTGTGTTGGAATTTAGCTCTCCAACTGGGGATTTTGTGTGGTAAGGTAGCATCTTGCACAAATGCATATTTTTCTTTTGCTATTTATTTTTGAAATAGGCTCAAGTTTTCAAAGATAGCAAATTACTTGCAATAAGACTGTGTGTCACAACAGATGTTAGTTTTAGATATTTCATTTAAGCTGCTGTCATGTTGCTTCTGCCTTACAATCACTTCTATTCAGAGAATTTCAGGATTTCAATATGACAGTTTTAGTACAATTTAATATAGCTTAACAGTTTAAATGGCTCATCTAGATGATACAGATACCAGTGAATATTAGGTCAAGAGCAAGTTGCTAAAGTTGGATTCTTAATGCCATGTTTAGACTCCTAAATATGTGGCCTGTTTCTTCAGAAGTGCTGAGCGTTCGGCAGCTGATCTTGAACTTGAAGGCATTGGGAGTACAGCTGCTAAGTTCTCTTAGTCTTCAGACTAGTGTAATTGTCCAAACAGTAATTTATAAACCAGGCTTTACCATTTTATTTTTACTAAGGCAGTACTGTCAGAACAGTTTCAGGATTTTTAATGCAGTAGATTGTTTACCTGGGACTGATGAAATAACCCACAAACCCAGATATTTGTGTTTGAGGACCATACAGGGGATATGTCTAACTGGGGAGGGCAGTCTGCTGCCATGCTTTTGACTTCAGGATCACAACCGTTGAATAAATAGTACTAGGAGCTGTAGAGATTAATGATTGAAAGGGATTAATTAGTGAGAAGTTTGTGGGGCTTACCATACAAATATTTTTATGACACTAAGACTTTTTTCCTACTGTTTAAATTTGCTTCAGTTATACAGCTCATTCTATTAATGCAATAAAAAATCAGAGTTAGGAAAATTCAGCAAAATATTTACCAGTGTGGAAGTATAGCAATGATGTGTATGCTGAGAAGAGTATCTCACCTCGTTCTGCCAAAGCACAGTTCTTCTGAGGTAAAATGAACACATTGTCACCTAAGATCCATCCAAACATACATTTACCATATGTGCTGATGTATTTGCACTTAAGTACCGAAGGCAGTATAGATATTTCTGGGGGTGGGGGGTGGGGTGTAAGGAACCCAGAACTTGAATAACAACTTCTCATTCAAGTGTCTGATTGTCCCTTTAGTTATTTCATTGAAAATATCAATACACAAATTTTCTAGATTTTTCCCCATAAGTCTAGAATACCTGATCTTTAATCGTCTCCATGATGTGTCTGGTTGTTTCCAGTTTATGAATATATATTCTTGAGCTGCAGTACTCCATCATGGATACGGTACATGCTGTTAGGATTTCTTTGTTTGTTTTTAAATGCTTATGTAGTTGGGAAGTAGGTGTGTCTTTGCCGTGGGACCTGTTCTTGGTGCATTTTAGGCTCAGTTTAGCTAGTTTACGTAGCCAATTGTGTCATTTTAACTTGAAAACACTTTGTTGTCAGGTTGACCATTCAGAGATGTCTACCAGACATCTTTAGTTCAACTTTACCACTAATGACACCGTGAAAAGTAACCAAACAATTTTTGTCTTGCTTTGTTTATAGAGCTAAAATTGTAATTGTCATAGGTTTTCATATTAGGTTTCTCATTTACACTAGTTATGGTTTCAACAAGGGGATTATGATTATAGTATGTCCTCACTAAAATGAGGATGACATGAAGTTCAGATGTTAGCAGATAGTTTAGAGTATGTAATGTACTTAATTGTTAGGTTATTACTGGTAAGATTAATACTGAATACTATATTCAGGTACTTTTTAAAGTCTGGATATTTTATTACTAAATCAGTTGTTGCTGACTACCTTTAGACAGTCGAAGAGATATGTCAGAATAGATTTTTAAATAAATTATATACGAAAGGATATCTGCAGAAATGTTTACCTAATCAGCAAGCTGGTGAGGAGAGTAATCTCCTTTAGCTGAAAAATAAAGCTACTTTCAAATGCAGAAACTTATTGACACGAGTCTAAGACAAGAGTCTAAGCAGAGGAAGATACTGTAAAACTTGGTTTGAGTATAGGTGGCTGGGTGGGGGGCAGAGTAGGGTGTGAATGGCTTACCCCATTCGTTTTAATGGGGGTGAAGCCTATGTGCCCCTGTGAGGTTGCGAGCTTTGCTGGCAGAGGTAAATACCTCGGCAGGGTCTCCCATGCCAGACAGGTCAAAACTGAAGGGTCAAACAAAATGTGTCCATGGGCAGGTTGGGCTCATTAGCCCTTTGGCAGCCATCCTAGGAGAAGGACAACTCCAATTTCAAACCCGGGTAGATGGTGCCCATTAGCCCTGTAAGGCCATCCATCTAAGAGAAGGTTACTCGAATTAAACCTACATCCTGAGGACTTCGCTGCCACCATCCAAGCTTGCTAGGCCCTGGAAGATGAACCCCAGGAGTAAAGGGTGGGACCAGTTTTGCGTGTGCTGCGCCTCACCTAAAAAATCCACTGCGCAGGCGTGAAGGGCATATCCAGCCGGACTTGTCTGTCACCCATTGGCCTTTTCAGCCATCAGTGAGCCTGTAGCAAGCGTGGGTAGAGTCCTTCGAAATCTTCATTCACGAAGCCAAGCCATGATGATGTTACTGTCTAGTCTTAGAGCACATTTTTATTCAGGGTCAGTTTTAAATTAATTTTTCTTTAATTTAGCTTCTAACAGACTCAGTTAATTCATCAAGGTCAAAGCTACAGAATCTTTTTTGCAGCCGACTAAGACCATATTTGAATCTGACTACAAGCTTTATGTCCTTTGTCTTGAGCCCTCATCACATGCTATAATTCTATAGAATATGAAGGGACATGTAAATAAATAGTCATATCTTCAAAGATACTGCCACTTACTTGTTGTAATACCTGTGTTAGAAGTCTAATTCTTTACTTGAACTAGTTCTGCAGATCAGTAGTTTAAAGCATATGTCCAAAATTAAAAGTTGTCAAACTTATTAACTATAAGCATCTATTTTTAATGTTTGTAATTAAAGAGTAGCAAAACTATTCACCAAAATAGCTTCTGTTGTTGCATTTGCTTTATGTATAAATGACAATATACAAGCTTTGAGATGTGACTGCACTGAGTTTCTGTAAATGCTCAAACAGGATAATCTTTGCATAAATTGCATGGGTATATTTAGAAGTCCTAAATAGTCTGCCAAGAAAAATTATTTGTTCAGCAGTTTAGCATTGAAACTTGTTCTTCAGAGAAAGCTGCCCTGCTGCCATCCCTGCACAGTCAGATGCATGGCTTGGGGACTTCAGAAATGTGCACTCTGTAGATGTGTTTTACATGACATTGTCAAAAGGTCCTGCTAACACTCCTCTGTGGGAAGGATACTTTGTGCTTCTCCTATATTTTTTAAATTTGTAAAAATTCAGAAAATAATTATCACTTTTCTGTAAACTTTCTTACACAATCTTAAGTGGAGCTGACAATTTGTCACTTAGCCATATAGCTCTGGATCTGTAGGCAGTTACACCAAACCCACATTTTCAATTCTACTGTGTATAAATGCAGTTGTGATTCTGATATTGGAAAGGTGGGTCAAGCAGGATTCAAATGCTTATACAGTTAAAAGGAAGTAAAAAGCTGTAGTGTTTGGGAGAAGCTAACTATAAGCTCTGGGGGGAAAAAAAAGCTGGCATTATGTGACATTCCACTGAGATACAGATCTTCTGTATCTCACAGCAAGAGTCACTTGCTTCTTAGCACAGAACTGATGACCCAGAGCTGAGGAAAATGCAAAATATTTTACAGGAATTCAGCCTTCACAAAAGGTGCTTTTGGAGTCAGGATGATAGAAAATGTGTATTAACATACACAGTCATGTATCAATGCTTTTTTACTACTGATTCTGTTTAGTTTCATTATTTCAACATGGCTGAGAAGCAGTTATCTTCTAAAACAACCTGCAACTACTTTTAAAACAACATGGAAAAAGTCCCAAGAATTAGAACTATTTCCATGTTGTTTTAAAGATAGTTCCAGATTGTTTTAGAAGATAGCTGCTTATCAGCTGTGTTGAAATAATGGAAGTAAAGGTAGTCCTAATTCTTGAGACTGTTTCCACATGCATTGAGAACTATGTAGAACAGTCATGTTCAGAGGTGGTACTTTTTGTGCTGGTCCCAAAGATTGACCAAAATCATAAGAGAAGTTTTCTGATGTAGTAGAACATGCTGTAATAGAATCATCTGCTTTCAACAGAGCCTTCTAGAAAATATTTGCTGATGTGTGACCTACATTACTGAAATACTTTTAAGTTCTGCTTTGAAATGAAAGACCCATATTTGCATAGATGATAACTGTTCTCTTTAAAGGTACGATGTACATATTTGGGGAGCTCAAAGCAGTGTTTTAGCATTATAAAGCCTAATTGCACAAAGATTTAAACTGACCCTTGCACCCAAAGAATGGCTTACTGCTTTTCAGATAGTTAAATTTCAGGTAATGTTGATTTATAACATGTAGTGTGAATTGAAATAGAGATTAAAATTTTGAAGCACTGATTGCCAAGATATTATCAAAGCTCACAAGTGAATAGTGTGATGTGTGAGTAGTGGGATAACAGAATGTAATTCCTGTACTTAAATCCTGCTTTAGTGTATTCTCGACATTTTTATAGTGTGAGGTGCCTACCTCTTGTATGTTTCCACTGCCAGAAAATATGCAATACAATTCAAGAAAACAGACCTCTTTATTTTTTTTTAGCTTTGTAGACATGAACTTTCTAAGGTGTAAAGAGGATGGGAAAAGTTTATTATTTCTCTGCTTGTAGCAGCGCAAGGCCTTTCGCTTGATATACACAGAACTTGCAAAATAGAGTGATGCAAGGGTGAAGTTAGACTCATTTCACCATGTCATCCAGTGGAGCAGTTTACAATTAATTGAAAACACGTGTTCTGTGTTTTATTTTTCCGTTTCTCTGTAAGATGTAGGACCAAGTGGGCCAGTTTTAAGAACTAACCATGGTGGAGCATCTTCTTACAGGCTTCTGCTCTCCAGAGCATTGTTAAGTCTGTAATACTGATAATCATACGTTATCTCATGTTTTCCAGATAGTCATAAGTTATCTCAACATATATGTATGTAATATCAATATGTATGTAATAATGATTTTAAAATAAAATCTGTAGCGAGCCTGTAACAAAGATAAAATGTCGCACATACAGTTCAGTCCAGTTTTTATCACTGCTAGTTCTTTTCCCCTCTCAGCTACAGGGGTAGCAAAGCATGTTGTCTGTTTTCTCAGCATTGTATTTTGCAAGAGCACTTACTAGCTACCAAGTATTGTCTTAAGCTGAATGTAAGATTGAAAATCCTGATGAGATACCTTTTGAATGCTAGGGGACAGTACGGAGCAGATCTAGCTTTGCCACTGCTCACACCTTCTACAGAAAGCAAGTTTGCAGTGGTATGCAGGTTCTTTTCATTGTCCTATGGAGAAACAAACCTGTAAGGGCATGGAAGCAGATTAGTCACCTCAGTTTCATTCTAACGCTTCTCAGGACAGCTGGAGAACTGAATGACAGTCAACCAGTCCCAAAGTAGAGGCTGCTGTGAACTAAAATAGCGCTGGTGACTTGCTGGCCCTCAAAATGGATTGAACATCACCTAATAAAGTGTCACTGACATTTGATCTGGGATGTGGCAGGAGACAACAGAAACCTACTTTTTTAATTTATTGTTAAAATTGTCTAAGGGCTTCCAGAAAGAAAATAAAAGATGTGATCAAATGAATGTAACAGTTGAATCTGACCCAACGGGAAGCAATTACTCCTTACAGTTGTTCAAGGGAGAGAGAGCAGGGAAAAAAAGGGTTCTCCCTCTTCATGCCAACACTGAACTCTCTAAGAAAGATGAAAGTAAAATATAAATTTCATCATGGCTTGTCTTGCAAAGGTGATCATAAGTCACAGTTTGTGACTCACAGAAGACCTCTATTTCAAAGCTTGTGTTTTTACTCCTCCAATGGGAAGAATACCTGCTTTCTGAGGGACATAGTTTGAAATGAGTCTATGTTCTGCTGAACTGTCATGGAAAGTCAGTGAATGTGGATCAGATACTTTCTGTATCCATTATATATATACTAAGTGGATGGCTGCATCTTTAGGGAGTTTTAACAGTCATAGGATGTGTGTGGTGTAGTTCATACTACTCTGTGGAATTATTATGGTGCAGACAGAAGACGGCAGTAAAACTAAGGCATGATTATAGTCCTTAAGTTCTTTAAGTGCAGTACAGTCTAGCCAGAAGCCTTGCAAGTAGAAGAGATTATGGTTTTACATAAAGTATTTTCAGTTTCTGAAGGTATCCCAGAAAGACTAAAGGACTTAGTCATCTTTCTTCAGTTTTCTGTTTACAGGAAAATATGGGAGAAAATGTCATAGGTAAACAAAATTGTGGAAAACATTTATGGTTCATTACAATAAATTTTATTACCTTCAGTGAAAATATTTGTAAGACAGTATGGTAACTTCCAAATGTTTATGTGCAAAAAAATTGTCCTCTCTAAGACTGAATATCTATTAGTAGGCTTTGTGACATTTCTTTTTCATAATTTAGCTTTAATTTTCCATCCTTTAACCATTTAGTGCTGACCACTTGTAACTCAAGCCTTTGTGTGCAAAGTGTCTCAGCTAAATCACCCTGAAGTGCACTCTCAGTAGGGGCTATGGGCCCATGCCAGGCACTTAACCAAGCACCAGGAAAGTGCTTTCCTTTATGTGAGGTGACTGTCCTTGTCCTGTAGTTCCCTACCTTACTCACTATTTAACATGTGCATGAAATGAAATTGAGCTCTTAAAGACATTAGTCTCCTTCATTAATCAGGCTAATGCATAACTCTGCTGTGCATTGCTAGAACTGATTCAAGCAGTTCTGAAGGAAACAGGCAGTCACAGGCTGTCAAAGTGGATATGCAGCAGAGTTCTTCACCCTTCTAGTTTTATATTTGGGTGCTGTTAAACTCAATAATATCAGATCGTACTTGCTATCACTTTCCTTATCCAGAGTGTCTGAGTGTACAACCTTTGGAAGGAACCTTTGTTTTCCTTTCAAGTTTCTTGTTTAAAAACTAGAGAATTTGTATTCCAATACTAACGATTTTGGGGTTTGTCTTTTTTTTTTTTAGGATCGAAATAGAATGTATGACAGTCTGAATATGCACTCTTTGGAAAACTCCCTTATTGACATTATGAGAGCAGAGCATGATCCACTTAAAGGTATGTTATTATGCTAAATAAAGAAAAAAGGGTCATCCATTCTGCATATTTGAATTAATATTGATTGCAAATTTAGATTCTATGTTCATATTAAAATAGCAAATGAATTATTTTCTCACACATGAAGAGCCAATCTGATGCTGTATTTTACTTAAAACATCGGTTTGCAGTTGTTTAAAACACCGTTCAGTGTTTTCATAGGTTTTTTTTCTCCTTTCCCCCTACATCCTTCCCTCCTTTCCCCAAGAAATTTCTAGTTTCTTTTATTTGAAATTTTCTTGGTTGTTGTAGAAAATTCTACCTCGATTTGTGAAGACACACTGTTCTGTTAAAGGTGGCCAAAAGAGCATGGGAAGGGAGTCAAACTGCTACCAGTGTTAGCCAGTTAATTTTCCATTTCTCTGCAGTGGAATCTGGAAAGAAAATTATGTCCATTGATAAAATCAGGTTTTGTCCTTTCAAATATTTTTTTGAAAGCACCTGGAGGATAATGCATCCAATCTGAAGAAGTCTGGCAATACACTTGGCTTTAGAATGATGGTTCTTCTTACCACTTTGGGCTCTGTTAAGTCACTTGGCCACAGCAGTAAGCAAGCAGCTAGCATATGTGGGCTTCAATTTTAACTCCTGTGTTCCCTGTAGATTTACTCACTCTTGTGAGTTCTGTTTTTCCCCACTTTCTCAGGTGGCGTTTACTGGTGAATGTCAGGGCAGGGAACCCAAGCCATTTTATTTGGCCCGATCAAATGTTACTTCATTTGTGGTGTTCTAATTAGACTTAACACAATCTAACCTCAGAATTATCCAGGACTTCAATCTTGCTTTGTAGAAATTAAATCTCCATATTGAAGTAATTGAAAATAAAACCAATCAAAAATTATTTATTTGTTTTTTGCATGATTATTTACTCCAATCCATTCTCTATTCACTAGAGGCTTCTGGACTTTATATATATTGCATTAGTACATAAGGACCTGTGTTTGCTAATTTGAAGGATACCTTGCCAGAATCTGCTCATCGTTCTAAGATCTGTGTAGTCAATTGTAAGACCTATAGCATTCAGATAGCATGTAATAGTATCTCAGTATTTATAATATTCAGCCAAAAGTGTAGGATTGTTTTCCCAAGCTGAAAAACTCTACAAAGCATCTGTAAGTATGTAACATTTACTTGGGCAGTTAATTTTCCTCAACCTTAAAGTGGAAGCTGAAATCTGATGTCCTGTTTCTTACTGCCTACAGAGAATTAATTGCAGTTTTAGCAAATTTGTCACTTAAGCCAATTATTAAATTCAGTTTCTGTCTGTGCTACGTGTTTGCAAAACATTATTAACACAAAGGGTTTGAAACAGCTGAACAGCTGGCCCGGTGGTAATTGCTGTGGACTTAAAGCATGCATATCTCATCAAAGATGAGGTGACTACATGTACTATTCCTGTTCCAAAGCATTGTTGCTTCTATTTGCCACACTGAGGTGGTGACTAATATTTCTTTGGTTGTCTGAAAGCTACTGTTAGGAATAAAGTTAGAGAATGTAGATGTTCTATTGCAGTGAACTGTCATTGGCACCTCTCAGTCCTGAAAACCAGTCTGTTATTTCTTCTTTCTGTGCATGCTGACATGACAAATGGAAATGGTTGCTCTATTCCCCCGTCATCTTGCTGTTTTCATTTTGGCTTTATAATGCAGAAGGGCTTTCAGAGACACAGTGAGCACAAAAAAAAAACAACTTCTATATTTATCCATCTCTTCATATTTCATTATGATACAATGGATGACAGTGATGTATTTCCAATAATAATTTTCTGTGGAGAGTAAGATAAGACAAAGGTTTAAGATTTTAAAGAGAATTTGGTTCATACATAGGCACTTTGAAAAACTCAGTAGTTTCCGTCTGTGCTTTCTCAGGACATGAGTATAGGGTGTCAGTCTACAGTTAAGAGGTTTGGATTTTTTACCAGTTCCACCATCATCTTCTTGCAGTGAAAATTCTGCTAAGTTTTATGTTTGAGCTAGAACAGATGGAAGCCATAGATAGTGATGAATTCAAAGGAAACCCATTCTTCTGTTTGAGTGCCAGAGAACAATGCGCACACCAACTGAATTTAGATAGAGTAATTGTGTGCTGTTATTTAAATTGATTGAATAAGATATTTTTTCTCTGTGGAAGTAATTTCAGCTGAAACAGCTATGTTGTTAACAGTAAGGCATGAGAAACGTTCCTTATGGACTGAAAATGGGAAGAGGAGATCTCATGGTAGAACAGCCTTTAAGTTCTTCTCTACCCGCTGTTTAGTCACCTTAGTTGACATCTCTGTAATTTCTGAGCAACTTTAACTTTTTCTGTCAACCATAAAACACTACTTTGGTTATATCAGTCTCTGTGGTTTTTCTTTGCACCACAGAAAATCTAATATTTACTTAAGAACCCAGCATATTTGCTTGCATAATGCAAAGGATTAAGAATATTATTATTTATTTGTTGTTCTTATTAATACATAACATTCTTCGTTGTCACTGGAGAGTATTTTGTAAGTGGAGAATATTTTTATGACAAGTTTTCAAGTAAATTGAAGCGCACTTAAACAATGCATCTTTCATATCTGATCACAGAAGTGAAGTGAAAGTCCCTGGAATTTTAAGCACGTGTTTCAGATTTAGCTGCTTATAATATCTGGAGTATGACTAAGCATCTTGTCTCAGATTTTGCACAATGCAGAACAGACGCCCTGTGTACTAGCTACAGTTTTGCATGTCAAGATCCTTTTGAGAAGGAAGTCAAATTTCACCCCTTTTGCTTTCACGAACTTGAAGAAACTTTATCTCAAATATGATTTACTGAAAACTAAGTTTATGCCTGCCAAAAAATTGTTTATAGATGCATAGTTTTGTCTTCACTTAAAGTTTAGATATTACAACAGACATGATCAAAAGAAAAGTAATTTTTAGCTTTCAACAAGATATTTTCAAGGTGGGGTAATAGGGAGTAGATGTTTGACTTAACTAATCATTGCAGCAGAAATACTGATTATATTAAAACTAATCTTTCCCATGCAGCTTTCTTGAACTGCATTTCATAACAAGACCTTAAGTAATGTTTAAGATTACCCCATCCATTCCATTCCAATTGAATATGAACTGAAGTTAAATTAATTCATTTTTATAGTATTGTTCTTAAATACCCTTTTTATTCCTCTGATGGTCCTTAAAACAATTATGAATACGGATAGCCTGAAATACAGTACTGCTAGTATAACTCTTCAGCCATATCACTTGTATACTTGCATTTTTTCCCCGTCTCCTCCCCCAAATACCAATGCATCTTGATGTCAAGAAACAGGAAAGTCAATGCATTTAGGCTAAAACAGATTATGGAGAAAGCTTAGAAGTGGTGGTTATATTTTGCATGCAATATCTAACAGTATTGAGTTGATTTAGTAGAATTTTTTATTTAGTGTTTTAAACATCTTTCTAGTAGAGACTATGGCATTTTCCATGTAATTTAAGGGCTTATCTTTTGGAATGCAAGAGTATCCATACTGTACTTAATTTACAATTAATTTCTGTGTCCTGACCGACTGATCCTGGGATTAGCTCAGTTGGTCAGACCGTGGTGCTAAGAACACCAAGGTTGTGGCTTCAGTCCTGTATGGACTGTTCACTTACGAGTTGGAGTCGATCCTTATGGGTCTCTTCCAGTTCAAAGTATTCTGTGATTCTTGCATTTCTGCAAGCTAGATGTAAGATAATACTGAATTTGAATTAGCCATAGCTATACTAGCAGGAGTACCAAGAAGGAATATTATTTTTCTTGGATTTCTTTTGTTTCTTCATGAAGGGCAAAAAAAATTTTTAGCAGAGTTACACAAACTTTTTTTGTATAGCTGTTAATAAATAAAGTAGAACAGTATTATTTCGCATATCTGTGAGAAAAAATAATTTGCTGCACTTAGAAGTCTGTCTTGCACTTTTCCTTTCCTGGGTTTATTTTCCCTTTAAACTTGTTTAGTTGAGTTTTTCAGCTGTTAGACATCTTTCTTGCGAAAGCAACCTGCTGGTGCATGCTCAATGAAATAAAAAAAAAAAACATTGGTGACTCAGCAACACAGTAGAGAGCATTTTCTTTTTTTGCATATGGAAACCTTTGTTTTCAAAGACATTTGTTTTATATTTTACGTTATGGAGCTCTAAGGTGTAAAGCTCTGCAATTTATTCCTAGACTAATTCAAATCGTGCTCAGAAAAGAGTTTCTGAGGATAAAAAAGAAAAGAAAGGAAGAAAAAATTCACTCTTAGTCACATAAAAGGCTTCGAAATTGTACATAGAGATCGTTCCCTCTTTCTGCCACAGAAACCTTTTTGGATAAAAGAATATATTTAAGACTGACAGACTGACTTGTCTAAATAGATGGACTATCAAAGACAACCCATTTGGCCTCATTATGACTTGCATAATTCATACACCGTCATTGGAAAATGTAGCAGCTAGACTTTCTGTAACTAGGTGTTGCCCAAACATGGCTTTGTGCTGTTGTCTTAACTACGCTGATTCCAAAAACTGTGCTTCCTGAAACTACTGTGATCCTCAGCCATTCCCTGTTACTGGGAGGAACTTAACTTGGAAGCTTTTTCTCTTCTAGGCAGAGGATCTCTGGAAAAAAAAGGAAATGAGGAAAGGAATTTGTGATTCCTGGTCTCTTCGTACAACCAGTTTAGACTTTTTTTTTTCTTTTAACAAAAGGAGGGGAGTAGACATGGCACTTGAGAATCTATGAGTCAGCAATGTTCAAAGCAGTCATCATACTTAAATCTGTCCCAGATGTTTTAATATATAGGTGATTCCTCCAACAATTTAGTTAAATAGGAGTAGAAAAGATGCATTTCTAAAATATTTACCTTAAAATGAAAATTGACTTAGCACAACTACTCTGTATGCCGAGAAATTCACGAAAATTTGAATTTCCGTTGCCTGTATTAGTAAAATGAGATTACAGAAATGTAGCTAAAACTAAGTTTGTTACTCTTTACTCATGGTTTAGATTAGCAAGACTTTTAATTGGATTTAGTGCATAAACAGGGCCACCAAAATTTATTTGCAAGCATCTTATTTCTTTCTGTCCTTACAGAAGAATGCATTGTGAGAAATATACACCAGGCAGTTCTGTTAACATTAATTACATTTAGATAAGGAAGAGGGGGCTAAATTTAATAGAACTCTAGTTGTATAAGAATGTCAAACATACCTTCTCCGTAGCAATACTAGTTTGAATTTAGACAAGATATATGAGAATTACTAATTAGCAGTAACATGATGAAGTTGTAAGTTTGCATTTGCACAAAGAAAATTTTAGTAACATGATCTTTATGGTACAGAATGGTAATATTAGGCATTGTATTTGTTCTAGATAGCACATTATAAATTTTGGCTGCTGTAGACAGTGAATTGATTACTTTTCATTTCTCAGAAATGGAATAAGTTGAATAAGTCTTCTTTAAATATTAGGTATTCTCTAATTCGTAGTTAATTTTAAACTAGCAAATTGTGTTTATTATTAAAACTTTCTTAAAGCAAGTGGAGGCCACTGAAACTTCTGGAATATCATTGAATGGTTTTTACAATTCTAGATTACTGACATTGAAGTAGAATGGGATTAGATAGGATTTGTGTCTTTTTTTAATGCATCAAACAACATACAATGAAAATAGCCAGCTAGAAAGATGTATGTGATAGAAGCAAAGTAAATTGTTTTAAGATGGTGCTCCCATCTTCTGTATTTCATATACTGATATTTTAAGTGAGATTTAGTGTAGTAAATGTCCATTTAACTAGAATAATCTGTTAAAAAATAGCGTGATTGAGCTCTGTATAAAACTGACCTTGAACCTGGTTCCATGTGTGAAGTGTTCTGAATTTATGTACGTCTTAAAATTCAGATGGCCACTCTAGAAAACATGACATTTTGCTTCAGCAGAATCTAAGGAATAATAATATAATAATAATAAGGAATCTAAGGAAATTTTGAAAAAGTAAGGAAACATTCTATGTTAAAGATGTTTTTAAAGTTGTAAGTTCAAGTACTAGACCAGATGTTAAGTTCATCAGAATGCAATAATATAAAGTGTGATTTCATTGAAATAACTGCATAAATGCGACTTAGATGTGTCAGTACAGCAGTACATATACTGAATACTGTATTAGTAATTTTCCTTTCTAGCCTTCCAGTCATTCATTGTCTGAGTTAGGAATTCATCTCCCTTACAGCAAGAATGGGTTTTATGCTGTGGTGGTAGGCCCAGCTCTCTGGTGCACTCTCTCCCTGCCACTTACAAACAAGTGCTTCATTATTTCATCTTGGCATCTGTGCTTCAGGTGCAGTTTATATGTGAATTCATAAGGAGGGAAAAAAAAAACCACAACAGAATGCAAAACCGGAATTGTAAACCTAGATTTTTCTGTCTTTTTAGAAGTTTTACTCTCCAGGTATTGACACTAGTGGGCTTCTCTCTCCTGCTAGGCCTTAAATCCAACCTCCCTTTATGTAGTAATTACAGAAGAAAAAAATTATATTTTGTCTCTTGCTGAATAGGAAAAGAAGATAATTGTGTACAGACAGGGAGGCAGACTGTCACCACAGACTCAAGAAGATTTAAGATAATGTCTGACAACTTCTTTTGTTATTTTTGATGCCGCATTCTGATTTGCAAGAAAGAGCTCTTAGTGTTGCAAGTATTTCTACAGCACCATATATAAACATGACAGTGATCTTTTGAAATCTTTGCTGTTAGACAAATGAGTATTAGTCTTTATAGACCAAAGAACTAAGTAGCAAAGTGACTTGTTATATACCAGACTGAGCAAACCAGTGGCAGCTCCCAGTCTACAATTTAAGGATGCCTTGTTCCCAGTTCTTTCCTGTTTTAACAACATACATTGCTAGAAGGGCAGAATTTTTGTAGTTCCAAGAAACATTAAATATAGCTGTAAATGTACAGTATGACAGAAAAAATGGCTTACATATTAAAACTGGACATCTTGAAGACAAGGAATGTGAAAACAGAGGTTCCTACAAAGATTTTTGTTTACTGTCTTGACTGAGCTACTCAAAGATTCTGTGGAAGTTAAAAAAGACAGCAGAGTCCTTTTGGGTGGCATGCATCTGCCCTTTGCCAGGAGCATGCCCCAGCATTTCAGTGCTTTCTCTGCACTTCCAATTTCTACAGCAAGTAGTTTGTACCTAATCTTCAAGTGTTCTGATACCATCCATTCTTACAGTAATGAAATCTGGGAAGAAAAATAGTACACAGCTGTATAAAGGTTTTTTTGCCACAATGCCTGTAAATAACAAGACTGACCAAAATTTCCAAAATCATCTTAGTCTTATTTTGAAGTTTTAAATTTAAGAGTTCAAAATGTGTATTTTTCCAAATTGATTATTTTTTGACCTTTTGACCTTTTAAAGGAGAATAGCAAAACTAAAACCTTTTCAACAAAAATGTTGTTTGTTTTTTTTTAACCCCAAAGGTTTCCCCTGGGACTTTGAACTACTGTTTCAAGAAATTTCTATTTTTCCTGCTAAGCTCATGGGTTTACTAACAGTAGGGGAAAAACAGTGTATGATAGGAATTGCTAGACAGTCTTAATATATATATTGCTGATTGGGTTTGCTTTCTTTTTTTCCCACTCTGGGTTCTTTTTCTTGCAAACCATCTGCATATATATTACCTTTGAAACCTGTGTGAGTTCTAAATGTCCATTGCTTCCTGACTGGATTCTTCTTTATGTCTCCACAAGCATTCTCATTTCCTCCAAAATACTTAAATGTTTAAGTCACAGTATTTTTATATATATGCTTCAGATTATAAGCAAGCATTTATGTTTGAATAGCGAGATAGATGGCAATGTAGTTTTTTGGACATTAAAACACACTTCTTCCAAACACAGCAGCTATTGTAAATATCTCTCTAGGTCAGTGTTCACTACTGGTATGTTCGCTACTTCCTGTAAACAGAAAGTCTCCTTTAATAAAAAGGAATTTGTAGTGAACAGACATCTCAGCTGTGCATTTTAAACCATTTAGTTAACTACTGCAATATAGCATGCCACCAGTGTAGTAAAATGCAGTTGTTGAAAAATTCTGATGTGATGATATAAGGTTTTCGTGTAATTTTTATTCAATTTAAAATGCTGGAAATGTTATCTATCATATTCTTTTTTTTTTTGGATTCTGTAGATAAACAAGGTGGGGTTTTTTTAAATCTAGTTCTGCTTGATTTAATGAAAAATATTACATTAAGGGATATACAAAATACACCAAGATGCAGTCATAGAACAGTTAATAAAATTTTAATGCCTTAATTGCTGATTTTTCTTAAATTGATTCAGTAGAGAAGCACTGAAGTGTAGAAATGCCACTCTGTTAAGCAATGTGCATAGTACAGTTATTCAGAGTCACTGTGAAAGAGAAGACTAAAGCAGTCAGCACTATTTCTGGGTGTCGTGAAACAAAAAGTGGCTTTATCCTATTGGAGCTGATCCCAAAGCACACTGCGGATCTTATGACCAGAGAATTAAGGTTAAGAAGTCTGTTCTTGTCAGCTTTAACTTGGGTCAAGGGTATTGTTGGTTAATGTGCTTGGAGTTAAATATTAGCTCTGTATTTCCCTTAGGCAAACTGGAAATAGTGTTTAGATTTAAATTCCAAGTAGTGATTTTTTTCATTATTTTTTCTAGCATAATAGCTAAAACCTCTGCATTTGTTGTGTCCTTTGGTTTTTGTTTTCTTTTAAGGTCGCTTGAGTTATCCGCATCCGGGGACTGACAATCTTCTGATGTTAAATGGTAAGTGCTAATCTTATAACAGCTTCTAATTATCTCTAGCTTAGCTTAAATCTGACATGTTGGTATAAAATTATACTATTATATTCTGTTATTGAATTACTTGCCTCTAGTCTTCAACACTGATGGGACTGTTGCCATTTTTCAGAGTTGAATGGCAAGAGCTAATCTTGCAGCAGCCTTTCATTATATGTAGCTTATTGGAAATCTGAAATGCTCGTAACAATGCACTGTTCTTTTTTTGTTGTCAAGCAAACCAGTGATACATTCCCTGAAGAGCTGTTAGAAATCTATTTTACTGAAATGGGAATTAGAAAAATAAGAAGGCCAGAAACACATGTTTTTTCTGTCTTGGGTAAATAAAGAGTGAACAAGACACTTTGTATTAGACTCCTGTGAAATAGCATTTTATTTTTGTTGGAGTTTTTGGAAGTGGCTTTGTCAAGTACGTGAATATGTCAACTGTGAAATATGCTGAAGTTAGAGTTCACGTTCACGTTCCTCTCCCAGTAGGTCAAACTTCATGAACATCTGCTACTCAGTGAAGGCATGAACTTTAGCCTTTGTTCAAGGCTAAAGAAGGAAGCAGAGCTTGGTAATCCATCTAAGTCAATAATAAATCAGGGGTTTTGCACACAAATGTTTTCTACACTGGGAAAAATTAGAGCTGTAATGCCACAGCTTCTCTAGGTTAGAAAACATGGAAGCTGTTGTACACAAAGGAAGCACACTTTTATCATTGACTCGATGAGTCTAAACATTACTGGTAAAGACTTCAGTATTAAAAAATGCACTCAGAATACTTTTTTTTAGATTTAATATTAAAACAAACAAAAAACCTCCATGTAAATTGCCTTAACCCTTCTGCACAGTCATTTACACTTGTACGAATGGATATAAAATGTAAAAAACAAATCTGTTTTCCCTTGTGTAACATTGAGTAAATGTTTTAAATTTTAAGGAAATTCAGGTTTAACTTTATACCCACTAAAGAAAAATAGTGCACAATTGACATTTGGATAAGTCCTTTGCTGTTGAATAGTTAGCTTATGATAATGGAGTATCTTGAAAAGAAAAAATAGCTACTTAACTACTGAAATAAAATCAGTGTTTAGCCCACACAGGCCATAATCCTGATTCATCTACCATGAATATCAATGTGCTTGATGTTAGAACATTTACAAAATTTAACTTTCTGTATTTAACTGCAGCTTTAAGGCTTACTCTGCAAACTGGCCTGTTAAGGCAATATATGTGCAACTGTCATTATCTGCTGTTTTATAATGAAGTGTTAGATGGGAAAGTGTGAAGAGAAACTGAAATATTTCAATGCTATGGGTGTAAGAAATTAATATAATTTTAATTCATTTTATTAATACTTAGAATGGTGAATTTCTCTTTTTAGAATTTTGCATACTAAAAAAGCACATGGGAAGCATTGTTACTCTGGAAAAAAGGGGTTTAGTAGTATCATGAACACTGGAAAAATGCACCTCAGTGGTACAAATCTACCCTAAAATCTTACCACAGAGCTAGAACATGCACTGAATATCTTGCTATTAATGCTGGTGTGGTTTCTGTTGTACTTTGCAAGGTAGGACTTAGGGTGACTGCTGCCCTCTTTAAAAGCTGCAGTATTATTTTCAGCCTTCAGCAGGTGAGATAAAAATAAGTTTGAGTATCTAAAAGGTACCGCCACACCTAATTTTTGTGTGTGCCTTTTGGAATTTAATTCAGAGCCTTGGTTTAGACACTCTCTACCATGTAGCTGGAGTCTGATGTAGCTGTCAATGTAGGCCAGTGCAATCACATACATGGTTCAGAGCTCCATCAGGTTGGAGTGTCTGAACTGCAGCTCCTTTACAGCTCAAGAACAGCAGCACTGAGAAAAGCTTCTGGGAAGCCCCAGCTGCACAGACACTGCACAACCTTTCTTTCTTCGCAGGAATTCAGGGGCTTCCTCAAATGTGCAGTAGTGAGAATTACAGCTTGAGCACTTGTCAATGAACTTGTAGACTTTGGCTTCCTTCTCTGCTGAGGTGGAGTCAAGTTAACATTTTCCTCTATCCCTGTACCTGGTGCCTTGGAGGGAGAATAAAGAAAAGGAGATTTGGTAATCCAAAGACTCAAATTTGTCCCTTACTTTCTCAGTAAGTACTGTAGTAGGTACAAGGAGGAGCAGGAGTACCAGACCTTAATGAAAGCAAAGCACAAATATATTTAAGGATCATGGGCCCATCTCTGTGTGCACTAACATATAACACTAGATCATGACTAGATCACTGGATTTTAGTTGGATTTGTTTTAGTGAACTGGTATCTCTGGATCCCTGTAAGGTTCTGACATGAGCCAGGCTGAAATTCCTCAGCCCTTTTAAGACTAAGCACTTCTAGATAAAACTTATTTTTAGTTAGTTTTTCCTCTTCTCAAATGATAGATCTTTTCCAACTCATTTAAAGTGTACTTACTGAACTGTACCTAACATTAATATTTACATTTTTCATTATTTAGATTAATGAAATGAACCAAAGAAAATCTGATTTATGTGTTTTAATAAATTATATATATTGTAATTATATCTCTCAGCTTAAGCTGTAAAAAAAAAAAGCAATGCATTTTTAATGACTATCTCTCAAAAGTCAAAAAAAGATACTTTAGAATGGATTTACCTGAGTACATCTTGTCAGCTTGTAGAGAACGTTTCTGAGGCAAGTAATGATGCAAGAGTCCAATTTACTGGGGTGTAGGGTGTGTTCCCCCATTACAGGTTTTCCCCCCCTTTTTTAGTTTTAATGCATTGAATTTTTTTCATGGCTATTGAAAGATAATTCACCACTTGCTTAGTTTAGACTTCTTAGAGATACTATAGATGGTTGTGCTTCTAAGAAAAAAAAAGTTGTTTTACTTCAAACAGAAATTAATAAACTTCTTATACGGGAATTGCTAAATGAGTTGCTGTAGTCTTTTAGGCGTGCCAGGCATGAATGGCCATAATGATGTCTTTCAGCCTTAAAAATCTATGAAGGTGTTATTTCTAAAGGAATCTAAATAGAATTTGGGCATCCAAATCCAAAAGAATAAAATGGGAATTAGACACTTACCTCCTTTAGTCTAGACTGTTGGGAAATTATTGCTATAATTGTTTATGGACTTCTTTAAATTACAAGTATTAATGAAGAGGCTTCATTACATCCCTGTCACCATTTGAACACTGTCAGGAATGTTAGCAATAAACAGCATTTTATCATTCTATCATAAATCTCAGAGTTATCTTTATAGGAAGTTTGCTGGTAGTTTTTCCTGTTATACAACATATTTGTAATTCAACTCAGTCATTCACTTGAGTTATTTAAATATGTTTATATTTGAGCTCTGGTATATGTTTGAAATATGTGTCTGAGTAGAATTATACATTTGCTATCTTTGTGATAGCATTGCTCACGTAATGTTCACTTATATTGTCTCAATGTTAGATAAGTGCACAAAAAACCTATTTACTTTTGTATCATATTACTGTCTCTGAACTGATTTACAGTGCAGAAAGGGGGGATACTAATTTTTCTGACAGGTTTAAGCTGCACTAGTATGCAACTTCAGGGATATAGAAACAGAAGGTTTTAGCTAACAAGGAATGTTGTACATACAGCACTCTTAATTTTGGAAGGTTCCAGTCCTACTGTATTTCATTTTTATTGGACTTGCAAGTGTTGCCTAAGTGTTTTCTGGAATAAAATTGTCTCTTGTTCTTTATCACTTCTTTGAAATTTTTCAAAGTTATTGGCTAATTAAGATATCCAGCTTTTTAGATTAAAAGATAAATAAGTTCTGTACGACTTATTCCTTGGACAATTAAGGAAAGAAGTTTAATCTCTCTTTTTTTGTTGTTGTAAATCAGTTATTTGCCTACCATGTCTGGCCTTTTCCAAAAGGGCTGTCTTCCCTGCATTTACTTATCTGTAAACATATGCACGAGTTATGTATCTGTTGAATACATATTTATAAACTATTTCTATAGCTAAACTGATAATTAAATTTATATCATGTGTGTATTTTACAGACCCCATGCTCTGTAAGAATGTGTGCTCTGTAAGGTGTAAAACATTGTATTCTTCTAGATGTGAAGTTGCAGAAAATCACTGCCCAGACTAGTTTGCAATCTAAATGGGCAAGACAGATAAATTTTAAAGAAGGTTTACCATGCAAGTGAAGTAAATGATGTGGCAACATCAAGTACAGTTTTTCTCCTGTTTTCTCTGATTTCATTGGAATGCACAGATAACTTTGGTACATCGCTGCAATTTCCACATACATAAAACACTGCAGCATCTACTCATTTAAGTTGAATTGCATTGTTTAGAGTTTTCTTTGTTTTAATAACCCTTTTGTGTTTCTCCTCAAAATTGCCATTGCTTCTTTTTGAATGCACAAAGAAAAACACTTCAGGTGTTCTGTAACAAAATACTTTTCTGCATATTAGCTTGTCTTGACTATGAAAATGTGAGAAAACAGCTGATCTGGTTTGGTGGGCAGAAAGGGGCAGAAGAGAAGAAAAACAGTATGGTGAGGCTTTTGCCTAAAGATGCAGATTAGTATGCATTAGTATATTATCCTTTGAGAAGAGAACATGGCACTGCAGACATTGATGTGAATGAGATGCTCATGAATTTTCCCTGGTTACTCTAGTTTTATTTGTGGATGGAATGTAAAAAAAGAAAAAGGCATATGGGGGTTAGACAAGGGCTTAGTGATGCTACTGCTAATTCTATGTGGGAGTCACTTTGGCCAGGAGTCAGAAAAGATTTGTACGTGCTGCAACACTGACATAGAACTGTGTGTCTTGTGAGTGCCTGGCTTCAGAGGGGAAACAAGTTTGAAGCTCAGCATTAGTCTCCCCATGCAGCAGCACCTTGTTAGAGAACTCATGGCACAGAAGAATACACTATGTTTCATGGATTCAGATCTGTGGATTCAGATGGATGTCAGAAATCTGAGTTAAGATATTCCCACTTGGTTAGATACCCAGGCGTCTTTCAGAAAGTTTTTCCATATTAGCTTACTACTAGAAAGTTGGAGGATCTGAAAAACAGTTGTCATCAATAATAATTATTTCAAATGAGAGAGAATAAATCTGAAAGTGAGTTCAGTGCAAGTTGGATAGAAAGATGATGACTGCTGTGTAAAAATAACTGTTCTAAGGGAGAAAAAACAAGAAAGGTTTTCAGAATTCCGTAAGCAGTCCACTGAATTTCTAGTAGGTAGGGATCAAGATAACAAAGGGAAAAACATTGTACCTACTAAAATTTTTGAGGACCCCTGACCAAATAGGAGGTACCGGGATATAAGTACTTGATAATACGAGAATGGAACAGTGAATGACACTTAGGAATCACTGATTTTGAGACTGTGCATATTTCAGTGGCCCAGAACAACAATTGCTTTTTAGGAGAGATGTATCTATAGATGCCTAGTAAAATCAAAACAATAATGCCAAGACACAGCAGTCTGGTTACAAATGTGGCTATAACATTGTGGTTTATGGTAACATTATCCATTTGGATACTTAACTACAATGCATAATGATTAAAGTAATTTTTCTCAGATACTAAGGCTGTGAAACAGGAATAGAAAATATCTTGTGGAAATCTAACTAAGAAGTTATACACAGCTTAATAGTTTCTGTATTAGTAATCTGTCTGTTTTTAGTTTCCTAGCCTTCAGGCAGAGAAGCAGTCATTATGGTCTTCTGAACTTAGCTATGAGTATGATCTCTTTAAGAATCTTGCAAAACTCAAAAGTTAGGAAAATCTTGGATTTACTTGCAGTCTGTCAGAAATTGTTGCTTTGCCTTTGTACAGTGTTTTTGATACAATGCTATTTCTTGTGACTTGTGCCCTGATTTCATTTGCTACCACAAGGCGTCTTTTGTTTCAAACAAAACCTTGCGGTTAATTTTCTGCTAGGTCTTTTCATGAAAAAGGAAGGTCACGGCTTACAGCATTTGCATTGTCACTGCAAAGGACTGTACAAACTGTTCCATGGACCAGGATGTTTCTGTGATTAATTTAACACTTGCTACATGCTTTTTAAAGTAATATTTTCCTTTCTACAATTTCAGTACTCTGTGTGTTATTTAGGCACTTATGTAAGATACAGATCACTTGGAGGATCAGTTGCAAAGTTCTTATTAATTATTCATCCATAATTAACATGAAGTTAAGATCAAGTTTAAAGACAGGTTGAAATACTTGAAAGAGTGTTCTTTGCAGTTGGTACTAACATAAATTTAGTAGCAAAATTGTATGGTATTTAAGTGAGACTTCAGTTTAATGGATTCTCATCTACAATTATCAGTACCAAGTACCAATGCAGATTTTTGCTTACTGCTTACCCACATAGTTCTTTGTATCTTAAATATTTTAGTATGTGGGCATGATACAGTTATTTGACATTTTACAATTTGTCCTTTGTTTACATGCAGCGAGGAGTTATGGGCGAAGACGAGGTAATTCACTTCTGTTTGTTACAGTACAATTAATTCTGATCTGTTACTGATCATTATGATTAATCCAGATTGTTGATTTTAAATGCTTATCTTCATGTTGTCTTAGTTTGGGGAAGATGGAGGGTATGAGGGAAGGAGGAGTGCAGTCATGGATTGTTATGATCATTGATCTCTTAGAGTTTGAATTACAAATCCTTTAATCAGTTAAAAACTGTAATTCTAATCATAATTTAGTTCATGCTAATGGCTACTGCTTGCAGTCATTGTCCCTCTTAAAAGTATACAGTTTACTAGTTATCCTTCTAACTCATCTCCTTTTGCTTCTGTAGAAGCAGTAGTGCACAGAGTAAAAACTAAAAGCCTTTCATTAATTTAGCAAGAGATCTAGTAGACTGCTCTTAGAAATAGGAAATAGATCTTAACAGTGTAAGCCAATACATGTTTACTGACCTTGGAAAAGCTGTACTGTTTCTACCATATCAGGATGTGACCTGCAGTTGTTATAAACACCATGTAAAACGTGCAGAAAAAACCAAGATCTTTGGTAGCTTCCAGTATTTACCATGTACACATCGGTTCATGTGTCTGCTTGGATCTCTGCATTGATTCATAACTGATTGCTTGGTAGCCATAATATAGAGAGGAATGATCTTGTAGATCATGGCCAAAGGATGTAACAGTGCAATTGTTTTGCCAATTCCTGGCAGATTCTGCTTACTTTTTCACCGTCATAAAACAAAAAGAAACAGGTGTTTAGAAGAGTTTATAATTTTTATTCACAGTCATCAGGAGAAATGTGAAAGCCTGTTGAAATGTGAAAGAAAATTATCTTTGTGCTTTCTTTGTCTGAGACTTCATTTAAAAGTGAAGAGGATGGAGAAGAAAGTATTAGGGGTCATATAGAGCATATTACTCTAAAAGTGTTGATCCATTGTCCTCCACGTAATCTTAAGTTTCTGAAGAGCTAGAGTGCTTTTGGTAAACCTTTACCCACATTAAAGAAAAACTGAGTTGTCTGGTATCGCTTCAAAATGTGTTCTTATGGTTTTATTTGTAAAGAATAATTGTCATTGTTCTTAGATTTTAACACTGGCCTGTGGGTAAAAAATAAATTATTCTGAGCATTATTCTTTGACTGGTTTTTTCCCCCCATATTCTTATCTGTATTGTAAGTTGGAATTGTCTAAGAAGTACTTCTTATAAATGAAGCTAAATTATAGTCACTTCAGATTTAAGATGTTAAGATTAACTCCCATATATTAGTGAAAAGTTCTAAGATTTGCACTCTGCAATTTCCTTCAGGTTCTTGCAATATGAGTCTTATTTCTTCCATTATCCACTTTTTCCTGTCATTGTCACTATGATAACAGCTCTATCTTCTCCGTCATTTACATTAGCAGTGCAGAAATTTGTTATTGTATCTCTTTCTTGGTTGTGCAACCATACCTTACAACTTATTCATCTACATCTTTAAGATCTGATCATTCTTACTGGTCTTCATAACAGAAACTTATATCCACATTATTCAGCTAGAACAGTCTTCATAGCATGACCTTACTCCTCTTATGCCTAAATGGTTGATTTACAAGAGGAATCTGCCTGGCTGCTTCTTCCAGTTGTGTTAGCTTTGTTTCTCCCTTGCTTCCTCACTTTTCTAAACCATTGAGCACCATCAAGGATGCCATCACTTGTACCCCACTAGTTATTCACAAACATCCTATCCCCAGTCTTCATGAAAAGGGAAGAATCCTGCTACAACTTTCTGCATTTGCTGTGCTCATCTCCATCTATGCTAAAGACATAGATACACCATCATAAAAATGATGTAGTTAACAGCCTTTGTTATTTGGTACAGTCCTGTGGTCCTGATTTTATTTTGTGCTCGTCATGACATTCTATGTTGTTGTTTTATATTGGCTTGTGTTTTCATTCAGTATTTTTGATGAGACATGACATCAGGGGCAATAGGCATCACCATAACATAGGTTATTGGTCATGGTGGTTGCTGTCTGTTCTCCAGCCTTGTCTTTAAGCACCTGTTTCTCAGGTGGTCTTCTGGAAGTGAAGGGCTTCCATAATGCTCTCACCCTCAGCTGGTCGGCATTGGGTCTGCAGGTGTTCCTACCAGGCTTTTCCTGGCACTGTTCACCTGAGTAGGGAGAAGAATTAAGAGACTGCAGAATTGCTTGCAGTTAAGGTACTGCAGACTCAGCTGTCAGGGACCTACTGGTGCTGCCTATAGATTTGCCAATGAGTGAATCTGGAATAAGTTGGCTATTTGAAACGGAAAACTAACCTGCTTCCCAAAAGTGTGCTAGGTTGTTTTTGGGTTGGTTTTCTTCCTTCTTTTAGGAAAGCAGTTGAATTATTAATAATAATTTTTTTTAATGAGTGAGAAACTGGAAAAATTGCATTTTAGAAGAAATGGTGATGTGGGCTATCTATTTTGCTTCATGAAATTGTTTCTTTTTCGTCCGTTTTCAGTTAACAGACTGACTTCTGAATTTGAAACTGTCATTAATCTCTATGTTGCTGATCTAAAGCAATGAAAGACTGAATCAGCTAAGATGAATATCCTGGCCTTTCAGATTTTTTTTTTTTGTGGTTTTTTAAAATTTGTAAAAATGAGATAGGGAGGAAATATGTGGAACAGAATTACCACGTTTTTACTTCACTCTGCCCTCTATATGTCTGTTTTGATCAGATTGCATTTGCAAAGCCATCCTGTGAACTTCTCAGATTTTACACTTCCTTTTCAGGGTAACTGTAATCTCACTGCAGATTACTGCATGTTAGGAACCACCACAAGGCTTCCTTCCAAAACTGTGGTAAATTGAGAGCGAGGAGCATAAATCAGCACTGTGACTCATTTTTCAAGTGTTACATCTTGCGCACGTATTAAAATTATTTTACTTTCTCACAAATTAAATCTGTTCTTATAAGCATTAGATACCTTTAGAGGAGAAGACATACCTGTTTGAAAATTGTTACTGTGACCATGATTTTTCTGTTTCCCCTTGTTCAATTAAAATGTAAGATTGTTAGACATGCAGTAGTCATTCAGGTGGAGGAAGTTACCACTTAACTTGAAGCTAAACCAAAGGCAGACTAATGAAACTCACTTAAGCAACCAGTAATATTTTTCTCTTCATAAGACCCTTTATTTAAAACCAAATTACCATTTTCCTACTGGATGCAGTGGAGTAACTACAATATAATGTAGTATGAAGTATTACACTTAGTGATGTCAGCTTGCAATCTTGAAATTCCTCTTTGAAGTTTAATACATTTTTCATTTTCTTAATTTTTCTTTAAACTAATATGTACTTTTCTAATACCTTAGTATTTTCATTTTGACCTTCCAGACTGCTATTTCCCCATTCTCTAAAATTACATAACCATGTACTGCCACAAAATTATTTTAATGTATATTATTATCTTTTCTTTTTAAGGCCGTTCTTCCCTCTTCCCAATAGATGATGGTTTGCTGGACGATGGTCACAATGATCAAGTTGGAGTCTTGAATTCACCTACCTGCTATTCAGCTCACCAGAATGGAGAACGAATTGAGCGTTTTTCTCGGAAAGTGTTTGTTGGAGGTCTTCCACCAGATATTGATGAAGGTGAGCTGCCTGAAAACTGAGCAGACTGACTTTGGAGGGAGAGAGAAAGAGATCTGGAAAAAACAAAATGTAATAGTAGATATAATCCAGTCAGCAAAATAATGTTATGGTGTGAAAGGCTGCAGCTATATGTTCTTTGAGAGTTAATGGATGTGTTGAACTTAATATCATTTCTGGCTTAGAGATGGTTCAGTTGTTTCTGATTCTCCGCTTGCAGATTGTAGAGTTCCATGTGATGCATGGAATTTGTGCTCCTGCTTATCTTGCATAGTCCTTTCGAATACATCTTAGCCATCCTCTGTGCCTGCTTTATTTTGTATTCATAAAAAGCTTCCATTTGTAAATGAATTTCATATTCTATTTTACTACTACCTGAAGATCTCAACAGTGGTATAAAAAGGTTAATATTATTCCTGTTCAGAAACAGAGAAGCTAAGGCAGAGGAAGGTTGAGTGGCAGAGCACTCTGATGCATTGAACACAAAGGTGTTACCACAGAAGCTCAGACTGTTCAGCAGTGCAGTTGGAATTGCTTTGTCTCGTAGTGCTGATTTGAAGTAATCGTCCTGTTTAACATTCAGGTTCTCCTGTGCAGATAAATGTAAATTGCATGCTAGCTTTGTAATGTAAACAGAAGTCCCTTTACAAGGTTCATTGTAATCCTAGAGTAACTTGCAAACCAAATAAGCTGACTGTGTTTAATTAACTTTCAGACATGGAAGGACCATATTTTGGTTCCATCTTTATGGAGATGCTCTATTACAATGTAATAGGGAATTTATTTATACACTTCAGCACAGTTGCCTTTAATACAAATGCTAAAGAAAAACACATGGAAATATTTTTTTTTTCTTTCCTGTCTGTTTATACGCTGATGGTAGATAAGACTGAGAGAAATTATGGAGTATGTTTGTGTTTGAGTTACTGCTTTTGTATATAGTTAAGGTATTTTTTCCTCCTGGCCAAGGCTCTCTTCCATTCAGTAACAGGAAGGATAGAAAGACATCACAAAATTGTGCAAGGTATGTTATGAGTAGATCTCATAACAGGACTATTCATGTTTATGTTAGAAGCACCTTTAAGTAGACAGTTTTAAGTTTCTGTGTCTGATACATGCATAGTCTGGAAACTGCTAATGTGTTAATTGTGGTATATGAATATCTACTTACTATGAATATCTACTTACAAAGCTCTGACTGTACTAAATCACTAAACAATGAATTGATTTGATTGCTTGCAAATCAGCTTCTGAATTTAGGGAAGTACCACACAAGTTTTCACCACTGCCTTCAGTTGCTCATACGATTCTGAAGTGCTGCTGTTATTAAGTAATAAAAAACAAATGTAAGCTTAAAATCACCAGAAATCCATTGTGTGAATATTAACTCTTTGGAAGATATGTCTGTTTAAGTTTTTTGTTCATGAAAGTTGTAAATTTTGTTCTTTCTTTTCCTTGAAATGTCAGCCTTTGCTAGAAATGAAGGTCTTTGCTTGATAGTGCTTTTTCACTGAGTTATGTCATTTATTTTAATTGCAACTATTGTACTTGTTTTTAGATGAAATTACTGCTAGCTTCAGACGATTTGGGCCTTTGGTAGTAGACTGGCCTCACAAAGCAGAGAGCAAGTCCTATTTTCCACCAAAAGGTAAGAGAGTTGGAAGGTTTTGACCTGTCACTGAGTGCAAATCTTACTCTGGGTAGCTGTCTCATCTTTTTCCAGTCCCTGTGAACAGTTAGTCTGTCATTTCATTGCAGGTTTAGACATGGTTCCTTTACATACCAAGTCTAAAACCTGTTTTTGTATGGTGCCTGGTCAGATCAGCATTAAGTAGTTGTATGTGTCATTAATCCACAGCTCTGCATTTGCGTTTCTATCTAGTTTCCAAAACTGAAATTTGGTCAATTTCTGTAAGACTAAATCTTAGATAAAAATTTTCCTATGAAGTTAAAGAGAGTGCATTTGGGTACCTGATCAAGATAGTCAAATATTATGGTTCTTTACTTCTAGGATATGAAATCCTATTGAAGCACTAGTCTTTCTTGACAAATGATTAAATATTGATATGCAACCATTCCTAGTGTTGCTGTTAGATGACTTTTTTTAGTATCACAAAGTGTTGGGAAAACCGTTATGTAGATTAAGTAATTAAATTACGTAGCATATCTCTGTACATGTACAATCATGTATTGTTACATATAAAATAAATGCAAAGGTCTGATCCGGATATGAAAGCAATGCAGAGATTATTGATTTTTTGTTTGTTTGTTTTGTAGAGACTGTAGTAACTCATTCCTTCCATGGAAATGACAAAAGTGTAGGTATAGTTCCTTTGTAAACTGATTCTTCATTTATCTGAGTATCTATACCGGGGGAAAGACAGGATTATTATCCCCAATGGGTCCTCTAAAGAGTGGGAAATAGAATTGAAATTACTTGAATAACATTTATGAATGGTACATGGAAATTCTAAGACAAAGAAAGAGACTTTGGCTTTTTTGATTGTTAGCCTGCCACACAAAACTACTGTCAAGTTAAATTTGATTATCTTATGGAGTGCATTTTTCTTCATAAATTACCCAGAGAAATTCCCAAGGAACTCTTTAAGGAAGATGCCTCTCACAGAGTCTGTGATGAATATATTGAAGATGGAAGATGTAATATATTCTTACCTGAAAGGAATGGATTCTGGCATTCGTTTCCAAGGAGATAGTCCTGTCTCAGCATCTGAACATCTTAAGGATATATTTCTAGACTTCCTCATTTAATAAGGCTTTTTTTATATAGTTGGGTTATTTATAGTTACCACCATAAGAAAAAAATTAAAATAAATCTATATTGTAAGCAGAGCTTCTTAAAGGCAGAGAATACAAATGGAAGAACTCAGTGTGTTGATATAATTAATTCAGGAAAAACTTGCAACTAAGTGCTAAGTTGATTTCCCATGATTAACTGAATTACTTGAAATTTAATAGCATTTACTGTTCTTCAGTCTTAAAACTTTAGCCTAATTTTCAGTTTGCTGCATTACTCAATTTTTTTTTTTGTAGCCTAACACATTTAAAATACAGTGTAGTGTTCTCTTTGTAAATACTCTGGAAACATTTAACTGCTGACTATTACTGTGTATATATCTGTTTTCTTCAATGCAATACCTATGACCCATGATTATTTTGTAGAAGAATTTCTTAAAAATTTGTCCTTCTTTAGTACTACTTGCGTGTACAGGCAAGAACCATGTATACATATATTTAATCAAATGTCTGAAGCTGCTAAGGATAGGCAAAATAAAGCTTTGAGATCAATAATTACCAGTTGAGAAATATATGCTATATTAGTTTTTATTATTTTCAGTCTCTGTTTTCTAATCTGTCACTCCACAATGAATCAGTTCACCGTATATATTTTTCCTTGTGCAGTCTTGTTAGAGATTTGCCATAGTATTACTTTCTGAAGACATCTCAATTATGCCATTTTGGACAGATTCACAGAAGTCTTCTCTGTGGTGAAGAGTTACAGCCTGTTTGGTTTGTTTTTTTTTTACTGTTGTTCAGTTTTCCAAGCTGCAGTTCCTTCCAGGCTCTCTGCTTACAGAAGGTCCTGAGGGAAGGCCAAGTTCATAATAAGTGTTTCCTTGCTGAAAGAAATGCAAGTAGTGTCTTAATCCATCAAGGCTGCCTCCTGAGAAACACCAACGGCTTGTTCTTAAATAATCGTATTTTGTATAGGGTCACCACAAAATTAAAGCCAAAGAAAACAGGAGTTTTTAAAATTTCACACTGATCTTACAAGGAGACTCTGTTCTGAAAAAAAAATTTCTGTTGAGCTCAAAGTACAAAGTCTACTATCTGCCAACTGTAATGGAGAATTCCTTCCTTTCTGACTTGCAACTGTTTATCATAACTCAGGTTATTACATAGTTGGCAAATACACTTATTTATGAAATAATACACGTGTCCAAAGTAACTTGCTGGATTGAGGACTCCTCCTTGTGTTTAATGAAGCTCTCAAAGACATGGTACCATGAGGATATGCAAATCTAAAGGCCTTTCAAAGTATGTCCTGTTGTTTGTGTCCTCTGTACTATTTTAGTCTGTATCAAACAGAGGATAATCTGATTTAAACAGGACAGTGTCCCCAGCCTTTTCTAATTGGTTGTTTCTGCTGCCTTCTTCTGTATCACAGCAGTCGTGCGGTAGCTTTTTTCAGGGTTTTTAACTTGCAATTCAGAGCTGACTGAAAAAATCAGGCTGAAAATGTTTGTTTCTGGTTTAAGAAGCAAAGCCCCAGGTCCGTACAAGTTCTGTTAAACTTATTACCAGGTAATTTGATCACACTGGGTAGGATCAAACTCTGGATTCAGGCAAGTAACTGTCGGTGTCTTCATGTGTGATTAGTGTCTAAGCTTCCCTTAATCAATGGGAATCTGGCCAGTACAGCCAGTGGACTATAGAGGGCTATTCAGGTCACTGTAACATAAGCACATCAAGCTTGATTCATTTACCCAAACTGACTAAATACACAGGTCTCATAAATGTGATGCAACACCACATCTTTTCACTTCAGGTGTATTTTAGAGTTAATTCTCCATCAAAGGTGACTAAATTGAAAAATGAAAGATTTGTTTTAAAGATTTAATTAATGTGGTGATGAGACCTCTTTAAGGAGGAATAGGTGAAATGTGTCCTTCACAAATTTGAACTATTCCCATTGCCATATGTCGATCCATTTTCTGTATTAACCTGCAGTTTGCACTGATTCTTCCTCATTTAAGCTAAGGTGCAGCATTCTCTAGGCAAGAATTGCACTGCACTGAGGCCATTTAGACTTCTCTGGGAAGAGTGTGTCAGGACAGTAGAGGAACCAACCCCAGAACAAAACACTGCTGTAGTGACTGGCATGGGCAGCGCCATGCTGGCTTGCACTGATTTTCTTGACATCTCCTCTAAGCTACTAGTGACAGGAGTTAGCTGGAGGTTGATAGAACTTAAAGCTGGTGTCTGATTTCTACCGAGTGTGCATAGCAGAAGTATCCTTTCTCCTTCTGGTAAATTTCCATATTACTGTCAAAGAATTTTTTCCTTGTTCAGAAAATAGTGTTAGTGTGAATCTAGTCTAGAATGCTTTGCTTTTGATTTGTTCTTTATATGATAAATACAAGAAAAAAAGGGCTAACTTGGTAGTGCAGCTAAGACTCTTCAAATTTACCTGATGGACCAAATACATTAAAAAAGTACATAACTTCTTGGTCTTGGTTTATTAAGAGAAATATAGTCACCTCATGACTATAGCCAGTGCAATATCTTTAGATATCAGGGATAATAATACTTTCCACCTTGTGAAATACGGACAGAACATACAGTCTTTGTTTCTTGGTATGTAATACCTGAAATGTACATGTCACCCAAAGGTATGAGGCAGATTCCTTCAAAGAAAACTATTAGAGTAGCTTTGCTTTTCCATTGTAAACAGGCTCAAATGGCTGTTGGGTGTGAAGCTAGTGTTACCCCAAAAAACCCAAGAAACTAGGGAGTTGAAGTGTTTTGGAGTACAGTAGAACACCTCATACTCTTCACACTACCTCCCCAGCATGTGACATGTACTTTCTATCACACATGGTAGTTGTAGTTCGGAAGAAGACTAGTTAGGTACCTTTTCATCACTTGGCTTTCACCACTGTTCTGGCTTTTCAAACATTAAGCATGCCCAATACTTCATGAGTTAGGTATGTTGAGGTGAAAAAAAATTCCAATAAAAGCATATATTGAGAGGCAGAAATAGGTAAGAATAATGTTTGTAGCATGCAGTTGTTGGCACGTGGTAGCCGTAGTAACAAGAATAGCCCTAATTTATGATTTTTAAATGAAATACAGAAGGTAAGAGTGTAATTTCCCTTTGCGAGCACTTTCCAGCTAGCGTGTGTAGGGTGGTGTCCTGCGTAACTGGTGTTCCTCAGAGAAGCCGCTGACTAATTTATAATTAGGCAAGTGATGGAGAGTAACTTATATGCAGACTGTGCAAGTCTAGGGCTCTTTGGGAGGGATTGTCTATCTCTGTATATGGCAATAGAATTATTAAGGTTGGAAAAGGCCTCTAAGATCATGAAGTCCAACCACTACCAGGTCCACCACTAAACCACTAACCCCAAACACCACATTACCTATATTTTGAACACTTCAGGGACAGTGATTCCACCACTTCCATGAAAAGTGTGTTCCAATGCTTGTCCATGCAGTGAAGAAATGTTTCCTAATGCCCAATCTAAACCTCGGCCCTGCCACAACTTGAGGGTGTTTCCTTCTGTCTGATCATTTGTTACCTGGGAGAAAAGATGATTCTCCCCCCTGACTAGTCTTCTTTCAGGTAGTTATAGAGCAGTAAGGTCCTCCCCAAGCCTCCGGTCCTCCAGGCTAAACACCCCCAGCTTCCTCAGCTGTTCCTTATCAGACTTGTGCTTCAGACCCTTCACCAGCTCCATTGCCCTTCTCTGGACTCACTCCACCACCTCAATGTCCTTCATGTAGTAAGGGGCCCAGAACTGGATACAGAACTTGAGGCCTCATCAGTGTCAAGTACAGAAGGACAATCACTGCCCTGGTCCTTCTGGCAACATCTTATACAAGCCAGGATGCCACTGGCATTCTTGGCCCCCTGGGCATACTGCTGGCTCATTTTTAGCTGTCTGTCAAACAGCACTTCCAGGTCCTTTTCCACTGGCTTTCCAGCCACTCTTCCCCCAGCCTGTAGTGCTGCCTGAGGTTGTTGTGATCCAGGTGCGGCAGCCAGTACTTGGTGTTGTTGAACTTCATACCATTGGCCTGGGCCTATTGATCTAGGCTCTATGTGGGACCTGAGAAAATTAAATTCTTAGGCCAGTTTTCTTAAATAATTGGTTGTTTTACTCCAGACTACATAAGCAGCAAGGTAGAAGGTATTGTAAATCATTGAAGGTCTAGGACTGTAGAGCAAAACTGCAGACAGGCCAGTTTGATAGTAGAGGCTATACCCTGACTTTCTCTGTGTCTTTGGAGACGGTGTAGTAGTATAGCTGAACTCATGACACAAGCCTGTCTGAGGCTTTAAATTAGTTGGGCTAAATTCAGACACTAGTACATGTTTTCCAGATAAGGTTGAGAAAGTAGTATTAATATATGGTTTTGTTATTGCTTTCCTTTTTATTTCAGATGTAGATGGTATGTAACGACCCTGAAATTAGCAGGGTGCTGATAACACCAGGGTTGTGTGTTTGATCCCTGTATGGGCCATTCACTAAGAGTTGGACTCGATGATCCTTGTGGGTCCCTTCCAACTCCGAACATTCTGTGAAATCTTCAGTAATCATAATCATTCCTCATCGAATTCTCGTACTTGAACTTTCTGTCTTCTTACAAACTGCCACAGTTAAGCATACTAAGCTGAAGACATACAGGTGGTACATTATATGAAGGCACTGACCATCCTTATGTGTCAGGATCTATGTGGCAGTACCCTTGATTTGCTTTAGGGTAAGAACTGCTGAAAAATCAGCATCTGCCAAAATCTTACTTTGTATGTCTGATCCCTTACTCAGTGCCCTGTGCAATTAACACTCCCTTTGATTAATCCAGTTTTTGCACTCCCATCATTCTTGTACTGAGCTCTGCATTCAGACAGGAATGTGTGTGCCTGGCTTCCGCCCAAGTAAGGACAGTTACATGGGTCTGATCTCACCCATGTCAGTCTGCATGTACCCTCATTCAGTGAGTGAGGTTTGCATGGGTAATATGTGGATTTTAAATTTTAAGATATATAGTGAAAGATGTCCTCATTAAATGGATTTTGACTCTAAATAATTAATAATTAAGCTAAAGAGGTTGTCACTAAAAAAAAGTGTTACACAGTTAAGGATAGACTTTACTAAGAAATGCTTCAGCCCAAGCCCAAGGATTCCTTATGACATAATTTTTAAGAAATTAAATAAGATCTACATAAAAATATAGAATACGTAAAACCCTGTCATGTGTCCCTTGTAGGTTGCTCTGATAGGACTGTTATAAGGGGTAAGAAATGAGGTACAAGTTATTAGAAAGACCAGAATAGACCTTACAGCTTTTTCTTTAAATCCTACTTTTTTTTCCCATACATTTAAAATCAGTTGTGCATTTGCTTCTCAAATCTTATGTTAGTAATGCACTGATTCATTAGTGGTCTCCTAGATGCACCCTGCCATTTTTACCTTGGTGACCTACAGTGTCTGGTTGAAGTAAGAAATTGCTGGTGGTTAACTACCTTCTCTCAGAAATAGTGTATCATTTCCATAAGGCTTGCTAAATGTACCCATGTTCTGTTTTCCCAAGCCCAGTTGCTTCAGCATTTATTTTGCCATCTAAGTAGTAAAACATAACTTTGTGTGAAAATTCTGTACTTGGTAGTAATCTCATAAAGAAATGTGATTTGTAGTCCTTTAAAAGTTTGTTTTAGAATACGACCCTAATTGTGCTATTGGATATTTGTAAAGTAACAGATTTACTATATATCATACTGTAATGTTAAAGTATTCTAACATGTGAAGTTCTTTGCGTGTCTGACAGTTTGTTTTTACTGTAGTATTAAATAAGCATTTTAATGCCTATTTTTGTAGTGTTTGGAAGGCTTGCTGGGTCACTTATGTAATAAAGTACTTTGATCTAATCTCTAGAATAGAGATTAGTCCTTTGTGCCAAGTCGGATTTTCATTGTATAATGTTCATTGCAGCCAATGAATATGTTCAGCCTAGACTTCAGTACATGATAGAGCAGACATGTTTGCTTTGATTTGGTTATTAGTCTCTTCTGACAATTATTTACAGATAGAAGTTCTGTTTAATTATGGCAAGGTAGTTAAGATGACTGATAAGGAAGACTTGTCTTGACTTTCTTTTACTTTTGTATGGAAAAGTCACTGGCAAAGATGATTATGTAAAATAAAGATAAGAGAAAATATATCAGTTGGTTTGGCTTTTTTTCCAGGTTATGCATTCCTCCTGTTCCAAGAAGAAAGTTCAGTTCAGGCCCTGATTGACGCCTGCATTGAAGAAGACGGAAAGCTCTATCTGTGTGTTTCCAGCCCTACTATCAAGGACAAGCCAGTGAGTACACAGTGGATGGCCTGCAGGCTATAGCTGCCATCTGTCTAAAGCTGCGTTGGAACTCATGATGAGGAAAATAATCAAAATCAAACCACTGTTGGCAGAGCTGAACATCTGGAACACTTGGATTATTTTAAAATTGTAGTGTTTTGAATTAATAAGATTAAAACAGAGCACCTAGACATGCTAAACTAATGAGGTTATGACCGTTTGACAGTTACATAGGCTGATGAACATATATCCATGTTGCAGTGAAATTTAAAGTAGGATACTATTTTCTTTCTCAATTTAATAGGTTCAGATACGTCCCTGGAATCTAAGTGATAGTGACTTCGTGATGGATGGTTCGCAGCCACTTGATCCTCGAAAAACAATTTTTGTTGGAGGAGTCCCTAGACCGTTGAGAGCTGGTGAGTATAATCTGTGGCAATTTTTAAAAGTAGGAAATCACTGGAAAGAATTCGAACCATGCATGCTTTATGTATGGATAGATATGTATATATAGAAATAGAATGTTGTCATGATGGTTTATAACTGCACTACAGTATTTGTGTATTTTTACATTTCTTTACTAACTGTTTTCGTCTGGCTTTGGCCATAAATCACAGTTCATAATTGAGATTTACTGGAAGCTGTTACCTGTCTAAAGCTATAGAAAAGTTTTCATCATAATAGCAAAACTGTAGTGTAAACTATGTCACGAAAGACATAAAAAAAAGAGTTTGTTTTTAAAAGAATGCTACAGAAACATCTCTGCCCTCCTCCATTACTGTTTGGAGCTGTATTTGTACCTGCTTGTCATTGTGCATTAGCTACTCTTTTACTGCTGTCAGGTTGCACTCAAAACCACAGGTGATGGAGTACTTGAACAAGTAGGAATAGAGGAAAAAGGAAGAAATTCAGAGAACTAGCACAATCTGTGTGGCACAACACTGTATGAGATTGTAGGGCTCTTTCTAGACTCTTGCTGGAGGTGTGAAGGAAAAAATAAATGTTTCTGTAGCAGTGGAATGGTTGATCTACAACCTGAACAGTCTATTTTGAGATCGACTGCAGTAGCCTTTTACCGTGTTGTAGGTGCTTTTCTAGTAAGTAGGTTGCAGTGAATGTTGGAAGTAGAAGCATAACACACAGTGGTTCAAATCCCATTTTTTATTAGAATGACTCCTGGATTTCATTAGTCTTTTGTAGTTTGTAAGGCATGTTATTCTTAGAGAAAGATGAGCTTTTAGATGGAAGATGTAGGAAAACCAAGAAGCAATAGTGCAAATTTGGGATATAAAGGATCTTAAAATTTTCTGTCTTGGACCTGCAATGCTCAAGCTTTTCTGTTATTTTACTTTTAGGACTCTACTTTCAGCTGTAGTACAAACTCTGTAAATGAACATAAACACAGTATGTTCCAACTGCAGATTAATTTTTCTTTAAATTCAGCTCAGTGCTCCAGATTACTGTGCTGAATGTCTGTGATAAGTTTAATGGATGCATTCTTATGCGTAGCTTTTGAATGCCATGTATACGTGAAAATGAAACTTTTATGGCATTGTGAAATAGGAATAATGACTTCACTAAAGCAGTAAAACTTTAGGAGACTCTTCAAATATTGAACATCAGTTACTGCTGACAAATTTAATACAGAGGATATTAATTCTGAAAAAAACAGTATTTTCTACCTGAATGAATTGCAAAACTGATTCCAGTATAATCTGGTGATCAGATTATAAATTTAAATTTTTTGTTTCTCTGAACTTCAGTATCTGTGTAAGCATTGTAGAGATAATCAGCTCTGTTGGCTGATGACAAGACACTAACTGCATCTTTGAATTCAAGTAGGACATAGAGCATTGGGACAGCCAGAGAACATGTACCAAGAAATTTGTGGCATGTGGATCTTTTTTATACAGCTTACATTCCCTGCCTGCCCAAAAGATCCTTTACTGTAATCCCCTGAAGAAAACTGCCCTGGAATTCCAGTTCCAGGTTGTCAAGGGCTTACAATGCCATTGTTCCTTGGATGTATGCACCCACAGCGTGAAAGATCTGTCTGCTGAGTATTTAATAGTTTATTTAATATTTTTTATCTTGTTATTACTGTTACATTGGCTATTGCAAAATTAATAATTAAAACTTACTTTTCTGGTATATTTAAGCATGAGCATATTAAGTTTGTACTGTAAGAACAGTTTAAATGAACACTCTTCCATTTCTTAATAGTGGAATTGGCCATGATCATGGACCGTCTCTATGGTGGAGTTTGTTACGCAGGAATTGATACCGACCCTGAGCTGAAATACCCAAAAGGTGCTGGACGTGTTGCTTTTTCCAATCAGCAGAGTTACATTGCTGCCATCAGTGCTCGGTTTGTTCAACTTCAGCATGGCGATATTGATAAACGAGTAAGTTATACAAAAATTAAAAAATTAAAAAAAAAAACAATGACCTATAAAGAAATTTTTCAGAGTCTGGTAACATTGCACGATTGGCTTTCATGCCAGCTTCTACATCTCTTGTAGCATTCATGTAACTCCACTACTTTCAAGAGTACGCTGTGAATGCCCCAAACAACCAACTTGCTTTCCACAGAGCAGCAGCTTGTTCCTTTGACATATGTTGGACCATATGTTCTTCCCATTCTGGAGTTGCTGGTTTTGTTGTGTATGGGCAAAGGGCTTGAACGTCTCTTTCTCTCCCTTGTTCTAATGAAACCAAATACTATGGTAATTCCTCTGTCATTCATAGGAAATTCCAGTATTCATTGGCTTCAAATTAGCTTCATATTTGCAGCTTCCCTTAATTGCAGCCATAATTGTCAGTGCTCAGAAAGTTGATTAAGCTCAACACCTAAAATACAAAATGTCTTATACTTTCTGAGAGTATTCTTAGTATTTACCAATGCACATTTCTGTTTGCAACAGATGCTTATTGCTAGCTAAAGCAAAACTGACTTACATTAAGAAGACTAGTCAACTTCATTACTCCTAATTAAAACTATAGGAGTACAAAAGAAAATTGGTATCTAAATTATGTCAGTTTTAAGGGTGACTAGTTTTGATGTCAAGAACTGCAGAGGTAGTGTGGCATTAGTAGATGTTCTTAAAAAAATAAGGTCTTACAGGAGGAGGCGTTGAGTAAGTAAAGTAGTTCAAGGTCCAGTCTCCTCTACAGATCAAAGACATGGGAAAAAGAAAGTAGTGCAGTTAACTGGAGCCTGCTCTAGGGAGGCAGCATGTACTTCTTTCCTTTCAGATAGGCAGAGTAATACAGCTTTTACATATGTGTTTCAAATATTGCTTGCCGTGTGAGCTGAATCTCCAATATACTCCTTCCCAGAGGATGAGTGGGTCTGGATGTGCGTAGTGAAGTAGGCTTCGCATTAAGATGTCATGGCTGTGTTTTGGTTGTGGGATTGCTGTCCTTGTGACTTGTAGTTGACTTTGACTAATACCTTTATCTTTTGGATAGTTATGTAACAGAAAAAATGGCCTTTATACTCTGGCTGTGTGAGGGGAAATAAAACTGTTACTTATCTTGCATTTGAGTATTTGGAGAAAATGGGAATAAGGACCAGAATCCAGAACTCCTTCTAAAAATTGCCAATTGGGTCATTTAACTTCAGAATTGGGTATTTTTTAGTGTGTTTCAGGAACTCTATGAAGGGCATTCAGCTGTTAAGTCACCTAATTTTAAAACTGAGATATGGATGGTTGGTTCCCATCCAAACTAGTTCGCCCTCAAAAGTGGGAGGCATGGCCTTGAACCATGTAAACTAGGGGACACTTTTGTCTTGGTTTTCTTCTTGCCATGTGATTGTCCTTTGTAGTAGAGGAGTATATGGTAGACTGGCAGTGCCATCTTGTAGGAGAAAGGAAGGCATGAACCTGACTTTGAAGGTTGCACGTCCACATTTGTTTTTTTGTTGTTTTGGGTTTCTTATGATAGGTCAGCTGAGATCTTAAGGGCTCTTTGGATGCTGAGGAGGCATCTGAAATGGCAGTGCTTGCTGTTTGCAGAGAAAAGGATGTAGCTTGTTAATCTGTGATGTGACATTGGAATTCTTAAGGGGGAAGATGGACTGCAGGCTTCTTGGAACCTGGAGTGGAGGGAAAAAAAACCCCCATAGAAAATCTATCCCAAATACTAGAGATGAAAAGTGCAGCATTTGACTTACATCCATTGAGACTAAGTTTATAAAAACAGTGCTCAAATGATTTCTTCAGTCACTGTTACAAAACAAACAAACAAAACACCTCCAAATAAAAAAAACCAAGTATAGTTAGTATCTGTAGATAGCTGTTAATGGGCTGGAGAGATTGAGGGGAGAAGTAAGGAATATTTAGGCTTTCTCTTTAAAGATCTGAATTCTCACAGTTTCTTTTTCTGATATAATTTATTTTCTAATACTTGAAAATTAATTTTTTGACCCAAGTGTTCTTTTAAATCTTGAATTTCTGCATTTTTATGAGCGTCCTCTTTTTTCCTTATTTGGAAATTGTGTGCTACTTTTGAGGTGTATTACAAAATACAGCAGTGCCAAATCTTAAGAATTTTAATAAATTTGTCTTTAAACACCATGATGGGGAGGGTTTATTAACTTCCTTGTTTATTTAAGAAGGATTTTAATATTTATTTTTTAATCATCTAACTAAATCATACAGTCAGACCTTATTTATATAATTATATATATTAATTACCACCAAGTTGTTTGTGTTACTGAGGAGCCATAGAGAAGAACATCTTTTTAGGGAATCTTAGGTGTTTCTAAAAGTATGAAAAAAGGTTTTTTCAGAAGTGGGTTTTTCCTCCATGGAGTTTTTACACTAATGTCTTTTCAGGCTCTGAAAATATTCTGAATTCAGTATTGCTGCTGATTTATAGATGAGCAAGCAGTTTGTATAAATCTGTAAGACTGATTTTATAAATGAAGAGGATAGTCCTGCTTTGGGTACTCCCTTCGCCTGAGATGTTTATGTATGCTGGCCAGGAAGGTAATACAGTCACTATATATTTCACTGAAGTCCTAAAAGGCAAGCCGTTCTTCCCTTTACCTCAGGATAGCCTTTCTGTACCAGTTATATCCAGTTTTGGTAGGTCTGCTGTCCTTCCACATTGTTTTCATAACCAGTTTTGTCTGTGTAAAAGTCTTTTCGTTGCTAAATTTTGTGGTTCACCTGTTTATCCTTCTGAACTTCAGTTCCAAGAATTTTTATTTTTTTTGCTTGTTTTTTTTGCACATACCTTTTCCTACCTTAATTGGAAATCTTAGTGTCACAGTCACTTGACAAACATGGTCTGTGATCTTAAACTTCTTCCTTACCTAAGTTCTCTGTAGCTTTTCTCCACTTCTTTTGATGTGTAGATTCTATATTTAGTTTCTCTAACAGATGTTTTTCTTCACTAAAGTGCTCCTCATCCTGTTTTATCATATATGAAAGCTCAGCTCCAAATATTTCTTTGAAACTCGTTTGGAGTTTCAACTCCAAGCAATTCCTTAAAATATTTTTCACTTTCATATGCCAGCAGTCTGCATCCACTTCATGTAATACTTCCATTCCCCAAAGTGTTTCTCTAATATATTCTAAATCATCTTCGTACCAATCTTGGTGCATTAGTGCACTGAAGCTTGAAATATATGATGCTTCATGCTTTCATTAATTCTGAACCATGAACACAGTTACTGCATAAGGTACCTGTTTATTGGAAAGTTTGAGTGTAATTTGTGATAAGGCAGGTCGTTCTAGTGAAAATAAGAAGTAGAGCTCATACTGAATATAGATTACTGGAAGAAACATACTCTGACATTTCTAGTGTGGCCTCTACTTCTGAAGCTAAGAGCATGAAGACTGGCTGTCAGACTTCAGGGTAGGTAGCTGTATGTGTAAATTTTTTCTCTGGAGATAAAATGAAAAAAGTAGCATTTTAAAGATCTTCATATTTCAAACATGCAGTCGATGTCTAAATGTAGTGTTCTTAGGTATTAGTATCTAAGGAAAAAAAATCTCTTGCATCAGTGAGGAAAATGGGGAAGACAACAATACATTCCTTAATGATTGAGTCAACTCATTTTGTGTTTTATTATGAAGTTCTTCCTGTCTGATCCCAGCCTGTAACAGCTCAGTTACACAAAGACAAAACGCAAATTTGCCACTGTACTCCTGCCACTTTTCCACTCTGTCAGTCAGATGAGTTTGGGAGAGAGAAGCTGTGTAAGACAGGTGTTTTTAGCAGTCTGTAGACTTGCAAAGCGGTCTTTTAACAAATATTTTCAAAAATACAATGAATACAAATTTCTGTACAGCTTAAAGCCACAAAAAGGGAAAGTAATACATTACCAAAATTGGTAGCTCCAAATCTGACCATATATTAAAAATAGGCAGTGAATTTACAGAGAACAGCTCTGCTAAAAGATCTGTATTACAGCTTGAAGGAAATCCTTTTCATTTGCACACAAAAGTAGTACATGCAGAGACATTCATTTTTTTTTAAAAAAAGGTTCAACATTAAAGGGCTACAGTCTCATATGTTCACTTATTTTTTTGCTAAACTGTATAGATTTGGATTTGTATAGATTTGTTGAGGTGCACTTGGGAGCTGATTAGATTAGTTGGGAGACCTTTCAGCTGGTTTGGGGTTTTTTCTACCCACACATATTATCATTTGCAAAGAACACTCTCCCAAAATAAAGGATGTTTCTGAAGTAGCTGTTTATTACATATGCAGTGTACTTCTAAGGATCTGCCTTGAAGTGTTCTGCAGTACAGTTAGTCTGTAGCTAGTAAATGATAATGAGTAATAACTGATTAGTTAGATGATGGCTTTAATATGACTGATTTCAGACTTCTGGCTTGGGTTTTGGGTTTTTTTTTAAACCAGAGACAAATTAATGACCTCATACAGCTTCAAGTAGATCCAGTTATTGACTGGAATTGTTCCTGTTTCACTCCAACAGGTGGAGGTAAAGCCATACGTGTTGGATGACCAGATGTGTGACGAGTGCCAGGGTGCGCGGTGCGGTGGGAAGTTTGCTCCTTTCTTTTGTGCCAATGTCACTTGCCTGCAGTATTACTGTGAGTTTTGTTGGGCAAATATCCACTCTCGTGCAGGACGTGAATTCCATAAGCCATTGGTAAAGGAGGGGGCTGACCGCCCACGTCAGATCCACTTCCGCTGGAATTAAACATGGTGAACCAGCATCTACATAAGGAGAGAAGGGTGCATGTGGCTTACTGTGTTTGAAGATACTGACATGCAGAAGAAATAAGTGCATTCTTCTGCTTTTCACCCCAGCTATCAATACATGCATCTTTATCAGCAGCCAAAACACTACAAGCCTCTTGTTTTTCACCAAAACCCTACATCTCAGGCTTACTAATTTTTGTGATATTTTCATGTTAAAATAAAATGTTTTTTTGTATTTTCTCCAAGTTATTTTTATATGTAAAGTTAAAACTAGATATGAGAATGTTTTTGCGTAGGGGCACACAGTCTGCTGCTATATTTAGTGGGTGAAGCGTGCACTTATTTCTAAACATGGGTTTTTAACTTCAAGATCTGCCCCAGTAATTTACCAAAGGTAGCAAAATAGTGAAGATGGAATATGTCTGCTACAAAAAGCTTATTTTTATTGTTGTTGCTATTTTCAGTGTATACATGAACTAAAAATTAGGGTTGATTTTTTGCTCTCCATTTTGACTTGCAAGAAATAATACCTCAAGATAATCTGATTTATTAGCTATTTTTAAACATTTTTAATCACAAGCTGTATTAGCTTTGCTGCTATATAGGTGTTATGTGTAATGCCACCTATTAATACGGGATTGAAACGTTTAAGACACACTGCATTACAAATTAAATGCAGGCAGCACAATATGGCCTAAACTGCCATAGTTTTAGAATGTGAAAAAATTGCATGTTTACTTACCTGTATACACCATATGCATGCACTAGTACTATTAATTAACAAGAGGTGATTTATTGCAAATGTTCAAAAAAGGCTCTCTTGAAACTAGGTAGCATGAGCAAATTTACAAAATTTCTTACAAAAAACAAACTTGCATGCATTATTGTGACTGAAGTAAAAAAATGTCCTACATGTGTACAATATGCAAATTAGTTTTAGACTAGAAAGTGCAGCCATTTTGTGACCTGGTCAGTAGTGGAATTCAATTTTATGCAGACTGGATGTAATATTGTAATCCCTGTGCAATTTTGTGATGTGTGCTT
>VYXB01010184.1:187618-287618 GCA_013397135.1 Pachyramphus minor | reverse complement strand
GATTCTGAGGTGGCACAGGAGAGCTGGACAGAGTTTATTACAGCTTTGAGAGCGACCAGCTGACCTTAAAAGCAAGCAGGAACAATCTACCTACAAGCACAGTAGGCAAGGGAGGGGAGCATAGTGCATAAAGCTGTTCTGTTTTCTTTCACTAGAAAGTGTCATAGAGATGAGGTCTAGGTCAATGTTTTGGTCACAACTTGCTTCTGTCGTGGCACATCAATCTCTCACGGTACTCACGCTGATCGTTCACCAGAAGCTCTGTGTTTACATTGCCTGAGGTTTTACCCTCCATACCTAAAGGGCTTCCTACAGCTGAGTGCTGCTGCATTGCTGCAGAAGGCAAGCATTGGGGCTGGCTGACTGGGTAATGCAGGGAAGAGAGGATTGGCTCGGTGGTCTCTCCATGTCTCTCATTTTAACAGGTTCAGATGTCTCTCATTTTCATTTTCTTTACATCTGCTATATCTTCAGGTTCATGACACCCTGTTGTTGTAATTTACCCAGAGCTTGCGCCCAGACTTAAGGGAAGTTTTGTCCAAGTGTATTTTCTAGTAGCCTGGTGCAGGCCACGGACTTCAATCAGTCTACTGAGGTTTTGATGAATGTGCTGATCACCCACTGTTTGCGCTCCAGAGATAAAAAAATCCTTAGTTACTCCTTTCTATCTGAATTAAGACTGCTTGGTTCACTGAATTGGTTGTCTCTGTGACAAATGTGCAGTGTAGCAAAGGGGGAAGCTGCCTTCTACTCACCCAACCAGAAGGCCTGGCTATGGTCTGATCTCCCTGCCATGAGTGCCCTCATGAAGCCACAAAGGGGAGAGTTTGGTAAATGCCCCGTTGTCTCCAGGACATGAAATTATAGGAACAGCACATTACTAGGGTACATACAGCTTCCATGTGCTCTTGGATCAGTTCATACCCCATGTCTGTAGTTTATAGAGCAGGAACACTCAAGGTCCAGGTTCTGGCTTCAGATCAGGCATGTCACTTCCTGCTTTCATCCTGATGTACTGAACTTGCCAGCGGTGTTGGGAGATGCAAAACACAGATCATCTAGAATATTGTGTCTGGACTGAGAAGAAAAAGAAAAATGAGGTATTATAATTTGACTGTTGTGGTGTGTGAGACTGTCAAAAGAAGCTCCTTGTTCACACCCTGGTGAAGATGTAAGGCTGTGCCCCAGTGATCCAACTGGTTGCCTCTGTGATGGAAAATATTTCAATACTTTGTTTTAAAAATGTGCAGAGATGTTAATGTTTAACTGGGGAGGGTTGCATTATCTGCTGTAATCAACAAAGTGCACCCACAGAGGAGTCAAACGGGACACTTTGTCTGTGCTTCACAGCTGTGTGAGGAATTGCAGTGAACACTGTCCACCTCTCATGCAAGAGAATCACACAAACCCCACAGAGGCCGTTTCTTACATATACTCTTGCAATAGAGTTTACAAAAGCTTCAGCTCATGTGTGGGCCTTCCCCTGAGAACTGAATTTCCACCTTGAAGGTTAAATCTGGGTTAGCATGACACAATCTTACCCATTTTGCATGAGAACATTATGCACTTGCCCAACGTTTTGAGCGACTGTATAGGGAGACCATGAGAGAAAAGTGCTTCTGGGAACCTCAGGAGTTTTATACTGAGTTCTTTAAAGTACATGAATAATACTTGCCTGAAATGTTACTTCCTTGTACAAGATAAAAGTTTGTTTAAGCAGAATTCAAACAACATTTATTTCAATAAATACTTTCAGGGAACTTCAGGTTTATAAAGGTAATTTGGTAAAAATTGGAGTTTAAGTGAATACTGAAAGAAAAAGATTGGTAGATTGACTTTTATTCACTATTTTTGAGTAACTTATTCAATGATAAGAAGAATCAGGCAAAAAAAGTGTTTGGAAGTCTGAAAATTCAGAGATAGTATCCAGTGATTAACTATGTCGTCTCCTTTCCTTGGTCACAGGTAGCTCATGGCTGCAATAACAGTTTCATTACATTCCAGATATGCCATCCATCCTGCCTTCTGCCTGCTGGAGCTTTGCCACAGCTCCTCTTCCAGTCTGCTTTGGGAACTGGCTGCACCCCAGTCTGGGCAAGGGTTTTTTGGTAAACCTGGTTGCACTGCCTGCTGACATCAGGCTCAGACGTACAGCCTCTGGGAAACGAATCGCTTGATCTTCTGGTCTTCTGGTCCCCAGCACAGGTGACACTGTATGGGGCAAGTTGTTTTGATTCTACTATTTTGCTTCATGGCTGGGGCAGGGACAAAGTCGAGGAGCTGGGATGAGTGCCCTAAGGGGAGAAATTTGGCAGCCTCTTTACTAATGGAATAAGTTGAGAAAGACATTTTTTTTTCTTTTGTATACAGTTAAAAATTCAGATTTATTCTATGAACTTATTTCTAACTACAACCCTCAGTATAAATGAACACTTCCCTGTTGTGTTTATAAAACAAATCATATCTACACTGCTGGAAGGCAAAGCCCAATGCTGGCACAATAACATGCAAGGCAGGTTGAACCAGTTCAGCACAGCTGAACTTCTGAACTAGACCTGGATCACATCCCACACTTAGATGCATAGAAAGAGGTAGCCACATGACTTCCCTCACTAGACCACATAAAAACACCCCCAAAGACAGTGTCTGGAGCCTGCTTAGACCTGGAGGGCTGAACATGACAGAGGAGTTGTTTCCAGAAGCAGTAGCCAGGTGACAAGCCAGAGAGGAAAACCTACATCCATGTACAACTGTGGGATCAGTGGGAACTACTGGAAGTTATTCAAAAAGTCTTCAATGCCTATATCTGAAGGGCAAAAGGGGGATGAAGGACTATGGCTTTGATGCACAGTGTTGATCCCTCCTGGCAAATCTCAGTAGAGCCAACAAGAGTGCTTTGCATGTACTTGCCTAAAATCACCTTTTCTAAATATCTGAAGAGTGTAAGTGGTAGAGAAGAGACTGGATCCAGGAACTGACACCTGGAAATGCTTCTGGCAGGTCCTTCCTCATCATGAGCCAGCCCAGTCCCACCCGCAATTAGTTTCTGCTGCCATGGCCGTAGCTGTATCTGCTGTCCCTAAGGCTTGACCCAATGCCAGGTTGGCTGGTCCTGGATGCAGCAATTTTACCCCATGCTCCCTCTTTGGAGAGGACAGAAATGCCTCTGACTGGAGAGACACTAAGAGATTTGGCTTTGAGCCCTCTGTAAGGGCCTTTGCTGCAGAAGGGTATCTAAGGTCTGCATGCTAGAATAGAAAGCTGAAGACTTCAAAGGCCTCTCTAGCTTCCCATGGTGAAGACATGATTAGGCTGTTTAGCACCAAAGATTAGATTTGGGGTGTTTTCCATGTTACTAATAGTCCAGCAGATCTTGATGACCTTTGCAAAAATAACATTAGACTAGATTAACATATTTGGTTTAGAAGATGCTAATCAATATCTATTTTGTTAGCCAATATGGTTATGTCTCCTGTTATTGTGATTTATTTCATTATTGTTGACCAAAGGTGATTGAATGGGTGATAACAGTACTGAAAGTGGCAAGGGTTAATAAATTCAGATGAGGTTGTCATCTTATTACCAGAGTGCAGGAAGTGAAGCACAGCCATTTAATTAACCTAGTCGCAATGAATTTTATGCAACATGCAGTTAACACTTCATCTAATAAAACCACGAAGCAGATGGTTGTGAGCAGTTTTTTCTGCCATAAATAGGATACCAATTTAAATTACTCGCTGCACAGGATTTTATAGGACAAAATTATCTAGATATTAAATGGTGAGATATTTAATAATCTCTTTCTTCTAAGTCATGCATATATCAGAGTCTTGGCCCAATAGCAGAAAACTCAAAACTCAATTATTTCTGTGAAATCCCCAAAATGGAGAGCTTAAAAAAAAAAAAAAAGACAAAACTTTGTTGAATTGTCATTTCTTCAAACTCCAAGGTCTTCAGTCATCATCTGTGCTGGAGATTATATATACCCCATTATAAAGTTTTACCCTACTTTCTCTATCTGCGTAAGAGATTTTTATTATTCACATAAATGGATAATCCTAGTTGACTATTAAAAGGCCACATTTATCAAGAGACCGGTAGTTTCTCTCTTGCTCTTGAAAAATGATTGTGATAAATATTACAAAATTTAACATTTTCCTTTTTATTTCCCACCGTTAGGGAGAGTTATATGAGCACATGACTGCACAGACAGGCAAAAGGGCTGTATATCAAAGCCACTGCAGGCAACTTAGTGCCTGAAGCTGAGTAGCTGCTTTGCTTCCCTATCTTTTGTCCTAGGGAGGGCAATGTAAACTTTAAAAAACCCAACCAACCAACCAAGCAAAACTAAACATAGTTGTGTAATATGGATTTATATGCATGTAACAATTGAGATACCTCTGGAACTTGCCAGCTCTTGAAATAATTTCATGCACAAAATTGCTGCCCTCATATACAAGGCAGAAGAAGAAGCAAACAGGCTCTTCTAAAATCATGATTGCCTCAGGACAATGTGAAACCCATTTTTCAGCAGAGAAGCAAATGTTTGTTTGAAATCAGAGCAGAATCCCAGGAAGAAAAGCAAAGCCCGAGACAGCAGAGCAAGTAGGTCGCTGCACACCCAGGACTGTGCAGCTCCCACAGTCTCAGGCAAGGGCAGAAAATTGTCTCTCCACTCCTTCAGAAAAAACAAATCTGACGGACTTTCTTTTGGCATTCTCCTTCTGCCTCGGAAGTCAGAGGCTTGACAACAAGGCTGTCCTTCTGCTGAATAGGGTTCATTAAGCCCGCAGAAAGCCAGAGGGTGTGCATTCATTTGTTTGAATGACTCTCGGAGACTCCTTTATTTGAATGACTTTTTCCTTAGAGAGGCAGAAGGCAAGTGTGTCCTTTGTCACCTCCTCTGATTGCTCTGTCCACTGAACCGCTAGCAATAGCTATCAGAAAGTCTCCAGAGATTTGAGGCATCACAATCCATGACAAAGGACATAAATTGCTCTTTTCACAGATGACATCCTGCTTTATCTCAGTAAAACACAAATCTCTGTTCAATGCCTGAAGAAGTCCTGGAGAATAACTTCACTGGAGCAAGGCTTCATGGAAATATGACTAAATCAGAGGTGATCCTTACACAATCATCCACTACGATTTTTTTTCATTCTCTATGCTTAAAACCCACAGGAGAATTCAACTATTTAATGGTACCAGCCCCACCCTACTAAGCAAACTATGACAGGTTTTTTTCAGCCCTTCATATCAAGGTCAGAAAGGACTTCATTCAACGTACTACCACAGGTTTGGTTGGACTGTAACAAAAATGAGTCACATGGTCCTGAGTGGTAAATAACATGCAAAAGAGACCAAGATTCAACTTTCTGAGGCTCAGCAAAACCAAAATAAAAGCAAAGGCTTACCCTAATGGGGACATGTAATGAGCAGGCAGAGAAGGGCATGCAGCCAGCACGCAGCCAGCACCAGCCCCTCCACACGAGGAGCTGTGGGCACTTGACTACTCCTTTTTCCTTCTGGTGTGGTTCATAACCAAGGCTTATACATACTATGAGTTAATTCCTTCCTAGCAGTTGCTGAAGAAGAGAAATGGATAGCCAGCCAGGTGGAGATAGTGCCCTGAGTCACAGGAGCTACCACTACTACAAAGGGGATCTCTGGAGTTTTTTACCCAGGAGAAAAAAAAAAAGAAGCATGTTTATACCAGTTTGACAGTAGCAGTTTTTAAGATGCAATGATTTATTGTCACTCCATGCATACCAAAGCACATCAGTATGCACAGTCTGATAGTTTCCCCCTTTTCATAAAACATCGTTAACAGGATTTCCTATAGCAATAAATACTGAAACTCTGTAAAACAGTTTAAAATATTTATTGGATATTGATGGATGTTGATTGGATATTGATATTGATTGGATATTGATGTGTTTGTTCAGATAGGTCAATACTACTGGTCAGTCTGAGATGCTGAGGCATTTCAAGATAAAGTGACCAGCCTGGGGCAACTTGAGAGGTTGTAAGTCAGGCCCAGAAACAAATCCTGCCTCCTGATTGCTAAGTCAGTGCTTTATCAACAAAGTGCATTGCTCTTTAGTATATTCATTTATAATGCAGATTAGGTGGATGAGAGGGAGATTTAATCATTTAGAATGACTAATAACTATGCTAATGTGTTCAGATAAAATAAGCATTCACATATGCTGAAAGCCTTTATAGTGTAATAAACTTCTGTTATCTTTTGAGGCGTGCAGTACTTTGATTTTCATATACCAACTCCTTTTTATTTCAAGTGCAATAAAAACATATTTTTTAAAAGGATTGCAAAGCTCAAGACTGCTGAACCTTATTTCAGTAGTGCTTATGTGAAGTGCTGACAAACTACTCCGAATAGTGGGCTCAGCGTTTTGGGGTTTCTTTGGTTTGATGGGGTTTTTGCTCTCTGACAAAGTGTGTCAAACCAATTTGAAGACTTGGACTTCAGAGATGGCAAAGAGCTTTGAGGATATTGATTTCAATGACTCTGTATAGAAACACTAATCCTCTTGGAAGTTACTTTTATTTTTCTGCATATGATCAAACACATTTTGATCCCCTGTCTAAATTTCTATTGTTCTTCCGCACAACACACACACATTTATACAACATTTTAACAGGTTTTATCTCTGCTGTTGCAGGGCCTGTTGCTAATCACTTGCCATGATCTCTGATACCATGTGTGACACTCGCAGCCTTTCCTCTGGCTACAGTTCCTGTTATATCCTTCCCACTGCAGTCACAGACACGAAAGTTATAGCTGCTGAGGTGCAGGTCAGGCTTAATGTTTCAGGAAGCAGACCACTTTTGCCTGAAAACATCTCCAAGTTGTTGATGGTGCAACCAGCACAGAAGGTCAGCCCCACAGTCCAGCAGCCTGTTTTATTATGGCATGGCCTTGACATCCTTGGGGAAAAACCTGATGCTGTTTTTTTACTCTTGTGCTTCACTGTGTTATGGTTCTCCTGTACTGAGCACTTCAAAAGCAGAAAAGTAAGTAAGTGAGAAGTCATGGGAGAAAATAATCTCAGAGTGATAAAAAAAAAAAGAAGCTAACATTCACTATTAATTTCAACCTGCACTGAAAATAATTCAGTTGAGTTTGGAGAAAATCAACTGTCTGGTAAGAAAAAGGAAGTAGACCAAATGCAGTGATATTATTTGTTTAGTCTTCTTCCCTTGAGCAGAATGAAAGATCAAAATATCCTGTCTATAAAAGGAGAGAATCACCTGGAAGGAGGCAATAAATGACCACATATTAAAGACATCATCAAGACCAATAGAAGGTCTTGGGGCCTGCTTTTCCCTTTTAATAAGACAATGAAGGATAATTAAAATAAAAAAAACTACAAAGCAATGGTGTATCATTCTGGATGAAAGCACAAGCCTCACTGAAAACATTAGAACAAGAATGTGCCCTAAAACAGGAAATGGGGCCTCTCTACCCAGTTGACTTTTGTGAATGAGCACAGAGAGCTCTAAAAAGGGATGGCTGCCAGCACAGGGAAGGCACAAATGCTGCGAAGGGCATCATCAGGGAAAAATTAGAAGATGAGTCTACTGAAGCTGAAGTAGAAAATAGAAGGAAGGCTGACTGGGAAAGTGCAAGATCTTAGACAGTTTGTCAGAAAAATTGCCTACCTGTTCCCATCTCCGTGGTGATGCACGGGTTATATTTGGCACTTCAGATTTTGTCATTCGCACTCCACTAAGTATTTGCCTGTGAGAACCTGTATTTATATCACAAGGTTAATCAGTCTGCTGGAAAGCAGTGCCACAGAATCAACATGAAGGGACAGACATGTCCAAGTCTTTAAATACTCACTGCTGATATTTTCTAAACTAACCATGAAATCCAGATTCCAATGTCTGTATTCTTTGCATGGAAGAGCTATGGAAAATAAAGGATGATGGGAGGATTTTTAGTATCTAGCATTTCCCTGCAATCATGAAAATAGCCAGGAGGGCAGACAGCACTCGCAGGCAGAGGCTATGCTGCTGCAGGAGCCGGGAGTGCCGGAGCAGCTTGTCCCGGCACGCCAGGCTGGAAGCCTCGGGGTGGTTAGAGGCTTTAAAGCAGACAACTGGGTTAGGTTCCTCATCTGGCACAGGCTGAAGCAGTGTAGATAACAGTCCTCATCTGCTTTTTTCAGCTCCTTAGCAGAAATGTCATAGATAAGTGCAAGGTGTGAGTATTTAGGAGGAACATTTCCTTATCTTTTAATTAAGAATGTTACAGAGGCGTTTGGTTTGGGTTTTTTTTTCCTTTTTGCAAGGTAGGTAAAATAGTAGACTTTTCCAGTCTAACCTTTTACAGGCCAGGCATGTGATATGTGGTGAGAGCCATGAGAGTCATTTAAATTATCTCTTTTGAGACCTTTCCATGCTTATTTTAGTTTCAATAGAATTGGGTCTGTTCCATATGTCCTGATTCACTACAGGATACTTTTCTTATCAGAGGAGTGGCTCTGTTTGATGAAGATGGTACTGACCTCATTTGTGAAAGCAAGTATCAACTCAGTGTATGGGGAAGTGTCTTCCTAGCACAGCTTCTAACAAAAAATCTTGAAAAAGCAGTTCAACACAGCTTCTATTAAGAGTAAGCCAGAGAAAAAAAGAACAAACCTTATGTAATGTCCTATCCCATAGACATTTGATTTTCCATTCACCTGATAAAAATTTTAATCAGAAAAGGCTCTCATCTGAGATAAGAGCACTAATTTATTTTTAACACTCTTAGGCTTCTACTGATGTAAGAATTTAAGATGCTGAAATTGTAATAGTAAGACTGGATAGTTCTTGTTTTCATCTCTGTGAGTGAGAAAAATTCTATATAGCTATTATCTGCATATTCCCGTACCCTATTCACAGATAGGGAAGCCAAGGGAGGAGTTTTACTCCATCATAACTGACCAGACATTATCAAGGTCTGTACACTATGTGAATAACTCAGCCCTCCTTTATTTTAACAGCTGTAATGTTCACAAAGCTATGCTCTGAATGGTAAGAAAAAATGAAAGATACATCTGAGGTGTCCTTAATTAAGAGCTGTAAAAATATTGGTTGACTACAGGCTATGACTGTATTTAGGTACACGTTTCCCTGAAGAATGCAATTGTCAGGGTAAAATATTAAGAGTTGGTTTATGGCATTGCTGTTTCCCTTTTATTTCCTCATTCATGAGCATGTGGAATTGGAGAGGAGGGCTGGGGATAGGCTGAGGAGGGTATTATGTGTCTAGGTAGATTCCAGTGGCTCAGCAAGAGGTTATAACACACTTTCCCTGCTCAAGAAAACTTTGGGAGAATTCAGTTACCCCTTGTGGCCCAAGGTCAGCCTGCACCAGCAGTACAGAGCCACAGAGATTAAACTGAATTTTTACCCTGGGCTTTTTCACCTGGAAAAACTGCCATGGCAGTCAACTGGCAGTTGCCTGAGAAATCTTTTCTGAGGGACGCACGGATTTATGCACCCCTGTGCCCAGACCTGCTGTCAGGGGAACATCATGTGCATCTCTACTGCCTGAAACGAAATCAACCCCTGGAAAAAAGGCAGAGTATAACTTCAGCCAACACACAGCCATCAGCAAAACATGCCAGGGAGGACACACTTGAGCGGTGCAGCAATGTCAGCAGCTGTGAGCTGCAGGCTTCTGTCCACCACCCCTGCCAGCGCGTGGTCCCAGCACAGCCACGCGGACACGTGCCCAGGTGGCACAGCCCCGCAGCAGCTGTGATCTGGAAAAAAGTCCAAGGGAACAACTTTCTGGCATGGATGAGTAGCCTGCAGCAATGAACACGGATGGGAGTTAGCTGGTAGGAAAAAGTGAGCAGCAGCATTTTTTTGTATCAGCAGCTGGAAACAGAGAGGCCACGTGGGCCATTACTCAGCTTAAGCATCCTATCCAAACTCTGCTTTAAAACAGGGAAAGTAGGAAACATGCCTAAAATCTGATAAATGGTGCAGAGGACTTCCCAGAAAAAGTACCTGGAGAAGGTATGCATAGTCATCCACACTCATGCTTTGAGAGGCTGTGTGCTCACTGAGGGTAGGTAGGAAGGATTTCTCATGGTGCAGCACTGCATAGACAGTAAAGATCCAGGGCTTTTACATTTTTGTGCAAAGCATCCAGGTTTGACCATTGCTAGAGACAATATAATACCCTGCTGCAGGTGGATCCATGCCACACTCTGCTATGGCAATTTCTGCTGCAGTGAATTTCCAGGAACATGGGAAGTTGCACTAACACTAGAAGTACAGCAGCAACAGGCACAGCAACAGCTCCTCAGAGTTGCTCGTCCCAATTGTTAAAGAGAGGGACTGCAGATACTTTCTGCCTTATTTTGTGTTGCTGTTTTTAAATGTAGGAGATTTAAAGGGTCTAGATCTGGAGATCATATTTTAATCTCAGGGTGTGTGTCAGAGAGAGGGAGAGACAGGCAGAATGGATTAGTTTCTGAATTAGTGTTTGTAACAGTTCTACAAACACTTAGACAAATTCACAGTCAAAAGGATAGTGTCAATGTTTCATTTAAAAGCCTCTTGGAAGAGTTTAATTGCCATATGTTGAAAATCTAATCTTTAAAAGAGCCTAAATCTAAAAGTTTGTCTTACTTCTCAAATGTGCCAATTGATATTTTCCTCAATTTGACCTATTTATCTTAAAACATTTATAATCTGTTAGGGGGACATTCCTAGCTAAATGTCCAATTTGGTTTGTTTGTTTTTTAAATCTGCAATTCTGTTGCCAAGAAATTAAACAAACAGATGCCACTCTTTTTTGAGGGGCTCCATTAAATACAATGTCTTACCCACCATCTGCTGGATCTGCAGCAGCAATTAACAGCTACACACTATTCCCAGAGCAGAGCTGACAGCAATTGATGGTGCTGGGATCCTGGCAATTTCTCTGTCCTGCTCCTCACTTTCTCTCTTCCAAATGCCTATAATGCAATATTTCCTCATAAAGGACTAGGCCTGCTGAGAAAAAAAAGGAATGAGCCTTTCCTTGTTCTTCACACTGTGATGGATGAAAGTCCTTCCCAGGCATTACATTTTTTGAACAAAGAGCATATTCAACAATAACAACTGAGCCAATAGATGTCTCCAAAGGCCACGTGAGCAAAGTTTTTCTGGCATCTTTTTGGACAGGTCTCCTCTGCAACACTGCACAGCTGCTGTGAGGAGCCAGTTTCCAGGGCTGAACACAGGCTCTTCCCTTCTGCATCGCCAGTTTGATCCCACTTGAGTGGGAAGCCATTGAAAGTTGCTACCCCTGTTTGATATCGAAACACCTGGAGAGGCTCAGCCATGAGCAACCATGAATCATGAGCACTGGGTGTGATTCATGTCCATTGTCTGGCAGCCAGGTAACTGGCTTTGTACCAGCACAAACTCTTGGAGATTGAGTCTTTTATTGGCAAGTGGCCCCTCTTTGTCACACGATAACATGGATTGTTTGGGTTCCCTTTACTGACTGAGGTGTCAGCCTTCAGCCTACAATCCAGGTCTTTCTTTTATCTGAGCTGATAAATTAGCAGCCAAGTCCAGGTGTGCCAGGGGAGTTTTAGATTGGTCATTAGGAAAATTTTCTTTACTGAAATGGTTGTCAAGCTTTGGAGCAGGCTACCCAGGGAAGTGTTGGAGTCACCATCTCTGGGGGTATTTAAAAGACATGTAAATATGGCACTTAGGGACGTGGTTCAGTAGTGGACTTGACTGTGCTAGGTTAAATTGATGGTGTTAATTAAAGGTCTTTTCCAATGTAAATGATTCCATGATTCTGTGATTACTTACAGTGGAAAATAAGAGCTTCCCTGGACTTCTCTTCAGTGTTTGTGGTGATGGCCCTGTGGCTCTTCCTGGACTATTGGGCCTGGCTGTTAGTCATGCTCTGCCTGGCAGCAGTGAGGGCTTCTCAAGGCTTCTCAGAGGACTTTTTAAAGCACTAAAAGGCAATTAAAAATCTGTGTACCTGAGGCTTCAGGTTTCTAATTGATGCAGAAAGTCCACAAGCAAATAGACTAGCCTGCCTGCTCCCATAACTTCTGGCACACATCATTACAACTCTCCCATGTAAAGGTCTTCCTTAAAAGACAATAAGCTTCCTCCAAAAGGTATATTTGTATGGTATTATCTGAGAGAAACTCTCGATGCTGCAACAGTGTATTGCTTTATTTTCAACAAGTTATTTGCATTGCTGCCATGGCTGAAGGATTTCTGTGCCTCTGTCTGCTGGGCCTGTAGCCTGTCCTCAGTACAACTAGTTTCTTTTCCAAGGCAAGAAGGAAATAAAGGGACATCAGGGTTTAACATTTCAGATGCTCAGCTTGGCCACAGTGTCAGGATAGACAGGTGTACATTATTTTGGAAATGAAAAATTCCATCCTGACAATAAATCTGTATAGTAATTATCCTTATTGCCCTGTATGGTGACCATCTGTAAAGGCAATCTGAACTTAGAAAAGGCATCTCATAAATCAGGTGAGATTTAAAATCTTCCAATAGTTTGTAAATCTGCCCAGGATTTAGGGATTAATTGAAGAGCAGACAGCTTAATACATTAACCTTTCACCTCTGCAGTCCTGGGTTCAAAAGCTGACTTAGGTCAAGAAGTAAAAAATTAGATGGGTGATGTTGTCTAAGTTCTTATGAATGCTGGGGTTCGGGAGAGCCTGGTTAGCACTGCTCACAGTGCCCTGTTCTCTCAGCAAGAGTTTGCTTTGAGTGTTGCATGTGTCTTGTTTACTGCTGGTACTCCGTTATGAGGTTACTAACTTAAGAGTAAAGTCAGGTGCCTGAGGAGAGCCATTAGTAGGCTATGGTGGCTGTAAGAGAGGTCGGGAAGCATTAAGAACAGCTCTAAGTAGTATGTTTCTTAAAGTTGAGTCAGGTCACTGAAAGAATTGCAGTGATGCTGGGACACGTGAGGCTGGGGGGAACATCCCCATCAGTCCTTCTGCAGCCCTGCTCAGCCTGGTGAGTGGCTGCACTCATTGTCACTCCCCACACTCCCACTCCACTGCTGGCTGTGCCCTTCTCCCAGGGCTTGCCAAGAAAGCAACGTTACAAGGAGGCAGTAAGAGAACCTGGGGTCAGAAGGCATTCCTTAATTTCTTTGTCTGTGTCTGAGCACAACAAAATGCAGTGGCATGCAGCAACCTGGACTGTCCCTCTTCCCTTTGTCTTGTGGAAGATGGGGACACTGCACAGGTCCTTGATGTACTCTCAGCTGTGTGACAACAGGATATTCTGTCACTTGGCAGTGACTCTCAGCAGTCTGTCCTCGCTGACTGGAAGCCAAAGTCTGTATTACAGGGATGCCCCATTGCTGAAGGTGAAAATGTAGCCGGAGTCCATAAAGGTGGTGGAGTAACCAGTCCACGACTGGCCGGTGGTGGTTGGCCCTTGCCTGTGGCCCCGGGTTGTTGGCAGTTCATTCCTGGTGGCTTAGCACTGACCACTGGTGGCAAAACACAGTGTGATCTGCACCCATGTTAAATCTGTGGAAAGGGATTGAGCAATGTAAGTGTCAGCAGCAGACATCTCTCTGGGGAGCTAGCACGCTCTGAATCCCTACTGAATAGCACCGGATTGGGAAGTCACTGGATGGGACCATCCTTCTTTGTCGGTGTACAAGTATCCCTGCAGATTTATGTTCCTCACACCCTTCAGACCACCCTGGAGAAATATCCATGCAAAAATAAAAATTGCCCATGACCCCTGTCTTTGACTTTTTGACCTCTTCCTTTCCCTGCACATACCCTGTCTGCTTGGGATTTGCCAGCTAACTAATGAGATCAGGTCTGATCTCTGCTCTGAGAGGACATTTGAAAATAATGTGATTTTCTGTAACCCAAACACACACACAAAAATCTACATTTCCAGTGTTGGGTTGGTTTTTTTGGTCTGTTGGAACAAATGTCATCCTGGGGGTTTTTTACCTTACAAAAATGCATTCATTACTGATGCAGGTCAGAGGTGAGATGAAAAACACACTGTGAAATCCAGTGATAGGAAGCTTAATCATTTATTTTCTTGCCTGGGATCTTTTCACTTGTTCCAGCTGGTTCAAAGGCACTTGGAATGTACCAACAAGGCTTACATGACTGAAAACAAACCTTTGGCAGCAGCAGAACCAGACTGACGGAAAGAGGACAATACTTTTCTCATGCCACAAAAATATTATTAAGCAGCATATAGTTTCATGTGTGCTTCCACCTTCCCCCCCTCCCAATTAAACTTTGAAATATTATTTATTAGCAAACATTACAGTTCACTTTTTAAGGGAACTAATATGATTAAAGGGTTGGTTGTGAAGCAATTATTGAAGTTCCAACTATTAAAATGCACATCAGTGTGCAGGGAAAATAAAAAGGCACTGAAACTCTTTTCAAACCCAAGCACCAGGTGCGTTAATTACATTTCATTGCATGTTGGTTTATTACTGCGGTCACTTGTGCCTTATGATCTGCATTAACACCTGCGTTCTATGGATATCTTGGTATTTCACTAAACAAGATGAATATTGGCCAGATGGTGACTCCAGTAGGAAGCATTTCACATAGATTTTCGTGCTCTTCATAGTTCCCTGCAAAGGAATCCTAAATGTCATGCTACATGAAAGTAAACCCAAAAGACTAAATTTGAGATCAACTGCCTTGACAGCATATTCAGAAACGATCAGAAGACAGACAGATCAAGGCCTTGTAACATGGATCTTGCTAATAAATCTTTATGTGTAGCACAACAGCATTGTTTGTACCAGCATTTCACCCCATGGGGTGACCCTACCCGGTGTAGAAACACAATTCTGCAGAAAACAGGACCAGCTCAGGTCTGAAACATGTAGCACGGACAACGCACTGATTTTTTGTGTGTGTGTGTGTGTGGGGGGGGTGTTTTTGTTTTTCTCCACCTTGCACACATGACCTTCCTTCCATAGTACAGGTTAGTTAATGTACAACAGGCATCCAGCCCTGGGGAGCTGCCATGACAAGAGCCCCACCACACCAGGCACCTTACCCTTTGACCAAAGTGGGGAGCACTTCAGGAGAGGTGGGAGGGACACAGACCTCACTGTGCCTGTTACTGGTACCATCTGGCTCTTATCCAACACATCAGAAGTTACTTGCTGACCTGCACCAGAAAAGAGCAAGAAATCTCAAATTTCATGCTGGCATGGTAATACACTGTTAAAAACTTGGACAAACATTACAAACCTTCAGTTAACCTACCTCAAACTCACATCAGCTAAAACACACAGCATTGTTCCAGGGCACTATTCTGTGTTGTCTTTGCTGTTGATGCATCTGAGCTTTGCTGTTGATGAGAAGAAGATTTTGTCTGTGTGAGTGAGATTTTTACTGAGGAGCTATGTGTTTATGGCTTCTTCTTGTAGTTCTTCACTTGCAGATGTCAGTCAAGGACTATGTGACCATAGCAATTGAAGTGTCAATAGAAATGGTCACACTGAGTTTTCAGTTTCCTTGGTACTGTAGTTCCCTTGACCCCCACTGGGTGTGCTGGGAGGAGCTCAGGGGGTGTAGCCAATGTTTGCCAGCTCCCTGGGCTGCCTGCTCTGCAAGGACCAAGCTGTTGCACCTGCCAGCAGCAGAAACCTTTCTTCCTCTGGGGGTGTTGGTGGACACCTTTTCCTACCTCAGTGCAGGTAAAGGTGGGATGCTGTGAGTGTGCTCCTTGCAGAGTGTGGTGTCTGGGCTGTTTGTGCTGTACCTCTGAGAGGCTGAGCAGACACGAAGGGACTAAGAGGAGAAAATGCAGCAGAATGGCCAGGCAGGCCAGCAGCTGGCAGGCTAGGGCACAGAGCGGGCACATAATGTTGGAAATAGGGCATTTGCCCTGAGGGCAGAACACAGCAATGCCCAATAGCTGGCTTTCTGAGCACTCTCCTTGATAAAGTGGTACAGGCACAAAACAGCCCCCCAAACTAGAAACATTCACCAAGTCAACACTCTGATGTATGCAAATGAAGGCTGAAAGGGAAGCAGAGGACTGGCCAGCCACTGGGCTCAGCACTGTGCTCAGCACAGGTGCAGAGCAGCCACTGATCCAGACAGGTGCTGAGCCCAGTCAGCCCCGTGCCAGCTGAGGGTGGCCAGCTCCTAACCCTGCTGGTGTGCAGGGATGACCATGGAGCTGGCAAATGCTGCCCCCTCTGATAGGGAGCTTCCTCATGTTGATGACCCTGTTGTTGCCCACAGAGGCACACAGCACCGGATCCAATCCACGAAAACAAGAAGCCAAAAAAGTACAAATTAACACTCCCACCTTTCCCCCAGTCATGCTTTCCCCTGAGATGCCAGTTAACGAAGAACAATATCTCACTCTTGGAGACGTGTAGGCAAATCCTATTACAAGTTGAGATTAACCATCAGTCAGATAACTCACCAGTGCAGAGATCAAATATAAAAGATGTATGTTCTGTGTCATCTGTTTAGCAACCTTAAATTAGCTCACACGGGTGGATGGTGCTGGCCAAATGGCAGAACATGTGCTGCAAATGGAAATCAGAGTCAAAGCAGAATCCTGTGGGATACCCCCAGCAATTTTAAGGCAGCTATCTTATTACCTAAGCAATTTTCAGGGACAAGCAGAATTCAGATGCAGCCGACAACACTCTCTGGTCCAACCTTGGTGAAACTACTTCATTATTATTTCAGTAGTGCCTGGAGAGCTCTATCTGCTGCTCCAGTTTCTCTGCAAAACCCCTTCCAACAACCCACAATAAAAGACATCTCCTGCGAGGACAGGCTTACAGTTTAATTTAAGACAAGGAACAACAAGTGAAAGTAACAAACAACCAGAGAGACTGGTGGGGAGAGGGTTGATGGAAATAGTGGAAAGGACTTGTCCCTGGAGTCCCTGTATGTGTACACATACATACTAGATACAGATTAATGTGTGCACAGATATTTCATAAGCCCTTTAACCTGAATATAAGACACACAGAAATAACTTACAAAAGAAATGCACGCATAGGGTGAAAGGCTGCAGGATGGGAGAGACCTGCTTTGCTCTCTGCTGAGGATGCAATGTAAAGGGGTGAGTTTCTTCATATCATGAGCAACTTTGGGGTCCATAGGCAGCCCTGTTACCAAGTCACATACCTGACTGGAGTCAATGATCTTAAAGGTCTTTTAACCTAAACAATTCTATGATTCTATGATTGAAAACTCTTTTTTTTCTCAATGTACATAATACATACATTTGACCTCACAACCTTGGCCTGGGAAGCAGGAGAAATAAGAGGACTGTGCAAAGTGGCCTTGACACGTACATCGGGTGAGCAGCACATGAAAGCTGAGCATGGGCCCCACTGCAGTGCTACGGAGACGGGTGTGCATTGTCCTGCTGTCCTCACAGGGTGTCCTCAGGCCCCTGTCAAACCCTCCTCCATGACGAGGGATGCCCTTGGGAGCAAGGGAAACCATTAAGGAGATATGTGGACTTCCAGCTGGAACAAAATGTTAGGGGGTTGTCTTGCAGCCACGTGCTCTTTGCTGCCTGAGGCATGACTGCAACCGAGCTGGGAAGCAAACATGACAACACCAAAATTCACCGCAAAGTGATCTGTTTGTTTGTCTATTGTTTAAGTGCTTCATGTTTCTTTTAAGTCTTGCTGAATAACTGCTGCATTGCCTTATTTCTTTTAGAGCCCCCAACCAGGTCCCAGCTCCAGCGAACCCTACCTATGTGTGTGGGTGAGGAGGTTCAGCCTGGCAAACCCACAGGGAAATCAGCACGTCCTGGACCTCTCACAGAATCACAGAATATGCTGAGTTGGAAGGGATCCACAAGGATCATTGAGTCCATCTCTTAGCCCTGCACAGGACCATACCCTGGGCGGTGTAAGGGTGTGTGTGGGGGGAGGAAAGTGGTTTTAGTCCAGTTTTTCCCTTTTCCTAGAGGAAACTAGGTGTGCTGAGTCCATCTCTCATCTTCCTGCCACCTGGCATCACATTGTGAGGAAACAGATTGTTCAGGCACACATAACTCATGAAGGATTCTCTAAACGTGGAAAACAATTTGCAGAGGTACTGATTGGCAGTAGCTTTTCCAGGTTTGTGTTTGCTCAGGACTCAGGGATTATGAGAGGAGGCACAGTAATTTCATTGAAGTGCAAACTACGACAAACATGACTGTTGTAATCAAAACACAGTGCTTGTTTGGAAGCAACATCTTAAAAAGCAAAGGAAGAATTCTGAAGAGGTCAATTCCAGAAAGAACAATAAAAATTTCTCTGTGTCAACAGCAGCATGTGCATTGCTCTCAGATGAGAAGATTCCTCCTTATCCTCCAGCCCCTAGGAGCACAATGTGAAGGAGTTTCTCCTGAAACACTGAAAATGTGTAATAAAAATTCACTTTGAAAAAAGAGCATCTCTGGTTATGTCTACAGGCTTTTGACTTTGCTCTTTCCTTCAAACACCACTCGTGATGCTGAGCGCACATTCTCTTGGCCTATTTGTTCCTGGCAAACAAAGAGCAAATTCCCCTGGGTACAGCAATCCATTTTTAACACTCTGTAATTATTTAGAAAAATGTTTTGATAGGAGAAATGAAAAACTGGGGCATTTCAGGTGTCCCTGAGAATGTTCTTGGAGCACTTTGTGAAACAGGGACTTGGAGTCTCTTTATTTATGGCAATACCTCCCCCCCCCCCAAAAAAAAGTCCACATTTTTGGCTGTGGCATTTGAATCTACTTGCAATTCATTGAACAGCCTTGTCTGCATCTCATTACCAAGTGCAGAAGGCACGAAATTTCTGAGGGTCTGTTCCAAAATGGAAGGGAGAACACAAGGACTTTGCTGGTGAGGCAGGTGTGGAAAACTGTCACTTTCTGAGCTATTGTCTCCTTCTGTCCTTCCAAAATCTATGGGATTTCATATGTTAATATACCCTTTTTGGAAGCCCTCTGATGGAAGACATTGCTGCAGAAAATGTCAGAGTCCTTAGCAGGAGACTTACAGCACTATGAGTTATATGGCCGAAAGGTACACAGGCTTGACACAGGCAAGGAGACGTCTCCTGCCATCCTCTGGCCAGCTGAGAACGTCAGGGATGAAATTTAGAAGCTAAATGTCAATTCAATTGTGCCACAAGGGCGTATTTTTCTTTAATACCAGCACAGGCAGAAAACCAATGGGATCGAGGCTGTGCACTAGGTGCAGCAGCATGTGCCCGTGCTGTCTGCCAGCTCCAAAACGGGCCATCCCCTCTTCTTTTTCATCCTCCGATATTGGCGTTCAGGCTCTGTGACACTGCCGCTGGTATTGGAAAGGTGAATAGTTGGTGTGGGGGGCGGGGGCCATTGTGCTGCAGAGAGAAGTGTGGGAAGAATGTAAATGCAAGCAATGAAAAAAAAACTGAACAGAAATGAAAGTGTTACGGCTCCGTTGTCCTCAAAAGACCTGTTATCTTTCAGGGTGACAGTAAAAGAGAAATAAAGGGGAAAAAGCCCCAAACTTAGCATATCCACTGCCATCTCCTGGCGGACAGAGAGACAGCCCCGTCCCGCCCTGCCCTGCTGGCTGCCCTTGTGTTACAGCGTCTTCAGTCACTGCAGAACCACAGACACAAATGCCACTGTTAGGAAAAAGCCCTCTATGTATTTTGGTAGTGTGCTACATACTGAAAGCAGAAGAGCATCAGGCAGGATGGGTTTTGCTGAAACCAAGGACAAAGTCTCCCATCCTGTGGTGGGTGCTGGGTCCATCCCAATGTTGGCCCTCAACATTCATGACACCTCTGCCACAGCTCCCCTGTGGCAGGGATGACGTATCAATTAGAATTACAGACCTTTGAGTAAGTGTTTCCGCCTTTAAATATAATTTGTTGTTTTGAAAAGTCCTTGAGTGCAATTAAAGCCCAAGGAAATGTTAAAACAGAAAATGAAATGGGGCAAGATGGATAAATTGTGGTACCAGAAGATCGATATACCACCATTCCCAGCAAAACCACCACAGTTCTGTGGGTTCATGCTAATCAAAAGGAATAATTGTTTTCAACATTACATTTCATGCAAGAGTAAGAAGATTTTATTGATACAGAAAGCAACAAATGCAGGAAAGCATTGCAGAGCCTCAGGGCACATGCCTGAGAGACAACCAAGATTGCTCCACCTTCCCACTGTGGCAACAGCATCTCCCCCCACCATTGCTCCTGTTTCCCAGATAATGCTCCAGAAACACAACGTAGCATCAGGAGCTGAGATCAAAGCCGGGCAGGGAAGATTTGACTTTGCCCCCAAGAAAGAGATTAAAGTATTTGAACATAAAGTTCAGCCAAGATACCTGTGATTTGACATAGTTTTTGAAGGAAGAGCTCCAGCCCCATCCCCTGCCATGCGGAGGCAGGTTGGAAGCAGCATTCCCTGCCTGGCTCCTGAAAGCATCACTCAGCAGTTTTAAGTATGTCACCACCAGGATCAGTCTGTCCTTTCAAAAGTGAACCTTTGAAAAGGCACCTGTTCATGGTGCATGGCAAATTGGGTCCATGGCACATGGAGCCATTTTAAAGTTTCTGTGTTCTCGTGCATCTGATGGAGCTGGTATTTCATATACCTGTCAGGAGCTGAAACCTAACACACAGTGGCACTTAGAGAGGAAATATTGTGACAGCTTTTATTTCTGGTGAAATACACTGAAGAAACACAGAGTCAAGCAATTGGCTGCAGAAGCAAAAGGGCAGGGAAAAAAAGCAGATTTGAGCTGAGGAAAAGCTCCTGTAGCACTTTTTCAGAATTGCCTTTTCTCTCTCTTGCTATCTTCAGTGTTTTCCTTCTGCCTACTTTAGCCCCTGGATAAAAATATAGAGAACCTTTTAAAGGAGAAGATAAATCCTTTCTTTAGTGAGATGTAGGTTACTGATATCTGCCTAGTTATAAAACCAAACTAAGATCTCTAGCTCAGGAAAATTCCAATGCATAGAAAAGCAGATTTCTGGGGGGTTTGCTGCCATAGGTTGGGTGCATCTCCATTTCTGGATGGGACAGTATCATCCGTTAGTATCCCAAATATTTCAGCCTCTCCTCTTTACAGCCTACCCCAGTGCTGGGACCATGTCAGACCAACACCACCACAAAGAGGTTTGTACAGGTAAATCTACCACACTGAACTCTTTCACTGAGCTGGGCTTGATCACATGGTGTCTGAGGAGAGTGAGTGCTGCCCACCTCCGACTGTGCACAGACACACTCACCTTATGACTGATGCTCACCCTGTAGTGATTCTTCCCTCAAGAGATTCTATCTCTTGAGACAGATGAACACCTCTCGTGCACCGTGCTAATGAGCAGACTCTTTAGGAAATCCTGATTTTTGACTGCACTGGCTTCCATGGAGAGAGGAATGCAATTTGATGTGTTGTTGTGGCTCTAGAACACCTGATCTTCCCTGTCCAGCCTGCTGTCTATCCCCAGATGATGTCCCTAGACCAACAACATCTATCCCTCTCCCAGGGACATGACTGTGCCCGTACGAGGAACATGCACTCCCAGAGACACAGGTTGATCCCAGCACTGCTCCCAGTGAGGACTCGTGCTGGGTCCATGCAGAGCAGCAGAGAAGTGTCTGTGACTGCTAAAGGTGAGACACAGTGTCCAGGCTGGAGCCAAGGCCAGCTGCAGGGTAGCTGTTCACCTCTCAGATCTCCCGGCAAGAGGATGTGGGTGGGTGACTTCTCGCACTAGAATCATGGAATATGCTGAGTTGGATCCATCAGGATCATCAAGTCCAACTCCTGGCCCTGATCGGGCCCCTCCAAGAATTGCACCATGAACTTTCTTGATGCATGTCATTTTGACAACTAGCTCACACATGCAGTTGTGCTGGCAGGTCTGAGAAGCTGATGAATTTTAGGAAGGAGGAAAGAGAAGAAGAGAAGAGCCTTTCATTTCTTTAAACCAAAATCTCTTAACAGTCAAGTGGTGCCACTACAGTTCTGATCTGATTAGTGTTATCCATCCCTTTTGCTTATTTAGCACAATTACAATTGCTTTTGTAAGCACTGACAGAGATTAAGATACCACAGATCTTTGAAGAAGAAATTATGTATTGCTAATTTCTGAGCATTAGAGAGAGAGGTCACATCTGAATGATTAGGTTAATTCTTGAGACCTCTGCTCATATCATGCAGTTACCTCAGTTAATTTAGCTACAATAGAAGTACATAACTATAAACATACGAACTGTCATAGTTCATCACGTAAATCATCTTACAGTTATTGGATTACTCGCCCTCCCTCAGATGTCTGGTTTATCCCCAGATAAACCTGCATCCCCAGAGTGGCAGGAGGGCTCTGCAGAGCCACTACAACCCTTGCAGTGCAGACAATCTCAGTCAGTCTCCCTGTGATGACCTCCTTGCAAGGCTGAGCCAAGCCCTTGGCCCTCCAGCAATGCTAAGCTTCCTTACTGCTTGTTCCCTCTTCTCTCTCAAACATTTTCATATCTTCCCCAGGCAGCTTCTTCTGTTCAGGAAGGAAAGGAAGAAGAGCCCCCCCATCATAACTGCATGGCTGATCTTTTGTCTGCTCCACAAAACCTTGATCCTATTGCAATGCTCCCTGAGAAGTGCCAGGTGTCCAACGAGCCAGTGACAAGCCAACAGTCTTGCTTCATGTTTTGCAGAGCTCTCATTTTAGTGCTATTCTGTGCCATACATAGATGCCCACTTTTCCCTGTAGACTTTTTTCATCTACAGATTATGTATAGCCACTATAACTTGCTGATGAGTGTGCTGTTTGTGGATGATGCTTCTCTTTCTTGAGCTGCAGATGGGCCAGTTTTGTTTTGGTATAAAAACCATGCCTGCATGCCTGCAGCTCTGGATGGTGCCCATTGAATCAGGCACATGAACTTTACACTCCAGAGGATTTTGCTCTTTATTTTTTTCAGGGCAGCTATCTCAAAAATAACTCAATCACTGCTCTGAACTCCTAGACATTGCTACAATACTGCTGCTGAACAAAGGCAGGCTTTGATTTATGCAGTGAAAACAGAGTGGGTGGAAATGTCTCAGGATTCAACAGCCTGTCTGTTTAAGCTTATCCTCAGTCCCTGTAAATTATGTTCATATTAAAAGCCAGGTTGGAGCAGCAAAAACTAAATTGGGGTATTTAGTGTGTGTGTGTGTCCCTCCTTGTGCCGTACTCCAGCCCTACACTGCAGTCACATCTTTCCATGGGATGCAGCATTTCCAGGCTTTCATGTGAGAATATGTTGTGCTCCCATTTTAGGTATCTGAGGCATTAATTTTGTGCTCCCATTTTGGGGTTGTGAGACAGAAGTAGAAACGACTGCAGTTCCTGTTTTTTGCAGAATGAATTTGCTTTAACCCAACAGTTTGCTTAATTTACCAAAGCTTTAGCTGTAACACCTGCAAGGCACATCCTCATGTAATTTTCCAACAAGCAGGAAAGAATCCAATAGGGAAATTAGTTTCTTTTTTTTTCTCTTTCTTTTTTTGGTGTAGCAAAGCTGCTTTTCAGTAAAGATGCCAAAAATTTCTCTGCCCAAAGAGTGAGTTTAGTGTGTTTGGCTTTGTGATGTGAATATTTTTACACAGCTTCTAATCTGCTGTTATTTAGTAACAGTTTTTATAGGGTTGTTTTCCTGCACTACTTGGAGATTGCAGATGGTTCACAAAGATTTTTAGCAACTTTTTCACTCCTATTCTTTACTGTGTGCATTTGTGCTTGAAAAACTGAGAACAAATTGGTCTGGGGGATAGAAAGCCTTTAGCACTCTTGGCTATACAGAAAAGCTTGAATATATGGGCTGATTTCATATGAAAGATTCAAAAGCTAGAAGGAAATGAAGACTCTCACATATATTGTATTTAACGTTTTATCATTTGGCGTTGGGAATATCTGAATTCATGAATTTTGAATGTTTGGAAATGCTCTTGTTATAATCATAGTCTAAATCAAATGTAAGTAGCAATAATCAGATCTGGTTTGTGGAGATCCTAGGCAAGAAAAAACCCTTAAACTACCTGTAAATGTGCAAATGAAAGCTTTCCAAATGACCAGATGAGTGAGAGAGACAAAAGAATGACGCAAAACCCTTTTAAATGGGTCTGCAGACAGTTTGATCATATATGCTGGGCATGTCCAACCAAAGCAGTTACTACAAACTCTCAATACAAAAATGAAATGCACAGCACAGGTCTGCACATCTGCTGCTGAAAATCAGACACCTTTTTTGGCAAATACCTGCCTTTTTGCTGGAGCAACATTCACTTCAAAGGTTAAATAAAAGAATGATTCTCAATAAAAACAACATCCTTAAATTTTCTGAGTCTCTGAACTGTGTTTAGCTCTACAGAAACAGGGTGTCTGCAATCATGCCACTCACCCCAGGCTGTTGCTGTAAAATCTGAGCTCTTACCTCTGCAAAAAGCTGTTCTAGTTTTGGTTTACTTATCTGGAACATAAAATAGCCTGTCAGCTGCAAAAATTAAAGGTATTGGGACCCTGTTTTCACTATAATTAAAAAACACTTCAGGGATGTATAGAGGATGTGTTTGGGGGTGTATTTTTTATACCTTTTAAGTGAATGACTTCTCCATGTGCTAATTGATTCTGTCACTATTTTAAGCTAAAGGCTAAAATAGTTATGTGTTCACAAATGCTACATTTTTCACCATTGTCTTAGGCAAATAGGATATAGTAGTACCACTGCTGTGGAGCTTCAGAAAATCCCACCAACAGGCCAAAACAAAGAAAAGAAGAAACTGGTATAAATCTAGACAAAATCACAGCTCAGGCTGAGCACTGCGATATTCATGTCACCCACTTGGTGGTCCTAGAGATCTCCAAGCAGGGCAGGGTGGCTGAAACCTAAGAAGAACTGCAATCCTACTAAATCCAGAAATGTTGTCTGGATGCTCCAGGCTGTTAGATGACTGCCATGCCCATGAGGTCATGTGCTCAGTCCCCCCACCTCTCTGTCTCTACCACCCCAGGGGTGGTAGGACACCACACCAGCCATCCCCCAGAAGACCTGCACCAAAGTGGCCATGGCGGGAGTGATGGGGAGCAACTGGACCATTCAGATGAAACTACTTCCCTCTGTTACTCATTGTTAAAATAAGGATAGCAGCACTGTGTTCCCACAGATGACCTGGGGAAAAACAGATTAATGGTCATTAAGTATTTGGGTGCTGTGGTGGGCACATCATCACTCAACTTCCCAGCCTGCATGTGGCTGCTTTAATCCTGCACATCACTAAAGACTTGTCTGTTTTGTATTTGCTTCCTGTCTCCTTCTTTTGCAGCCCAATCCCAGCTTCCCTCCCCAAGACTTTATGTCCCCTTTCTCCATGCCTGCCCATGAGCTAGGTCTACATGGAAATAACCTCAGCAGCACCTAATTCACCTCATTTATTGTGTCAGGAAAGCGCTGCCCAGCTTTACAGCACCACCATTTTTTAGTCTAAAAGTGGCATCTGAGTTATTGCTAATGGGCAGTAAACTGATAACCATGTTGTTTCTTCCATCTTACTGCTTTCATCCCAAAAATCAGATAACACTCCTGTTCTGCATTTAGAGAATTATTTTGTTTATTATGTATTTTGAGGTCAAATTGTTGTGGTTTTTTCGAGTGATTAGCTATAATAGCCACCTAAAATTCCACTTCCAAAAATAAGTTGATTATTGAATTCGCTCTATTATGTTTCTAATGCAAATTTTTGTAAGAAGAAACTGCAACAGAGTGCTAGGATCTTGATATTGCTGAACTAATATGTGTATTTGATCCCACTCAAGAGATTTTTGGGTGCTCACAGGGACCTTGAACAGGTAGTGAATTCACATAACCATATATCCAAAAATAAATAGAAAGCTCTGTGAAACACTAAGACCATTCTTGGAGTGAAATGACAAGCCAAATCACATCTTAGCCTTCATCAGCAGGACAGAGGTGTTCCACACAGCTGCTATTTAAAATACCAGGGGGGATTAACATCTCAGATCTCAAAGAAATAAATGGAGACACCAACAAAATGAGAGAAGAATGTACTCCTTGGGTGCAAGGGCTTTGAAAACAAAAGGAAGACCCTGGCTTTCTTCCTACCTGTTTCTCTAAAAAAACATCTTCTAAACAACCCAGCTGTGTGGTTCATCAGCTAAAACTGCTGTCAGAGTCCCAGGCAGATTCCCAAAAGATAAAGGCCCTGTCCTTTTACCCACATGAAAGGCACCGTGACATGGCCGCCCAGTGCCTGAGCATCCAAAGGCAGGCTCAACACCACCCTTCAGCCACAGCATTCTCATTAAGACCAATTTTTAATTATTAGTCAAAGCTTATTCTGTTGTCATATCCATTTCCATAATTAGGAATTAATTTTCCAAACTAGTTTTCAATGTTAAGGACTATGGATGGATGCAATTTCCCTTTTTTTACTGCATCAGAGGATTCAGCTCCCTGGTCCTTTCTGTCTCCTCCACACAGCCCCAAGGGCTGAAGGCTTCCCACCAAAAGGTCACAGTAATGTGCTTTCCTCACTCTGACCTGAGGCAGTCCCAAAGGCCTGTAAATGCAGAAGATACCCCCAGCATCAGGAGACTCTGGAATGCCAGTTTGGTTTTGCTCCTGTCTCACTTCTGGGCTGGCATAAAGCAGGGCTCAGATCTGAGCTCCGCTTTTCTGTTGGGTTTGCTTGTTAGTTAGCTTGTTTGTTGTTTGTTAGCTCTGATCTCTCATTCAGAGAATGCAACAGTTCTTTTTATATGCCTGTAAGTTTTGGAACAGCTGGGTAGAATGGTTCAGACTGGAAACCAAGGTGTAAATTATTCTTTTTATGCTCTTCCATCTTGTGTTATTTACAGCCCAGATCTGCTACTTAGCGATGAAAGCAGAAGACAGCATTGGTGAATCAAAGTAGTTTGACTGCCAGTTGCTGTCTAGTTGCCAAAAGAAGGGACCCCATGCCAGCTGGTTTCGTTGGGTCACTGCTTTTCATGCTTTTTAGCACAGTTAGCAGTGAAGTTTCCTCTGCTGTAGAGACAAGGTCTCATTAAAATGACTTGCTGGAGGCTTTTCACTCTCTCCAGCAGGAGCAAGGCTATGGGATTGAAGGCAACACAATGCTCAGATTTCAGCTGGAGAAGTCACAGCCTCAGAGGACAACTGGTGAGATGAATATTAGGCAGCCAAGATACCCTTCGCAAGAGGAGGCAAAAGAGCTCATGCTCCATGTGGCATGGAGGTGGGCTATGAGACTAGGAGGCTCTAGCTCTCCTCTTTCACAGCAAGCTATCTCCATCCCACACAGTGGGTCTGCAGCCTCATCCTGACACCCTGCATCCCTCCCTTCTACAGCAAATCCTCAGAGCAGCTGTGTGGGCAGTCTGGTTTTGGGGGGTATTTCCAAAATTTAGTCAAAGTTTATTTGAAGAAAAGTAGATATTTTCCAAATCCAGATGAAGGGTAGGTGAGGAGGGCTCATTCTTTTATTTTATATGCAAGATCTCTAAGCTTTAGGTTACATCCCCAATAAAATATGCTTGCCTCTTTTTTTGGTGAAGCTGACTCCTTGTCTTGGTCCTTTCAAATTCATAAAAGTTATGCCAAGAAACTATAATGGTAAGCTTGTTATGGCAGATCAGCTTCATCCATTTTCACTGATGTACTGGAGAAAAGAGAATGCTATTGTTCTGGCTTCAGGAAAAAAAAACCCTAAACCTTTCTTGGACATGTCATTGGAATATAAACCAACTGGTGCTTTCAGCTCATACACAGCATGAGGGGGACATCGAAGCTTGTCCGTCAGAATTTAGTCTGGAGAAGAGAAGGCTCAGGGGAGACCTCATCACTCTCTACAACTACCTGAAAGGAAGTTGTACCCAGGTGGGGGTCGGTCTCTTCTCCCAGGCAACCAACAGTAAGACAAGAGGCCACAGTCTCAAGCTCTGCCAGGGGAGGTTTGGGTTAGATATCAGGCAGAAGTTCTTTACAGAGAGAGTGACCAGGCGCTGGAATGGGCTGCCCAGGGAGGGGATGGATTCTCCATCCCTTGAGGTGTTCAAGAAAAGACTGGATATGGCACTTAGTGCCATGGTCTAGTAACTGTGGTGGTAGTGGATGAAGGGTTGGACTTGGTGATCTCAGAGGTCCTTTCCAATCCATCTTATTCTATGATTCTATGATCCACTGCTCGAAGAGTGCCCTAAAGGGTGTGTTAAACCAAGAAGGGCATAACCTGACCTGACACAATTTCGTATATTTGCAGGAGTTTCGACCCTGAGCAGGTTAGGTGGGTTAAACATCAGTACCAAAATCTCTACTGACAAAGGAGGAGCTTTTAGAAGAGCTGGGTAACCAAGTAATTATGTTTTAGCATCACCAGTCTGAGGCTGCTCAAGCTGGTGATGCGGTGAAACACATTGGAGGCAAATTGTAAAAGAAGAGCATAAAGAACAGAAGTAATGGCAGAGTGAATGGCAGTCCCAGAGACAAAAACAACTATGATGGGATTTTCACAGCTGCCACCAGAGGGCAATAATAGGCAGAAAACGAGAGAGCCTTGAGCTTTCCTGGGGCTGGGCGCCACTCGCCTTCGGGAATGGAAGGGCTTTTGACTTACCTTAGGGAAAAAAATATTCCCTCTAATTTGGCATGCTCACCGTGCATGGGAGCGCGGGAGGACTTTACATTGCAACCGTTTGTAAAGACTTCTTTGTGTCTGGGCAGTAAAGGGAGCGCACACGTAGCCCAGAGCCCGCAATGGTCCCTCGAGTCCTGCAGCCATAGCTGTGCCCGTGCCTGGCTCGGGCACCTCTCCATCAGCTTCCTTAAGGAGGAAGCCCAGGCGTGCTCCTAAACCCTGCTCGTCTGGGGCAGCAAACAAGCTGCTACAAGCAAAAGCAGTTTTCTGCTGGTTTTGTTTGTTTCTTTGTTAGCCTGTTGTTGTGGGGTTTTTTTCTAATGGGGTTGGGTTTAATTCATTCATAGGAAAACTTGATTGGATGGCTGTTGTGGGGACTAAAGCTGCAGAGGGAACCAGAATCAACCTCAGGCACACAGGGTAGATGTGTCTGTGCAGCTGCGGAGCTGTGAGGATTTTCCACCTCAGGAAGGAGGCTATCACCTCCTCATATCCCTGCATCCCCCACATCTTCACATACTCACACTCCCCTGCCCTGAGCACAGAAGCCCAGATCCTCCCTTCCCTGATGCAACACAACTGCTCGAGAGGGACTTACCCCCGTTGCTCAGCAGCAGACACTCCTCAGTGAGTGACTTGGGAGCACTGATTCGATCATTTCTCACCATGGAGTCCAACGGTGACAACAGCAAATCTTGTTTTTACGGTACCTTTTTTTTTTTTTTCCCTTTTGTGGTTTTTTTTTCTGGTTGGTTGGGGTTTTTTAAAATTTAAAACTAACCAGTAAACTGAGAGACAGATTATCTGGAATACATCTAAATGGAATATTCTGTTTCCTATCCCTTCTCTTTGAGGAGGCGACAGGGGAACAAATCACTTATTCTTGAAATAAAATAATTTTTAAGCAGCAGATGTGAATCCGTGAACTCATGCTGAGACTTTTCTTTGAATCACAGGGAGAGCCACTGGGATCTGGAGCCTTCCCCATCACTGGGGAGTGTCCTTACCCTCTCAATGATAAAATAATCTTCACCTAGTCTGTGAAGCTATACTTATGTCACCAAGACTCAGAGGATCCACCCAATATTCTCACAGATGACTATCAGGATATTTTGCTGGAGGGTGGGATGGATCCAGATGCTCTGAAGCAGAGAAAGCAGTTGTCTCCTATGCTTCATAACAGTAATTTCTTTTTGTTTCATTGTCTTTTAATATCACTATTCAAAGCTTCGGGAGCCCAAAGCAGCTCCTCCATCCTCCTCCATTTTTAATTTTGTTTTTGCTTTAAAAAAGAGAAAAGAAAATGAAGTATTTCAAAGCAGCTTAGCCCAATTGTTCTCCTGATTGGCAGCCAAATCAAAACAATCCCTGAGCTGCAAAGCCATTATCTAGACTTTTTAACCCAGTCCTGGAAGGTGTCAAATGGGAATGTTTGAACAGAGCAGATTCCTTGTGAGTAAAAAAGCATATACACACACAAATTCTAGCATAGAGATGGAAAGGATAGTTTAGCTTATGTGGGAAATTGAAGGAAGTTGTGAGATAGAGAGTTATCTCCTTGTATAGGTGCTGGTATACAAGCAGAAAGGTCAAGCAACACTCTTATTTTTGGTGTGACTATGTATCAAGTTCCTTGGTGCACTGAGCTTTAATCATGGCCTTGTGTCATGTTGAAGGGGAAAAATATTAATTTTAACTAACAAGTTATGAGAAAAAATTTACCTATTTCTTAGCAAGTGATGTTCAAACCCATTTGATACCTCAACCCCTCTGAAAGTTGCCATTATTCTTTGCACTCAACACTGGCATCAGGAGGGTACCTGGGGATGGGAGTAGCCTGTCCCTCAAAGGCCTTTGGCTTTGGGAAAGTGCTGCCAGGTGCCACATGCTGTGGTCCTGGCTCTGGATGGCTGCACAAGTCGGGGGGGGAGTATACACTTGTGCTGATTAAGGATGCCTTCTCCTTCCCCCCCCAGCTCACATGCTCCTGATGCTGGTGGGATTCTCCCTGCTGCCCTCACCAGCAGCCAGATGAGGACAAGGGAACATCCTGTCCAAGGATGCTTAAAAGTAGAAAAATACCCAATGAAAATCGTTCCAGTTTTCAGATGTTCCATTCTAACTCTGAGGACAGGTTTTTAGCAGCAGAGAAGGTGTCAAAGAATGATCATTAAAGCCATGGTTGTGCTCTATGCATTTGGGACCATTTGGGAACCGAAGTAATTGTGTCTCTCAAAGATGAGCCTTCTGTGTGTGAGTCCACTCAAGTACTTCTGCACTAGCAGAACAACCCTTAAGGAGCCCATTTAAATGCTGCAAAGAGGTACAAAGATACATTAGTGCAAAAAGAGATTGAGTCCATGATTTCTTAGTAATTCCTAATGATGTAATTCTTTTGCTTTGCAGCACTATTACTCCTATGTTGTTTGGCTGGAGTCACTTGGGAAACTCCAAGAAACTTTGGAAAAGAGCACTATGGAAATTAGAGGTCTCTCATATCTGTGAGGAAAATATATTCACAGCACAATTAGCTGTTGTGGAGTTAAAATGCTGTCCAGGAAATATAAGGGGTGGAGAACAGGGACATTTTGGAACAAGAAAAGAAAGATATTTGGAAACTTTTAAAATAGAAACCCTATAGAAAACAGATCACATGGGACAGAGAAAGGATATCCTCATTATTCATCATTTAAAAGAAACAACACTGTAATTAAAAGCACATTCCAGAATACTGATCTGTTTATTCATTATAGATGGACTGAATTAGCAATGGATTAGGAAACAGACACACACAAGGATAAAAAAATAAGGGTACATAAGACTGGATTTTTCCTTTTACACTTCCATATCCAAACATAGATAAGTTTTTTCATCTAAGACTGCATGTTCTCCTCTTTGCTGCAGTGAGCTCATTAAACAGCCCTCTGCCTTAGACAGACACAGGGCATGGCCATGATGGACTTTGCAGCTTTCTGGGCTTGTTACCACTCCAACTTCTGCTGTGTTCCATGATTTTCCAAATTCCTTGCTGCTCTTCATATTACATTTGTACCTTCATTTCCAAGCAGTGAAGGCTGAGCCAGGGAGCGTCATAAGGACAGAGGGGAGCTCCCAGTCTCTGTCTGTCTCCCAGCCCTGGGCAGTGAAGTTGGAGAGACACTTGATCCTGGCAACAGCAAGGAGAACGTTAGCACTCCTCTCCTCCCCTTCCTGCTCTTTTTTCCTCTAATGCCATTTGGCCACACATGCAGACTCTTGTTCCCATGGCCCAGCTGAAACCACATTGTCCCACCAGCCAGTTCTGGACTGCTCCCCACTGCTACTTCAGCACCTTCCCTCCATCTGCACCATGCTTTGCTTTACCCAGGCACCAAGTTTTGCTATGAGAGTGTAATGCCCCTGCAGCCAGGCTGGGCAGCCTCCATCTCTCCCACAGAAAGGGATGCTGAGAGTTACAGCACCATAGGAGGAGGCTGTAACGCTGAAGCATCTTCTGCTTGAGGCACTCCAATAAGAACCTAGAATGAAGACTCATAGATTCTGGTCTCCGTTTCTTTAATTAAATGAAAAACATGCTGCAACCTAAATCAAATTCCACCATCCAGGGAATTTTGTGCACTCCCTATTTCAGCAGTGGTTGCAGTATCACTGTCAAGCCACATTTTCTGAAAAACTGGACTGTAACATGAACTGCAGCATCTTGTACAGCCCATAGCATAGGCCACTGCCACTTGTTCTGGGCTAGGCAGCCTGCAGAGAAGAGGGTGGTGACAGCAGGTGGCAACATATTCAGCCACTCAGGTCTAACCTGCTTCCTGACATGGGTGGGCACCTGCAAGGCTGGTGGCCTACACATCCTGCAGTAGGAAGTCCCCACATCCCTGCTCCCTGTCATGGCCCTTTGCACAACCTTTGATGCATTCTGGGCCCTTCAGTGACTCTTTCTCCTTGCTAATTTGACAGAAATAAAATGTAACTTCTTACTGGGTGAGTTGTGCCAGACTAAAATGCTGAATTTGCCCACAGAGGTATCCAGGAAGTGGGAGATCAGCAGCAAGAGCACACAGCTTAGTAGGGCAGAGTGCTGGGGAGCAGACACCCCATTTTGGCAGCAGGAAACTGCTAGGTAAGGTCAGTCTGTCTTTTGAATTACACTTGTGATACCTGGTTCCCCAATGCCTGGATATTTAAAAATCATATATTCTTGGGCCACCATGACCTGATCCCCAGTTTTCTTTTAGCAACAATACTCAGTTGCACCAAGGTAGCAGTAGATTTCCACCATAGCAACACACCTTGGAGATTGAGGAAAGCATTGAAACATTCACCTGTACCTGCTGAACTTGCTGACTTAAACTTCTGGTCTTTCTGGTACATCTCTGAATGCATGAAAAACAGATTTTTTCTGCTAGCAAAAATAAACGTTCCAGCTTTTTGAGATAAATTGCTCATTCTGGTCACTGCTGTTATGCTACCTCATCAGGTTTAAGTACTCAAGCTAATTGTGATTGCAGTGATTTGTTTGTTCTTATTCAGAAATTTCATTTCAGAAAGCTACCAGCTATATTTTGTTACCATGAGTGTCAGAGAACTTGTACAGGTCAGGAAATGCATAGGGCCACCAGTCTACTCACTTGGAAAGGCATCTGTAGACAATAAAAGTTTTATTAACAGAAATTTAATGGCATGGATCTTTCCAGACTTTTCAAAAAGCTGGAGCATAAATGATTTCTTTTTTTTATGCTGAACCAGGTAACTGCTGATAAAGAAAGCTTCATCCTGCTCTGCTGCAGTACAATGGGGCCATCTGTAATTAGTGGAGCTTCAGCCTCCCTGCATTAGTTTTGTTTTAGCTTTGGGGGATGGTGTCAATTAAAAATTAAAAGAATCCTCTTTCCATTAAATTAAAGAGCATTTAAAAAAAGAAATGCCACCCTCTGTTAGCAGTTTAGCAGCCGGAAGGATAGTCTATCAGCCAGCCAGAGAAGGAACAGCAGAGATGAATGTACATGCATATCCATATGTACTGTTTGGTTTTCTTGAGTAATTGCCATTTTATCCTGGAGTGACCCTTGAATCATTTGCAGGAGGGTGTCAGATAATACTTGCTTCAAACCCAAGCCAGCTGTATGTGCAGTCAGGGAGAACCATATGGTGCCTTGTGTGCAATGCTGATATTTGCTGGGTTCTGAAGATAGCACTGAAGACTGTCTGGCTGACTGTCTCATGGCATGATCCCCGAGCTGCACTTGGCAGCTGCCCTTTCTGCCCAAGAGATGCACAGATCAAGAGCCACATTGGATGGGTTGGAAGGTGGGGCATTTCCTGAACTATGTAGAAGAGTTGCCCTTCTTCAGATAAGGGACTTTCGGTTTCACCATTCACACAAACCACTCTCAGCAGATAAAGTAAATGTGTATTTTTTTAATGTGTTTGTCTTTCTGGTTATGCATTGCATGAATTCAGTACAATTCCTGTCCTTCTTGGAGGTATACAGCCTTTTCTTATCCAATGATTTTCTACTGTAGTGAATAACTGCTAGAACTTAATCATGAGTTTTGAGACTAGGTAAATGTGCTGAAACTCATCCAAATGCCATATTTCTGTCTGGACAGGACCGCCAACATTTCAATACAGATTGTTATGTGTATACACTTAAAAATTCACTTTTTTCGTGTTTGAATTACTTTTACAGTGAGTTTTTTCATTTATGTTCAAGGTCAATAGAGCTCGAAATACTCATAAACCCCTTTTTTGAGAGGTTTTTCTCTGCACCTCCTTTATATTTGAAGGGCTCTGTCCTTGTAAAACGTGATTGGAATAAATGCAGACCTTCATATCCAGCGACTTGATAGCATTTTATAAATATATAAAATATATCATATGTTATAAATCTTTTACAAATAGCATTTGTCCAGGCAAGTTTTATATGCAGTTTAAGACTTCCCTGAGCCTGAAGGAATTCAAGTCTAGACCTCTTGCTGCTCAGGAGGATGCCCTGACCATCAGGCTGTGGGCTCCTCTGCCCAAGCAACATTCTCTACCCCTCTGTGTCACACTGCACTGGAGAAGTTGCGGATTCAAGGGTCACTGAGCAAATGGGAGTTTAGTTGCTCTTTAGCCCCGTGCTTGGTGTCCTTGTTTGGAAAGGGCATATCTAGAAGCCTAGGGCTGCTCTGGTACCCATGCCTAGCATTAGCAATGTCAGTGTTAAAATAAACATAGCACTGACCTCTGCATTTTTTCAGGAGTTAGGAGCTGGGAATGGGGCAAATCTGAACGTGTACGAGGCACAGCAGAGTGGGCACATTCTGGAGAACCTTGCCTGAAAGCTGTGATTAAATTCCTAAATCCGTATCAGCCTGTTCATCTCTATCTATTTTTTATCCTTCTTCATATTCCTGGGAGTATTCCTGGGGAAAAAGTGATAGGTTACGGAAGATTAGACAGGGAAAATACGGAGTTTGGGTTTAGCTGTGTTATGTTAAAGGATTTGGCAAGGTAGTCAGGAAGAAGCTGGAGAGACCAACAGTAGAAGTTAGGTCATTGTGGGAAACAGGAATATTAACTGCTTTGTACAGGGGTGATGGGATCACATAAGATTAATATTTTTCAAAAAAAAAAGATTTATCAAAATATTATAATATAGTCATAATTTGTCAGCAATTTTGAAGTCCAGGCAACTCAGGCAACTTTTCAAATTCTACATAATCTTCAATGTCTATGGGAAACACAATGAAATATGCCCTGTTCTTAATTGATTCCTTTTGCACCACATTTTTCACACAGACTTGGCTGTTGGCCTTTCTTTGCTAAGTGAGGGTTTCAACAAGTGAAGAAGATGGATTGCCAAACCAATCAACTCCAGAATATGCAAAAGGTCAAAGCACTCAGCTAGCACACTACAGACTGCTTCCAGATAACCCAAGCATAATGAATTGGATAACTTTCTCTTTGAAAAAACAAAATAAGGAAACTAGAAAGTAGTTCAAGCTGATAATGTTTTCTTTATGACTCAAAGAGCACCATGCATAGCCCTGTGAAGTACGAAACAGAGTAAAAGTCCTTTCTTCGTCTATTCTGTTGAAATAGAAGAGAAAAAAAATAAGTAGTTTGCATTTGTAATACTGAATAGATTTGTGTCAATATTTAAAGTAAATTAAGACTGATGTGTGCAAGCAGAGAAATTTTGTTAACTTTTGTGTATGGTTACAGCTTTCATCTTCATAAGGGCTTTAAATGAGAGGCTTGTAGAAACATGACCTCTGTAATGTACTCTTTAGTCCTGGGCAATGGACACAGCAAAGCTGAGGGAGCACAGGAGTGCTTGAGTACTGCTGCTGCCATGGTCTCTCTTCTTGGTCTCCAGTGCCAACAGGTCTACATTGTAATAACTGAATTAAAGCCTAGGACTTAATGTTTTGGTGGGTAGTACTGGGAGATTGCTGCCTGCAGCATGGCAGTGGCAGCAGCGCTGTTGGAGCTTCACTGGTGCCAGCAGAGCACCAATGAGAACTCTGTGTGCTGCACCCCAGGGCCAGCAGATCTTCCTTTCTCACTTGTACAAACTCAGTGCAGAGAAAACTGTTCAGAATGCTCGGAGGAAGTATTTGGTTTCCCAATCCTCCCTAATCAGTATGTGTGCTAATTTTTAATGGGTCTCTATTACTTTCAGGCTTATCTTTAGTTACTGCTCTACTGCACTTGGCAGAAGAGGAATAAATATAAGCCGTTATTGCTACACTATCTTGAATACCAAGCATGTTTTCATTCCATCTAGCTAATACGGGTAGAAGATAAAGTGGTGGCTTATTTCCTCTCTATTTACCAAAATAAAGGAGCGTGATAAGTGGAGACCTCATGTAGAGGAAGCTCTGGTGGCCCTGGAGGGTACATCTCTACAACCACATATGAGATGAAGACAATAATACTGCTCTGAAAGGGAAATGAACTGACAGATGTAAAATTTATTTCCTTTTCTATCATAGACAGTTGATGTGGATTCAGAAGAAATAAAACCCTGGGTATTTAGTGAAATATCTCTATCCCTGTGAAGGGGCTTCACCTTAGCCCATGTGGGAGCCTAACTGCCACTCCAGGTAATGGGGAGGTAGACCTTGTTTTAATGTTGAGGAAGGGCCTGTACCCAGTGATATTACCCTGACACTTTCTGAGAAACACGGAAGTCCAGCTTTTGGAGAGGAGGAGATGCTTCAGTCCACTTTTGATACAATGGTCACTCTCTCTGCTTTGGGAAAACAGAATGAGAGAAAATGGGCTAGAAGATCTATACAAAACATTGCTTTTGATAGATACTCTCCTTTTGCAACAGCTCCCACTCATTTCAGGAGCTCTGTAAATTTCCCTGGGTTCCAGTGATGGACTGAGACATCAAAACATTTTTGCAAGTCTGGGCTCTGGTATTTAAGACTCCTGCTGGAAAAGCGTGCTGTTGAAGGCAAAGGGAGCGGGAAGTGGGGAATGGTGCTGGAAAAACCCTCATCATGTGGAAGTGTAGACATATGAAATGAAACTCCAACTAAAATTTTAATTGCAAATATGTAGTGGAGGCAATGGAGCTGAAATGTTCAGCCCCATTAAGACTCCAAGACCTTACACTGGAGTGATCTGACTCACTGGAGGGTGAGAAATGTAATGTGCTGTACTGCTTGCCACAAATAACATTTGATTTCAAAACAGTAAGTATACCAGAGTTGTTCCAAGCTGTTCCAAGCAGATAAGATTTAAACCCAGCATGCTAACTTTACACTGGTGACTAATGATTGAATGGAGGTGCAAAGCAGAGGTGTCTTTAGGTAGGAAATCTCTTTGGGTAAATGAGATCTGGGCTGTGTTTTCTAGCAAATTTAGGCTTAGAATAAATTATTCTTGTTTGAAAAGTCACAGGCCCTGTTCTGGTGAAGTGGTAAAATATGAAATAGTTGCTTAGAACTGTAACTTTAGAGGGATTAAAAAAACAAGCCTATCATGGCCACCAGTGAACCACCCTGTAAACATAAAATCTTTCATCCAAAAAATTCTTCTTTTCTGTTGAACCCTTCCCTCCTAGACTTGCACAGCACTTTGCAAAGTTTTCCTTCGCTTTTACCCTTGTCTCCTGCCTCCAATCTGAAAAGCCCAGTAAGCAAATTAAATAGATTCAACAACTTCTTTGTAAGGCTTTTGCTGTGTTGATATCCCTGTCCCTCTGACAAAGCTTTAGGTGCATCTTCCCCCTTAAGCCTCCTTCCACTTAACCTAAAAGCAGAACTGACAGCTGGTTCTTTAACTTTATGTTGTAGACCATAGAAAACTACTCAGGTACTCTCAGAGGGCATAAAATATTAACAGGATAGAAGGAATGTTTTATTTTAATTATTACTACTATAAAATTAGTGTGATTAATCTTATTTACTACTTCACCAATGGCTATTTAGCCTCAGTCACATTCCTATAAGGCAGGTAAATAAATGGCAGCGAGGACAATTCCTAGCCCAGAGCTAGGTATGAATCAGCAGCAGAGCTCAGGTTCATAATTCCTGCCAGTCTTCTCCACAGACTGCTAAAAAACATGGGGTTTTTTCCCCATGTGATGGGCAACATCCTTTGCTTCCCCAAGAAAGACTTATCAGGAAGAGGAAGGATCATCCCATGCTTACCTAAACAGAAGCAGAAAGAGATCAACTGAGAAAATTAAGGCCATACTCTCTGAGTAATCTTCAAAACTTCTGTTTAACTCCCACAAGCATACAGGTACAAGTCTTCAGAGGTGCCAGCACGTAAAAAGATATGCCTAATGCCTTATCACTAAGTGAAAATTAAGATACAGAAATCACTTAGGTACATCTAAGTGACATGACAGGATGGTATTTCTACTTTCACTGTTGCCCACTAAGCTTACCAGCAGATCCACAGAACAAAATTAAAATATTCTGATAGAAATACTTTGGGGGGAAATTGAGACCTGTAAAATCATATACTGAAGTTTTTGCAACACCATATGGTTTTGTAACAGTTTTCTATATCCTGGTTATTACCATTTAGCACTGAAATGAAACTCCATTAGAGGAAAAGAAAAAAAAAAAAGTTTGGTTTTCCTTAAACCCTTTCTTCCAGCTTTGGGCAGTACTTTAGCTATATTTTGAATGCTCAGGACTCTGGGTTTTAATCCTCTATTTAAAATATGAAATACTTAATATTTCAGAGTCATAGAAATTAAAACATTCAAACAAACAATTCTTAACCATGCCACAAGTGGCATCCTGAAATAGACTTGTATTTTCACAGAAGATTCATTCCTCTTTTAGGGGCCATGAAACACTTCGAAATTTTCAGTCTAATGATTTCATCTTAACTTTCATCAGTTTTACAATAAAATATGGGTGACAAAACCAAAGTCACTTAATAGCAACCACAGTAAACCTTATGTCACCCTAACATCAACGGGTCAGTTGGGTGCATTTCCAAAAGTGCTGAATGATTTGGGGTTCAGTCTGAGGTGGGCTTTTCACAACCCTCATTAAAAAAAAAAAAAAAAGAAAAAAGAAAAAAGGTTTTTATGGTACCCAGAAGGAAGCTCAGAGACTAAAATTTCCCAAATCACAATATTTTATCATTTGGCTTTTTGTTTGTTTGCCTTTAGCTACTCTGCAGAGAAAACTCATATTTACAAAAGGGGACCTTTTTGGTAGGTCCATAAATAAACACCACATATATCAACCATAACTGGTTGAAATAAGTTCCTTGCAAAAAGGAGGAATTTGACATGGGCCTAGGCAACTCTCCTGTATGAACAACATTTCTCATGCTTCACCATCTTAATTTGAGCAAAGCAGAACAGAGCCATTCCCAGTAAGCAGATGACTTTGAAAACCATGCCTCTGTTATTCAAAGCTTGGCAGCGTCTCAGAAGGTAGGATCATTGCCATGATCGTATTTTGAAACTATCCAAACCCCCAAGTTTGAAACTCTGCAAAATCAAGATGTTTGTGGTTGTGCTCAGCCATGAACCTCAGCCACCCCATGATAGAGGCACCACATGTTACACCCCAGAGGAAGACCTGGAGGAAACCCCTGTCCCTGTCCCCAAAGCCTCAGACAAGGACTAGTGTCTTTTGATCAATTTGGTGTCCAGGTTCCTTTGGGAGCTCTGAGCACATTATGTATTTGAGGCTGTTGCTTCTTCCTGCATTTTGAGGCAGATGCTGCTCCTCCCAAATCCCATGCTGAGGGGACAATATGCCAGAATCAGCATGATTTTTTCCTCTTCTCTGTGCTTTTACTGAGAAGGAGACAGCTTAGCCTATCATGGTTTCCAAAGATGATATAACGTTACCTCGGGGAGGATTTGTCCCACGTCCTGTTAGGACTCTGTCATACCACCTCAGTCTGGAGCACATGCTTACTCCTTGCTCCCTGGTATATGCTGAGCTCTTTCCAGAAAGAGTCTTACAGCAAGCTCACAGTTGCTTTAAATTAGAAAAGTTGGCAAATGGCCGAGGAAAGAAGCGAGAGCTTATTTAGCTGAGACAGACAGTTACAAAACTCCATGCGAGAACATCAAGCTTCAGATACCTTTTCACAAAGTACCCTATTTGTCATCGCAGCATTGAAATTTGTTTTAAAGGCTTTTGAATCACCAAAAATTACCTGTTGGCTTGAATTTACAACTCTACTCAAACGGAGCACGCTGCTTTCCCTGAAAAATCCGATGTCGCCTACTCGAGTGTGAGGGTAAGTTGTAACTAATTCTACTTTCCTGAACTGACTTCTCTGAAATGCATTTAGAGAAGGGGGAGCAATAGAGAAAAATTTCAGAAAAATGCATATTTTTGTCTGGAACACATGTGATTCTATTAGAAATAGACTGTGGTAGGGTCTCTGTGAAATCTATTTATGTATCTTGTCTTGTAAGGGAAGAGCAATGAATTTGGACATTTATGCACACAACATACCCATCAGAAAGTTAGAAGACAAATTTTTTTTAAAATCAAAGATGTAATTTTCTGGCAAAAAAAGGTCATTTTAAGTGTCTGCCTTTCACAGGGTTTAGGGTGATTAAATTACCTAGAATATTTTGAAATATTTCTCTCTATCTAATGTTAATCTTACATTCCACCAACCCAAACCAGAGACTATTTGGGTTTTTATGCTTGTGAGTGATTTCATCATCATTGCAAATCTTCACTAGAGCAGTTGTTGCTATGGTTTCATAGAAACTTGTTTTGAAAAAAAAAAATTATAAATACCAAATAAATCATTTTGCTTCAGGGCTGTGCTATTGCAAAGTTAAGCTCCTGCATTTAATTTATTAAACCTTCACAAATATATCCATTTGTTATTTTGCTGCTGTGTTTCTTCTGTTTGGTTGGGTTTTTTTCAAGATCATTTAACTTTTTGTGCTTCCATTGCTACTAGTAGTGTGCTTTGTGCCTATGTACAGGCTGGGGAGAGAATGTGTGTTGTTAAATACAAATGAAATGCAGAGTGTACAGCGAATAATCACGACCATGGTCTGGGTAGGGGAGAGTGTAAATGGATTAGCGGTTTCTTACTCCCTTTTTTCCCCTGGGTCTCTGGTTACCATTACCCAGGCATGGCTGAAGAAAGGACTGCCTGCACACCAGCTGCCCAAAACCTGATACTCACAGTGGTGGCTAATTTCTATCCCACTCGTTTTCAAGGAAATGATGAAGCTTTTCAAGCTGATGTTTTAGGAAAATATGGGTGTGAGCACAGCATTACCCACAGCCCTTGGAGCAGTACAAGCTGTCGAAATTCAGTAATAGCAACCTGCTTCAGAAATCACACAAGTATTGGGTTCTATAGCTTCACTCAAGAGGCAGAAAATCCTTCTTCCTGTAGTGCCTGCTCCCTGTTTTCCCTGACTTGGGACAACTTCAGCTGTGCTACTGGAGCAGATTTACCCTGGTGAGAATGTAGGGTTGTCAGTCCCCCTGATGCTGTGTCCCTGTGGGTCACGCTGTAGGAAATGCATTTAACAGTGGAGAAACAGGGGAAAGAGTGCAGAAAGTAAAAACTGGAAGTGGAGAAGCTGATATGTGTGCCCACTGTCATGGAGAAAATCCCAAAATCCTGGTTGTCTTTGAAGCTGCGTTGGGTTAAGTTTGTGCTGAGTGGGAAGCCCACCATCCTCACTGAACTCTGGAAAGGCAGAGCTAGGGACACGTTCATCAGGTGTCACCTGGGTGACGACTACATGGAGTAGAGATTGGGAAGTATTCCCCTCTCTCAGTTGTCGCCTATTCCTTGTCAGTCTGATGGGTTGGTGGGAGTAAAGGTGGTAAAGGCTGGTCCTGCTCCATATTGCTAATGACACAGGAGGCAGGGAGGCATATGAAATTGAGTATCTCAGACACAGGGGCTGCTTCTGGTTCAGCAGCAATGACAGGGAATAATGCAAACAAAGAATGTAGTGTTTTATTATTTCATTCCCTCCACCATCTTCACACTTCACTGTTGCATTTATCCACAGTTCAGTCACAGTGACAAGGTGAGAATGTAGATGGAAATTCACATTCTGAGGGCTGGATTTGAGTGCCTGCGGGAGAAGTTCCTATGTCCCATTCACAGAGCTGGCTTTTATCCTTAATTTGCTGTGACATGTCCACTCACAGGTCTGTCCCATGCACTGGTAAGCCTAATTTCCAGAGTCCTTAAACAGATGCTACATTAACGTTACATTTAATGTCATTGCACAACCATATAACATCCATGTTACCAAAGGGTTTTGATGCAAATGACAAAATACCTACTTAGATTGACAAGACAAACTTAACCTCAGGAGTGAAAATCCTAATGCTGCAACCTTTTACAGATAAGATTTGTTAGAAAAAATATAATGTTTCTGATTTCCAGATACAAGACAGGTCAAACTCCATTTTAACTCCTGAAGTGGCTTCTCTGTTAGTCGAAAGGACAGCAAAGCAATTATGTGATTGCCTTGGCAGAGAAATCTAGACTCTTTTCAGGCTCATCTTCATGGTCCTACCCAAAAAAAAAGACTGCAAGATAATTACTGAGCAGATTTGCATTTTAGTCACAGATATCATACTGCAAGTGTCAGCAAAGAGTATTCATTTCTGTTCTCAGTCTCTCTAAAGAGGTACAGATCAGTAGAGTAGTTTCTCTGTTGGGCTGAAGAAGGAATCTAGATTACTCTGATTTCCCAATACTGAAATAAATTGTTCCCATTCTTCATAAATCAGGATTCAGCTTTCATTTTGGAAAAGCAGTGTGAATCTGTTCTTGGTTGTTGAGCCTCTGGCCTTACCTGGATTTTGGATGCAGATGGGAAAGCTCAAAACAATGAAGACAGAATTGCAAAGCACCTGATTCAAGTCTTCAAAATTTCACTAAGCCTTAGAGTGGGGATAGGGCCACATGATCAAACAGTCTACATACACATTTCAGGGGGATGTAGGAAGGACAGAACTATTTAGTATAAAACTAATTCTTATCACAGAGCATAACGAGGACCACTTTTAAAGGGGAAGCATAGGCTATGCATAATGGGAAAAATATCCTGGCAGTGGGAGGTATACAGTTATAAAACAATCAGAGGGAAAGATGGGGAAAGTCTCACTGTCTGGGATGTTTCACTTAGTCTGGGCAAACCCAGCAGAAATCTGTGGGGAGCAATCTTTCCTAGGCTGAGAGATGTGATAGTCCATATGTTGTGCTGGCGTAGATGTATTGGCTCATCTTCAGTCTATCTACTGATTTGTTTTCCTCATCCATGTGAGAATCACGTCCCTCAGACCCAAGTGGGGTGCAGCCTACAGCAGTGGAGGCCAAATCTCAAACAAGACTTAATGGAAATAGTTGACTGTGTTTGAACACCATCAGGCCACCCATCCTATTTTCAGTTCACACTCTCCCCTTCCCCTTTGGAAATACCCCAAACCCCAAATCAGACATCTTGCAACAAACAGGAACATCTGGCAAGAGTTCAAGGTTAAAGCTGGAGAAGGGAGGGAACTGTTCAGTAAGGGGGTGGGTTTTTCACATGTAATTCATGCACTCTGTTTTATTTCTCTCAATGTTTGCTATGTTCTTCAACAAAGATATTTTTCTTTCTGGAAAAAGTGAGTTGGAGAGGGTATTAATAGCTGAGGTGGGACCTGAAATGTAGTTTAAAAAATGTGCAATAAAAACAGGGAGTGACATTGCTAGAAAACCAAGGAGAGTTCAAACGGCAGAGCTGAAAAGGTGTGTCCAACCAGCTCACTCCACCTCTTTCCACTGGTCTGATGGGCCTTGTGGCTGGATTCAGGCCAGTGTGGGAGTCCCATCACTGCAGCACAGGGGAAACTGATCTGCTGAGAGAGGCACCCTTGGGTTTTTAGTCCTTGCACAAAAAAGAAAGAAGTCTGTCCTTTTTCTGGATTTGTCCAGGAAAACTCTCCCTTTTCTTGGAGGGGGACTCTCCCTGTACTGGAACATGCATCTGCTATTCTCACTAGCAGTTACGACTCAAGACCAAAAGTCTTTTCCCTTTTCAGAAGTCTATAAAAACTTGATGTTACGCCAGCCTTGCTAGCCCTGCACTGATGTTCCTGCACAGCGCCAGTCTTCTGCCTTTCAGTGCACCTGGGGGTTGAACCCACCTTCCTAACATCTCAGACTGCTCTTCCAAATCCTTTTTCTCTGTCACTAAACAGTGGAAGTGCAGAGAAACACTTAGATTACTCTTTGCATCCATTCTTTATTCTAGGCACCACGTTGGTATTTATTTTACAGAGCAATTGGCCCTTTTGAGTCTTTATAAGCTCTAGCTCTGCACAGATGTGCTCTGAAAGTTATTTTCCAGAGACTGTCCTTTTTTAGGCCCCTAAACCTGAGGACAGCCTTTGATCAGAGCCTTGCATTAGCCACCCTCCCAGTCCCACACATCTTTACTTGTCTCCAACTTCTCTTCAGTTGCTCTATCTTTTTCTTCCTGTAAATTACCAACCTGGTAACCTCCTTCTCATAGACCTTCCATTTTTCTGGTGTGTCTGTGCGTTAACCCATGGGCTCCCCTTTACCACTTCTTCACAGGGGGCTTCACAGGGGGGGTTGCTGACAGCCATTCCTCCCCAAAGTCATGGTGCCATCCTGTAACCTGCTCAAATGATGTGGGAAGGCACTCTCCAGATTCCTGAGAGCTGATTACCCAGTGGAAAGACAGAGGCTGCTTTGGTGTCTCTTCAGTTACTATTTGTGTTATTCATTGCAAACTTCCCTGCTAGAAAGAGGTGATACATGTCTGCAGATGACCTCTGTGCACCAGATTTGAGGTGGAGCAGTGAAAAATTATTCCAGGGTGAGACAGTGATTTTGGGAGTGGGAACAGGTTGGTCTACGCTCCAGCAAAACAGCTTCCATAAAGTCCTGGTTATTGGATCACAGTTCCTGCTTCTCTCCTGGCAGAAGGGAGATTTTTCTCCCTATCTTGAGTAAAGGGAAAACAAAATAAAGAAAAAGCATCCCCTTTACTGGTTCAACTTCATCATGTATCCAAGTGTCCCTCATGGGAATGGAAAGATCAAGTAACATCCGTAGTCAGGCTGATGAAAACAGTTTAAGCATGATAAGCAAGATCAGTGGTCCTGGCTAGCTGTGAAACAGGCTGTCCTACTACCTCTCCCTTCCCTCCTGCACTGCCAGAGAGAGCAGATACTCTCTGCCAAGGGTTGCCCCTTGGGGTGTCAGAGGGGCTGTGCTGCATAGCCTCCATGGACTTCCATGACTGTGCAATGCATATTTATTTTTTTCTCTAATGGAGGGGCTGCATTTCTCTGTATTTTAAGCATTACAGATGGATGATGCTGCTTTACATTGGAATGGTGTTTCGGAGGCTGCATTGGGGACTGCCTTCAGCTTTTTAAGGAGAATTGAGAGTTACATCTGCAGGACTGCCTAGGATGATCCCCTGCATGCTGACAGGCCACACACCTCAGTACTGGTTAAAAATTTCTATAACTGAAGTTTCTCAGACAGAAATACATACGCTTTGCACTGTGTCACATTTGAACAGTGCCTCCTGCACTAGCAGGAAGTGCCCAGCTTGTAGGTCCTGTTCTGTAACATTGATCCGAGAGCCTGTTCTGAACCTGCCTAGAGTTTCTTGTTCTAACATATCTGATAGATTATGGGAAAATCTTGATTAAATGTAGATAATCCTTAAACTCACCTGGATAAGATATCCATGGGGAAACAAAAAAGGCAGGAGCTGTTAGAAACTACCCTTTCTGCAGTCATGCTCTGTCCTTGAGACTCGGGGCTTCTGTCTGAGAATTTTAATTGCCGAAGGCTAAGAAAAAAAAAATCTGACTGGTGTGTGTAAAACATCTGTTTCTGCAGCCCAACAGGGCGTGTATTAAACCCCTGCAGTGAAAGCCAGGGCACACCAAGGTCAAATCAATCCTTTGCGAAGATACACAGACTGGGTCTGCCATGGGTGCAGCTCCAGGGATGCCCAGGTGTTGTATTTCTGTATCTGGCAGGATTTAGCCCCAGCTTTCCCCTCCTGCAGATAATGGCTTCTAGCCAGGAAGGCTTTTTTCATACCTCCTACACAAGATGAATGTCCATGTGAAGTACTTTGATATGATGTATTTCTTGGCCATTTCTAACCTTCCTTGGCAATCAGAAAGTTGTATTACCTCTTCAGGGATACTCCAGGGTTGTAAAAGATCTTGTTTCCCTCAGTTAGGACCATTTTCTTCATCAGAAGGGATGGCCAGGCCACTCATTGCCATCATTGCTCATGCTTGAGCAACCTCAGCAACGACTCTGGCACAAGTTTTGGATTCCTTGACATTAAGACTTGATGATCCCATAGCAGAAACAGTTTTGTTTGCACAAAAGAAGTGCCAAGACACCCTTAAAAGGAAGGCTCTGCAGAGAGCAAACTGCTGGAGATGCTCACCACTGCTCCTGCCTCCCTATGAACCATCCTGAGCAAGCTCAGGAGCAGGCGCACACCTCCCTTGGCCCACTGAGTCCCAGTGAAGAGGGGGGACAAGCCGGACCCTTTTGGACCCCATGGGCAGAGGTGGGAAGGACCATGCCCTGGTACCGAATCCCCTCAAATTAGAGCAGCCCAGCCGGCCACGTTCCCGTATGTGCCTCCATTCCAGGCTGTCAGCGGAAGCAGATGTTTCTAATTTACCACTAAAACCAAACAACTTAATCCCCCAAATATGCAGCAGTGGGGGGTGAGGAGGGGCCCTTTCACTTAAAGTTGATTTATAAATTGGGTGATTAAGGTTAATTTGTCTATGAATGAAGCAAATACGTGTCAGATATCGTTACTAGCGCTTCCTCCCTCTAATTTTTGCAAGTCCTAAACATCCAAAGACTTTTCAACCTGAGGCAATGGGATGCGTTCCTATTCTTCCAGCCAAAAGTGGCTGGTACTGCTTCCTTTCATCAACAACTCCAATACTTATCTGTTTAGCCCTTCAGAACATTATTTAGATGTAATAGACGTGGCAGCCCTCCATAACACAGGTGCCAGAAGCAGGCCTCAGAGGCAACTCCAGTGTACCCCTTCTTGTTTTTGGGAATGTTATTTCCCCCCTGGCTGCCTTGGAGTGATGGCTGGAGGGCAACCTGGTGCCAGAGAATCCCATGCTGGAAGCCTGGGATTGCCATGGTTGGAAGCCATGGGCTTGCACAGAAACTGCATCCACTTCACTCCACAACATGTCTGAGGACACAGATGGGAAGGGGTTGAGTCCAAGCCCATTTCAGATCAGACTGAGCAAATTATTGGGTTTCCCTATGTTGTGTCAGTGCTGGAGGTCATGGCCAACCTCAGATCATCTGTATTTCAGCACATGCACAGATATTGAGCCATCCAGCCTATGAAAAGTACACATACCCTGCTCCTGCAACCAATACACGTGCCCAGCTTCTGCTGACACCCACTTCAGACCACCAGTTCCTATTGATCATAACTCATGTTGTTGTTCATGGAAAAGGAAAGCAGGTCATCAACAGCAGCAGTAGGAGCAGGAATCAGAGCCCTCAGTGCTCTGCTCCAGCTACTACACTCCCATCCTTCCCACACACGATATGCATAAAGTGAGCTGGCAAAACAGTGGGTTTGAGAAGAAAACTGAAGACAACTGAAACAACACTGAGCTTGAACAGACCTGAAGCAATTCTAATTTTTGTCAAAAAAACACCATTTTTGTACTTCAATCCAGACAAGTCTAATCACTTAAATAGTTTTAAGCTACATGCAATGGGGGCACCAGCAACAGTTTGTTCTGCAAAGCTGCAATCTACTTTTCAATCTTGGAGCCTTTTCCCAAATGAAGAAATGCCATTCAATTAATTTGTAGCGGCAATGCATCCTTGTATTTCTTGAGAACTGGGCTGCACTTCAAATGATGATATACACTGTAAGTGTCTTCTCCTCTACCTGGTTAAAGAGGTGCCTTCCCTCATTCTGTACGCATGAGGGATGGTCAGAGATACCTTCATGTGTGAAAGCTTTGTGCTTTTTGGAAGGAGACTGGTTGCAGCTTATTGTAAGAAAAGAATATTTTGCTTTGATATTTTAGATAGCTTGGTTTGAAATAGCCTCAGCCTCACTCCAGACCTGATGAAAAGATGGATGAATTTGAAGGAGGAAAGCTGCTTCAAATTGCCCTCTGTATCTTGAACATTATATTCTGGGGCCCTTATTTTTATTTCTGATTGTTTTTCCCGAGGTTGCAGGGAAGAAAGGGCTACAATTTGACTTATGGGAGATTTGATCTGTGCATAAAGGACCATTTTCTTAAACTGCCAAAAGATTAAACACAATGTTTTACAATCATGTTCAAGGTACGTGAGCAGGAGATTTTTGATGGGAAAGTGACACAAGCTGCTGATAGAAAGCCTGCTTTCTAATTTCTGAGGAGTTTATTTTGTCTTGCTACCGCTGATGAAGTAGCAGTACTTGAAATGAGTTTTGCTTTTGGCTAAGGAACATCCTACAATGGAAGAGAGTGAATGTCCTTACCTTAAAGCATCTCCTGATTTTGTCCATTTTGTTTGACCTCTAAGAGGCAAGGCAATTTAATAAAAAATTCTTTCTGACCCTCAAATGGAAGATCACACAGCTCCTCGAGTGCAGGCTCAGGACATTTGTATCTGAGCATGAGACTTGCTTCTGATGGGTTTTAATGTTATGTATTGTTGATGTTCCTAAATTATGTAGCTCAGTGAAGCATTCAAAACCAAATGTTCAGCCCTCATGGGGTATGGTAGAAGGCCTAAGGATAAGCTTTGATGTGGATATAAAGCCATGGTAGCTGTCAGGTCCTGAGTCATCTCCCAGTGGCACCCACGTGACCAGAAAGGGAATATATATGCTTCCACAGAATTTTGAGCCAGAACTTCTGCTGCACTAAATTAATTATGCTGCCTTTGCTATCAGTGCAAATCAGCAGCACTGATCTGTATCAGCTCAAGGACTGGCCATTCGGATTTCAAGGCTGAGAAGTCATATGGACAAGATATCACACACTACAGGTTTAAAAAGGAGATTTGCCTTTTATATTTTAATAACATACTAAAATAAACTATAAACTAAAAAATCAAAATTCTACCTTTTTTAATATGGAGTTTGAAGCATCAACAGGAATTTGCATCTTCTGAGTTCTTGCCCATTATTCACCAGTCCCTACACTAGCTGAGACCACATGAACAAGTGCCGTTAGCATCACACCTCAAGTGAGAAAATTCTGCAATCCTGATTTGGCTGGCTTGGCAAACCTGAGCAGGTATGCAGCACTGTGTCCAGAACTGGGATTGGCAATATGGGACATCCACATAAGGGTTGCAAAAGAGCCTAACGGGGTCACTCCCGGAAGCAGAACCAGTCGAGCATATACCTGTGACCCATGCTATATTTTGTTCATTTTTCTCATAAGTAACACATTGTTTCCTAGCTACATGCCATTGGACCACGTATAAAACAACATTACTCATCAAAAGCTACAGACATGAGTTCGAAGTGTGAAGGCCATGCATATGAGCCACTTATTTAAACATAAACATTCTTGTCTTTCAAGACAAGGCAATCTTGTCTTTCAATTCTTCCCAAGCCCTCCTTATGTATAAACTCAATTGCAAAATGAAAATTGATAGCAGGTGTCTTAAGTATATTTTTCCAGGCCTTCAATTTAAACAAGTTACAGCAATAGTCACCTTCATAAAGTTTTTGATCATTGCAGTATAAATTCTCACTGACAGCAGTAGAGATCGTGGGGACTTTTCCTGGTCTCCAGAACCAGCTTTTACTAATTTGGATCCCATTCCAGACTGTCAGAAAGGCTGTTTTTTAGGAAGAATCATTCATTTGATGATCCCTAGTACAGCTGCCTACCACATGTACAGCAGCAGTGCTAGCAGTTTTTCATTTTCCCCCAATTTCAGCCTCAGCGTTGAAACCCATTACATACCTGGCGTTTCACAAGTGCCATCTTACTTTACCCCTTTCTTCAAAAAATGATCCATAATAGCAGGGTGCCTATTAATAACTAACAGCTAACTAATAGCAGGAATGAACAGAGAGCTGCCAGCCTGTACAATGCCAGCCCAGAGAGATGACCACTCGATTTCTTACTCTGCACAGAATGTGATCTGTGGCTAATGTCATCCCTGTGCCCGAAGTCCACATCTGTAAAATGAGATATTATTTTTTGGCTTCGGTGCCAAATAAGTATAATCAAATGACTGGGTAATCATCTATTGCAATAACCATGAGTTTGTAATTACCTGGGATAAAGGATGAAAAATCCCTCTCAATCATAATTACTGAGTCATCTCTTTGCTCTTGGGGGTAATGGAGGTCAGGTGTGCTGTATGGCATCAAAAACTCCAAATAATAGAGTCATCATTGCAGAGACAGCTGCCAGCTGATTAGACCTGCTTTGAGCAGATGTTGGATGAGATGAACTCCAAAGGTCCCTTCCATCCCAAATTACCCCTGTGATTGTGTTCTAAGACTGCACCTCTGCAAATACATCCTCTTGGAGCACTGGAGACCATAGTGCATGCCCCCAGATTTGCTGCAGGACACAGACCACCTCCATCAGGGACAGAGCAAGTCATGATGCAACTGATTCAGGGCAGCTTAATGCCTCCCCCAAAAGTGCTTTGGTACATGTGGCTCCAGGCTGATCCTAGAAAAAGTATGAGTGCCTTTAACTAGAACTGTGCCTCCATGGAGCCAATTAATGGTGCAGTTTATGTCCAGATGAATCATCTGAAGGTAATGAAAGTTTATCATGTTAGGAAATATGCTCTCTAGATCACATTTACCTACCATGTCATCTTACATAACCACTGCATCAGTGTTTTAGTCCTTCTTGCCCAGCCTTTACAGGAAAAAGCAACACTAAGCCTCATAGTTCCTGTTGACTCTGTGTATGTGGCACCTCTCATGCAGCAATAAAGTAAAAAACGTTGGAAACAACAGCTACTGGGATGAATATCCCTGTGATGACCAAATTTTTAAAGCTGTGCATAAAATTAGACACTTTCAAAAAAGTCTGATTAAGATATTTTAATGGACTGTGTCACATCACACCCAGGGACCTGCTTTCTCAGGGTCTCAGAGATAATCATAGTGCCATGCCATCCGAGCAGCACTCCCAGCCTGAAGGCAGCACAGCCAAAACAATCTCTTGGGTGGTGTTTGAAAGATAAATGAGAAACACAGGACATTAATTTATATATTAGGGTCTACCATTCCTCTGGGGTTAAAACAGAAGAAGAAGAAAAATTATTTTAACATTTTTGATGGGGTTGATCATGACACAGACTTCATCCTACATGTCTTGTCCTTTTCCATCTGTGATATAGCTTGTGGGGTCCTGGCCAAGGTTCTGTGTTCACATTCACAATTGCAGTTGTAACTGAGACCCTTGGTTTGGTAACTGTTTTCTTAACTGCCATATAAACATCTCTGATGCATATACAATACTCAGTAAAGCAGATGACATTTGCATTGACCAGCTGCCTCCAGCCATGAGACAAGACTGCACATGGCCACAGAAAAACAGAGCACCCCGAGGCTTGCAGGGCTTGTGCAGCTGAGGTGTGGCTGAAATGGGCTGGGGAGAAATGACATCGTCCATGCCTGGGGGAATGCAAGTGCACTGCCCAATGGCTTGTTTCTTCCTGAGACAAAAGCCAGATCCCTGGGGCAGAAACCAAGTCATGCCTCGGAATAATTAGCTGGCACAAGAATTACTGCTGTGTTTTAGAGGTTGGTATTGAAAACAACACAGTTTGGTCCTCAGAAGTTAGGTATATATTCTGCTTGTCTCTAAACACTTCACAAAGCAGCAGGTCAAAGCTCCCAACAAGTTTTTGAAGTTTAGCCTCTGGTAGTCACAGACAGAAAGCTGGACAGGCTCTGATACCCCCTGCTCATGGGACTGCTGCCTGCAACCTGGGCGTGTGCTAGCAGTCCCATGTGCCAAGCCTTGTTGCTACAAAGCAGATCACAAGGTCTCCACATCATAAAATGAGAATAAAATTAAAAAATCCCAGCTATTTCCTAAAAATAGAAAAGATGAACCATGAGAGAGGGAGAAAAAGCATCCTTGCTGGTGGTTTAGCAGAGAGTGGAGAGGTCCAGCACGGCAGGTAACAACAGGCTCAGCTCTGCATGGCCGAGCAGGGCAGCTCTGCACCCACCTGTGGGAATGAGTCCTAGGTATGAGACTTGAGCCCACTGCAGAGAAAAGGTGTTGTGGTATCTTATGAACAGCACTTAGTTTGCTCTCAAACCAGTTTTAAAGCAAGAGCTTTCAAACATATATTTTAGTAATAAACCCAAACCCCAATGCAAATAATTTGAAAATCAAGATATACATGTGTGGTTTGATACTGCCTCATATTTTGTGGAGAAAAGGAAGGTGAAAATAGTAGTAGGAGATGAAAAGAGTCAAAATCAATTTATTGTAGACTTAGAGTTTCAGTATTTGACAAAAGAAATGGATATAAATGGAAACAAAATTGAAACCGAAGCTTCTCTCATTCAGCAAAATATATCACTGCTGCTAGTCAACTACAACTGGAAGAGAGAATTTAATTACTGATAACAGACTTTGAAGTTGTACTTGTGTTTTAGTGTCTTAATAAAGTTACAAAAAAAAAAAAAAGCAACAATAAAAGCTGAACCCAAGTCTGAGGTTCAAGAAAAAAAATATGTAGGGGATTTTTTCAAGTCCATTGTGACACAAAAGGAAAAACACACTGGACAAAAGAGATCATTTGATCATTTGTCATTAAAAATTATTATTTCCTTAAGCTAGAAATGCTTATTAAAAGGTTTGAGGGCTTTTTTGTTTGTTTGTTTTATCTTTATGTTTCATAAAGCCAGGAAAATTGTATTTACAGTATTTTAAAGTTTGATGATAAACTGTAAGCTTGTTTCTCTTTTTCCCTCTTTTGCAACTGAATACAGTGGAATGAATAAGGGCTTTGATTTTCTTTCTTATCTTTGCTACTCCTTTAATATGTTTTCTTTCATCCTCTACATAAAATCTCTGTCCTCATCGTCTGAGAATTGTATTACTATGTTTAAACTATTTTTTTTATTCTTGAGAATGTAATTTTACAATGGAGCAAGGAATTTCTTTTTTTTCCTGAAACCTTACATCTACCTATTTTAAGCTACATCATTATTTTGTTTTTCTTATTCATCTCCATATTTGTTCTACTGAGGACTTGTTCCAAAAGCTATGCTTGTTTTTATGAAGTTTAATAAGTTTAAGTACACAAAAGGAAAGAGAGGGAGAAAAAAAAAAAAGAAGTAAACAGATCTTTTGAAAGAGAAGAAAAATCTGAAAAACACTCATTTTCCTTGCAGGCGATTCATTGCATTTGTGATGTCTAAAATGCTAAAATTCAGTCTGGGTTACATTTCCTGGCTGAGATACAGGGAGATTCTCAGAAAAATCGAGGTTTGAAATAGAAAGTCAGCAGTAACCTCATATGGAAGACAAGGAACGCCAGCAGAGGGGACAGAGCTCGAGAGCACTGCCACTTGGGAGCCATGAACTGAAATAAGGAAGCCTATCATCTTTGTTTTATTTTTAAAATATGGGAACAAATTAAAAGCTGAAAACATGCATCGTGTTTTTTGTTTAAAGTTACAAATGTTGGAAGCATTGCTCACATACCCTCCTGGTACAGAGCACACATGCCACGGTTTCTGCGCTGCGATCGCTCGCTGTTATGTTACTGCTCAAGTATGCATTCAGAAAAGAGCCAGCAGATACAGTAGATTTATTCTAGTTGTTGAGGTCAAGGGCTTCTTTTTTTTTTTTGGACTCAGTAGAGGGGGAATGCTTTCCTCATAACACCAGACAGGCTTTCTGCTTTGCAGTCTACTGTCAGTGTGCACCACTGATAAAAAAAATCTGAGAGCATTTTTAAAGGATTTATCAACCTAAAGCACCGGTGAGTTATATGCTGTCTCCTGTGTCAAAGTTAGGAGGCTTTCAGCAAGGCACAATATCTGTATGCAGTGCAAGTCAGAGGCTACAGCTGCTGGAAGCTCTTGCAATCCATGTAAGTAAAGGGCTTTATTTAGCTGAAGCAAACTTTGTATATTCTCTTGCCTCGTAAAAACTCTGAGATAATCTAAACTTGAGATGAATTTCCTAATACTAGTAATGTCATTATCCTGCTGTCTCTTTGAATAATGCATGTATGTCAGCACAATAAAAAAATATCTTACCTTGTTTTGCTTGTGAATAGTGTACAGAGCAGAATCTGTACACGCCTCAGGCAGGCTCTGTTTGCTTTTCTGATTGCTGACCATTTCAGTTCTCTGTTTTTGATCGACACAGAGAACTCTCTGATTTCATTGATTTCTTTGATTTCAAGGACAGTGGGAATGTGGCAGGGAAATGCGAAGACTATGCAAAGGAAAACAAAGAGCGGAAACGCAGTTTATAAAGTAACGTCAGCGAACCCAGAAGTTGTGTTTAACCTCCATGTGGAACTTGTGATTTATGGGGTTCTGTATGATTTATAGTGAGGTTTAAGGGGTCACAGATAATGTGACTAAGAAGAAAATTTAATGACAGGAGAAATGTTATGATTTCTTTATAAAGTGCATTTTTATGTTCACGCTCGTATTTAAAATAATCTAAAAGTTTAAAGTAACCATACTTTCTGTATGGTTATTTGGAACTTATTGCAGGGGACAGATCACCTTTCTCTGAGCTTTACAATGTAATTTAAAGTCAAGAAATATCTCTTTGTACTCTATCTAGTTCATGTACTTACTGGCATCAATAGGCCCAGCAAATAGGTGTTGAAATGCCAAATTTCTCTTCTTGTCTATGAGATCCTCCTTGCCATTTTGATAGCTACCAGTATGGCAATAGATAAATAGAAGATTGACTAGCTCCACTGACAAGGTACAGATGGTATCACCCTGCACTGATAATTTCGTGCACTCAGACTTCTCAGTATCTTCCTGTTCAGTTTCTTGTCCCCTTGCAGTCCTTGTAGCCTTTCCAAAAGCACCTGATCCCTATGATTTTGTACCTTTTATTTGCCTCACACTTTTTCCCAGTTCACAATAACTTTTAGCAGGCCCTTCCCTCCAGACCCACACGTCTGAAAGATGCAAATCCTGCCCTCCAACCCTCACAACAAAAATCTGCCATGGACCCATAGGGCAATACCAGCTTTGTTTTTTGCAGATACACTGTTGCAATCTCTTCCTGCATCAGGTGCCCAGAGGAACATGGATGCTGCCCTAAATAGCTTTCTACCTCTCCCAGCCCTCCTCTTGACTTATTTATTTCCATGGCAATGTAAGATCCACATGGGGAGAGGGGCACTGTCCATTAACAGAGATGCTCACGATTCACTGAAGGTAATGGAAAGGCCTGACTTAACTTCAGCCAGACAGTCAGATCTGGGTGCCAAAACAACAAGGAAATTAATAGACATGCCAGGCTGCAGAGCTGCAGTGCGCTGCTTCCAGTGACACTGGGGTGGCACCTCCCTGAGCGAGAATGGGGAAAGGGTCTGTACAGAGAAGTTTGCAGAGTGATAAAGATTCACATCTTGAAGATGCACTGGCAGGAACAAGTCAGAGATGAATGGGGCTGGTGTGAAACTCCAGCAGACTCCTCTGATGATGGAGGAAGAACATGTTGTTTTTCAAGAGTGTTTGGAGAATGACAAAGTTTAATTTTTAGTACAGGGATGGGTAAGAGCTTTTTTCTTTGCAACACAACTCTCTCATACCTAGCTGGTTCACTGGCACTCGGGGGAGAAAACAGCAGTTTGTTATAGTTTTTGAATTTATGTATATTCATGTGTTCCATTAGTCTCTTGGCAAATGCATCTTTTGAGTTCTAAACCTTTCTGAACTTTTCATATAGTCCTTTGCTTTGAAGCAACAGATGTCTGTGATAAGCAGATGGTTATGGGTTTGAATTTTAACATCTTTAAATACTTTGTTGCATATATTTTAAGGAGAGGAATGCACTCTGTCTTACTATGCAGTACTCCTGTACTAAATGAAAAGTATCCATGTCTGGATGCTTGATGTCACTTCCTAGCTTGAAAACCAATAAACCACATACTTTTAAGGATTATTATTTTCATCCAGTTATTCAACTTGCGTTTTCAAGTTACAAATCAACTGCAAAATTCACTAGTCTGATGTGAGCTCAAAGAGAACAAGCAACAAAAACAGTAAAAGGAGCTGCCTCTGTTGTGAATTGCTTTCTCACTCTTATGTATACTGTGAGCAAGCTGAAATCTTCCCCTTGCACAATGTCCCAGAGGAAATAATGCGGTGCCTATGGGAACAACTGATCAAAATCTTTTGATCTTTTTTATTCTAAACTTTCATTTTCAGGAGTTACAGCTATGAAATCTGATGAGTGGAGAATTTAAGAACATAAGATCTTATACTGGGAACAAATTTAAGAACATAAATGGAAAGAATAGATCTCAAATAATTTTCTTTCAAGGAAAAGAAGTCATATAAACAGATTTCATCCACATGTTTTGCCAATTGATATTAGTTTACTGCTCTAAAATCTGTATTTCTTTTCTCCCTTTCTGCCTGACTTTCTCACTTGAAGAGTTTGCTTTTTAAAGAAATCACTTGAGACAGCCTGTGACGTGTGAACTGTTTAAACTTGACTTAGTTGATCTTAAGTACAGATTATTGCACATATTATCGAAGGCTTTGTTAATTATAATGACATAAGAGATGTTATTGTGACGACCCAGTCTTTACACAAGGCACCAGCTTGACTTGAAAGAAAAAAAATGCCTCATTTCAACTAAGCTTTGAGAAGGAATGGGGCTTTTGAGGGGTTCATAGTGCTGGAGACATGTTAGAAGAGCTGAGTGGTGATGCAGGATATGCACTTTCCTTCTCTTTTTCCATCTTTCTCCGATACTTCTTGAAACCTCTTCCTTTCTCACTTATTCAGGATATGGTAACCCCTAATTCCAGACTGTCTCAGACTACAGGTTTTCCTCTTTTGCACCTCAAATCAGCCTCTCTTTGCTCCATAAACACCATCACTGGTGTTCATCCTTCTTGGAGTAGAGAAAGCTTGGGATACAGAAGGGGCCTGATGGGGACAACATGCCCCAGCACAGCTGACAGACCAAACTGCCCACCTGTTTGGATTTCAGTGGCTAATCCCCATTTCTGCAGGTACCAGCAAAGTGGCCCACATGTAAGCAAAGCAGGAAGGCCGATGACCCCTGCAATCTGATGCCCAAGGCTAATGGATGTTTCAATTACTGCCTTGCATTTAATTACTGCCTAATGCTATTCATTTCCTGGTGGTTTCCTCATCCAGACGTCTTCTGGGACTCAAAACAAAAGTGAACTGAACAAATCCAGTAGCTTGACAAAAGAGAGCATTTCCTCCAGTTCCACTTTGAAAGATTTAAGATCTCTTCTGTATCCAATGCTGAAGAGTTAAAAAGAAAAAAGAAAAAGAAAAAAAAAAAAAGAAAATTCTGAAGTTGAAGAGTTCTATTTTAGTATATTATTTGACAATATCAGCTTTTCAGGTTTAGAAATCTACATACGAATGAGAAGAAGTTGTGAAAACTTCTGATTGATGGACCATTTTTCTTTCTGACAATTCTAATTATTTAAAGACTACAAATGTTCAAATACTTCAAAGGCCACAGGCAGCACCCTGCTACCTGACGGCAGCATTAACTCAGAGATAAGGCTTCCCTTAATAAATCCTTGCAATATGAAGAGATTACCTTCTGATGTGTGACAGACTTCTATCTGTGTCTATCTCAAGATCTCTTTGTCTTTGTGAAGCCCTACTATGCATTACTGGTCCTGTGCAACACTTCAGCGCATGTGTTTATGTCCCTGGATACCACCTCTTGGCCTTACAGATGTGAGGACTGAGGCAAGACTCAGTGTCTGTAGAATTGAGATCACACTAGGAGTGTATGAAGATAGAGAAAACTGAAGGTAGTTTTTCTGAATTCTGAAAGTCTGTGTCCATTCATTGCCACCCATAAATAAACAGATTCTTTGTAAAGAGGGAAAGGAAACAGCTTTTAATCCTTGCCACAGTTGTATGTGCCTATAATCTTCCCACAGGTTCAGAGGTAGAAACAAACCCTTCAAACCTGCCAGAAAGTTCTCAACAGAAGTGTTGACAAGACAATCAACAAAAGTGACCCATAAGTAGCAAAATATCCACATCGGACCTGAATGGAGAGTTGAGACCAGTTACCAGGCTGTGGTGTCTGTAATGCAGGCAGCAAGGAAGCAGTGCACTGAAATGCCAATTTGCAAATGTGAAGCAGGTCTGGAAGCTGCACTGAGCTGCTGCAATGGAGGGTTGTGATGGGAACGTGGACTTTTTGTTGTGAACATGTTGGAACAGATATCATCATCCTTAGTTATCAACTGATGTTAGTTAATGCAACTTCGAGTGATGGCCAACTTCTGCAATCCAGTGAAGTAACTAACATACTTGATATCTTAAATGTTGCTGGGCACAGGGACGGGAGGGAAATCTGCTATTCCAGAGGGAATTATTTCTGTTATATTTTTAAGATATCCTCTGTGGCTTTTGAGATGTTTCCTGAAATCTGCAATTACATTAATGTAAGATCTGCATCTGGCTTTTTCTAAAATAGTATTGAAGCAGACTACATGGTAACTAAAACAATTCTTTCTTTGAATGTCATCTCCCTTTCAGTTTATCAGCTGCTGCTCTAGCAAGTAGTTTCTGCCTTGAGGGGCTGTTGATAGATAGTTCACTGAGATAGCTCAGTATCTCAGCTACCTTGACCCTCTGAAGTCCTTGAAAACACTGAGAAAATTTCTATGTTCAGCACAAATTGACTTTGTCGGTTATCAGTAGTTCAGATCCTTGACAGCACTGAAAGCCTTTGACGGGACCTGTGGGAAAAGGTGACAGTGCTGGGAGTCAAAAGAAAGCATTAGGACTGTTTGAGGGTTTTTTGTGACAGTGTGGAGCCAGATTCAGCATCCCAAGGTTGCAACAGCAAGGGCAGTGCCAGCATGCCCTGATTACTGCCTCAGTGCACGGACAACCTCCCCCCTACCTGCACAGTCATTAGCATGTCCCCTGAATCTCTTCCCTCAGAGGGAAAACATCCAGACTAGAGAGTCCTGGAGGATTACAAAAATTCTTCAGAGTTCAAGAACGCAACAAAACAAGTGTCTGAGCATCCCAAATGGGCAGAATAATTCCCAGTTACAAAGGTGAAGACTTAGACACTATGTGATATGTTGGGTTGATCATACTGTGGCTGCTATGTTCTGCTCCTTAAAGAAAATGCTCCAGATTCATGACCATTCCTTGTTCAGGAAGGAAAATTTTCAAATTCCCTAGTTAGACTGACCACCACGGGTCATAGAACAAGAGAGTAAGAATCCATATTAACTGATAATTAAGGTATTTTATCATTATAATTGTTGACAGACACTACAGACCTAGAATTTTGTAATCTAAAAATGGGAAGTCATCCTTCAAAAGAAGGAACATTATTTAAATTTTTGTATCTTAAGTGGAAATCAGATTAAAAAACAAATACAGTTTTTGGGAATTCTGCTTAAATCAAAGTAGTTAGAAGAAGAAAGACATAAATGAACACTATACCTGTGGGGTTTGACAGGTGACTCAAATACAGGTTTTTGAGAATAGGCATGAACTCAGCATGTGAGAGAAAGAGTCATCCTCATGTTTATCTTACTAGTTCAAGTAAATTATAGTTTCAGGTCAACAGCGTGCAGAGGTGGATAAAGTTGTTCCCAACAGTGAATCTACGCAGTGAATATTGCATTTGAAATTGGTCAGCACCAGCTATGTTATCTTGATTTGCATGCTAATACAGATGATGCAATGAGGCTCTGGAGAGATGGCAATAAAATTTTTGTCCTTTATGGAGCACTGAAATTTCAAAATTCTCAGGGGTATATTTCTCTAACTTTGCACCTTGCCTCTTAAATGAAGAAATGTGCCACTGCGGCCACATTTATGACATCACCTCTTCAAGGAAAAAGGGATGTCACACTTACTTCTTTCTGAAAACAGCAGGTGCAGAAACTAAGTTTTGGACATTTTTCCATAGACATGAGCTATTACAAAAACTTGTACATTATCAGCTTTCCTGCTGAGAATAAGGCTACATTACAATTGAGAAGAAGCTATATTTCAGGGCCTGCTGGACCCTGTTTCAGAAAAATAACAGTTCTGGGAGAAATATGAAACATCTTCTCATTGATAAATGTTGTTTCCAAGACAATCTCGTAAGAGAAGGTCTTTGAACTACAGGGCCATTTCCAAAGTGTGAAATAATATTGGCTCTTTGCAGACAAGGAAGAGACATAAAAGTGCAGAGAGGCACCTCAACACATGGGGTGGTGGTAACTGGTGATCCCCCTCCTTATGGTGGATAAAGCAACATGTGGGTCTTTTGACATCTTCGTCCACCTCAATGTAGCTCTTTCTCACTCTCTTTTTTTATTATAGAAATACTAAAAAAAAACCTTCTTCAGCATCTCCTCACTAACACAATTTCTAAGTGAAGGATTTTATAAATCATATTTTTCTACATTTACGTAAATTACAGGCAGACTTCTATATGCATATTTGCTCACATTGATTTCACTGCAATCCTGGCCTGTTGTCCTTTGTTGTAATGAAGTCTTGGGTTTTTTCCCTATTGGTCTGAGGCAGTATTTTCCAGGTTATGGGATTTCTTTCCCTAAACAAAAAGTGTGTTACATGTTGTAGCACTGTACCCCTTTGCTATGCCTTTGAGTGCTCAGTTTTCGTGCAGGTGCCCAATGCTGTTCTTGAACACAATACTCTAATGCAGACAGGGTGTTTAGCTGATTTCTGCTTCAGATGGCTTCTACTATCTCTTCCTCATTGCTGCCAGTGTTTTCTTTTGCTTCCCCGGGGACACCAGATGCATCTAATGAGTCAGTTCCAGCTTCCAAGCTGAAACAGATCATGGACAGCAGCCATGTGTTGTTCAGATTCTTGCATGGGAGAGAGAGATCTCTTTTCTTTCCCTCTTGCTGAACCAATTCATTCAAAAAGAACTTGTCTTATATCAAACTGGCATTGCTTTTAGCTAACTCCAATCTTTTCTAACTCTATCCTTAATTCCTAGTTGTTATTATATGCTAAAAAGGAGAGTTGCCTTGTAAGAAAGCTATTGCCTCAGACAGTTCACCTTGCTCCCAGCTTAAATGATGGGACAAGAACTTTTTAAACCCAGAAGTCACAGGCTGTTGCTGGTGAAAAATAAGACAACACTCAGAGACATGCTTCTCCCTGGTGTTGCATAAATAGGTATATAACATATAATGTACTGCAACATCACAGCAGGTCTCCCAAATTGAAAACAAGGAGGAATAAAAGACTGCCGTACCTTGGCTCTTAAATCCTTGAATGTGTTGTCTGTGTTGATTAGTTACTTTGATTTGTGCTTCCCTGCACAGCTCATTTTTCCCTTTAATAAGAGTTTGGCTTGTAAATTGTCACTTGTATTTTCACCAAACACTGCAATTAGGCTGGAGTGATGGAATATATTACATTGTTTGTTTTCCATTATGTTTATTCCAGATGGTTTTTGTCACTGACTCTTTTTCTGAGCTGGGCTGTTAATAAACGTAGGAAAAATCTAATGAATAAATTTGCTGCGCTTAGTATAGATCTGTGGTGGTGGCTGAGATGGGGTTATGCTGCTCAGTAATGGGTTCTCATTAGAACTACAGAAATGTTAATTCCTGCTCACTTATGAGAGGAAGATGGAGCCCATGGATAGTGAGGGGTTAAAGATGATGCATATGTTGGGCTTTGTTCCTTTAAAAGACATCCATTTAAAACTTAAACTGAGGTTATGATGACTTCACAGTTGTGATGCTTTATTGCTTCTCTGAACAAAGGAAGGGTTTTATGGAAAAGCTACAGAGTGAGTACCTGTGTTCATGCCTTTTATTGCTGGAAAGCTCCTCTGTGCCCTTGAGCAAGCTGTTTTGGTCTTTGTCTCAGTTCCTGAACAACATTTCTTTTCTTGTTCAACTGTCTTGTCTCTTCAAATAGAAGTTGTTCAAAGTCCCTGCCTAGGCAGCGGATGCAAAATTGATTTTCGAAAGAGAACTGGAACACTTTGGAGAAAAGAACCCCATATGGGATGGCAATGCAATGTGGAAGTCTACAGAGCACCAGGACTTGTCTTAATCTGCTCACTTGTCAAAGTGGTGTGGAAGAAAAATGAGAGTTGTGACAGCAGGCCTTGGAAAAGTTCTATCACTTTTAGAGTTTTCCAACATTGGCTCCTTAGTTTTCCCATTAGAAAGAAACATAAGAAAACCCAGGATGAAACACAACATGGTCTCTCCTACCACCTTGCAAAAATTTTAAAATGCAAAGAGGTGATTGTGATTACTCAGAAGTGGGATTTTAGAGTCTTGGTTAAAGAGCACATATCTTAGAATATCAGCTAAAAGCAGATTATAGAAAACAAATTTTGTTTCTACTAACATTTCCCACTTTCTCTGAATTCTTCCAGGGAGCACATAGGCAAGAATCTGCCAGCAGTGTTGCCTTTTGTCGGTACAAGTGGCTTCTCATGTGTCCATTAGCTGCTTAGCTCTGCTCTAAGTAACAAAAACTGTCTCTGTCTTTGAAGGTAATGCAAGGCAACACTTCCCCAAGTGAAAAAACCAGTGCTGAACACAAAAGTGTTGATTTCCCAATGTCTGAAAGAAGAAATTGTTCATCTGGGTTCATGTGAGCCCACTAGCAGCAAGCTGAGGAGCCCAGTCAGTGCTGTGAGCTGGGCAGCAGTGAGTCTCAGCCACAGTGAAGAAGGGAATTTTCTAGGAACAGGACTGGAAAAGGAAGACGAAGGAGAAGTATGAGGTGTAGTAGTGATAATTCAAGAAGGCCCCAAAGGAATGGGGAGCTAAGAAAGCCAGGAAAGGCATGGCTATTTTGGTAACTGAGGTATAAGAAAAATGAGGATACAGCCCATACCCTCAGCACTGCGTGTGCTGCCTGGCCAAACTGTGAGGCATGAAAGTGTTAACCCTTCTGGAACTGATTCAGGACATTCCAGTGCTTGAAGTCACACAGTAAAAATAAACCTCATGCCAGGCATGTTGCCTATGGGGCTTTTTGATTCAATCATTTAGGAATGCAAAGCCCTTCTACCAGGTCTGGGCTTTAATGACATCTTCACTTTGCCACCACCAGACTGTGGCAGACAGTGGAGTAGATCCCATGGTAATGAAATCCACAGTGAAAAGGTCCATGTCTGCCTGTAGCTACTCAGTCATGCTATTTCTGTAGGGCCTGATTCACTTCTGGACTGTGCTGCAGCATCATTTTTTGAAGACTGAAGACAAAGTGCTTTCCCTTCTGTGTGTCTTAGCAGGCGCCACTGCATGTCCACTTACATGGCAGGGAAATGGTGAGTCCACCTCAGAGAGGCTGAGTGTTTGCTAGGAAATAAGACCAACAGCTTGTACATTAGTTTCCTGTGTGTTTTGTTGGCAAGGAGAAGGAGAGTTTAGCCATCCCCAGTCTGTTCTCTTTGTAAGCAGTGTCACATTAAACACAGCAAGGTGCAAGTTGGACTGCAGCACTTGGAGGCACACAACCCCGCTGGGGATTTGGCCAGGGTAGGACTTGGGTTTTGCAATTTTGAACAATAGTTCCTGCTTCTGCCACTGAAATCTTTATTTACCCCAGTTCCCAGCACTCAGAGGCCTCCAGTGGCAGTTTCCTCTCATTTCACATCCTTCTCTGTTGCTCTCCTTACTTTTGAGCTGACCATGATCAGATACTTTCATGTCACTTCTCTTGTGCCCTGGCATTCCTTTGGGTGGCAGATAGCTTCAGATTTCACAGTTATGCTTCCTCTACTCCCCCAGACCCACCAGTTTCATTGTTCTTAGAACACAGGATCATCAAGGCTGGCACTACTTTTCATGAGACGTGATCTACCAAGAAGGCACACGTGGAAAAACATTGTGGTGTTATTTTTCCTCTTATTAAAAAGTAGAGAACATGCAGTGAGCATGATGTTCTCATTTATTTATTTATGAGTAGTTTCTATTCAAAGGAGTGTAAGAGAGAGTTAGGGAACATTGGACCAATTTCTATTTGATTACGCCTTGAAAAACTGGAAATTATCATGATGTAGTCCAATGACTTACTCTGGATTTACACCAGTGCTGATGAGAACATAATTTAGCCCATTATTTTACATCACATCCCAATGGACATGGACATTATATGCAGTGTGTTAAAACCTATCTGAATGCTTATTAAGAGTCCAATAATAATGGTATTTACTGAGGATTATTTAGAAATGCATTTCCTTTCTTCACAACTTCCGTGCTCTCTCTGTGATTGACACTGAGCACCTTGGCCATAAAAATGGACAGCAATTGCAAAAGTCTTTAGTGAACTCTGTGAAGTGTTTCACACTTCTCATTTTATTTGTCAGCTTTTTTGTCAGTATTTTGCTGTCAGCTTAGACTTTCTCAGTCTTTTTAATTCCAGAATGCACTGCTATATTTGGAATATTTCATGTAGAGTTTGTAAATACAAAGAATTCATGACACCCAACAATTATGTCATGAACCAAAATTTATCTTATCTATCTCTTTTATGAAAAAGATATTTTAATCTGTTATAAGAAATGTTGATAATTATTCAGTCTCTGCATTGACCTCATTAATACCATTCAGGGTGGTATTTGATAGCTGTTAATGAAAACTGTTTCACTTAAAGATCAGTTGCATAGAAATTTTTTACAAGCACAAACAGAAAAATGTTCTAATTCTCTTATAAAGCTCTATGCAGTTCTACTCATGCCACTAAAGGTGATTCAGAAATTACTACATAGCCAATCAAGGTCAGCTTCTGTGCTTACAGCTTGCATAATCCAGTACCCATACCTCACTTGATTCTTATCACTGCTCCACATGGTAATGAATTGCAACATGTACAATGTACTTGAAGTTGATGACCCTTTCACAAAAAAAAAAAAAAAAAAAAAAGAGGAAAAACCCCCCTTACTTTCAGTCAGAGGAGTAGAAAGCAGAAGAATGACATTACAGCTCTATGGAGCTGCCAGTTACATGAGCTGCACCTTGCACTCAAAATTTTCTGAGCCTTGTAGCACTTATTTTATTCTCTGTAATATGCTAATTTATTAGCTTTACAGTGTAGCATGCTGCCAGAGCATTGCAACAACTGCACTCAATGCCAGATGCTAAAAAAGGTTCTTGAAATATTACTAAATAAGGTATTGTGAATGTTCTATGTGGGAAAAATAAGTACATTCCCTGAGCAGTAAGAAAAAGGGAATCTCTTAGGTCTAATAGCTGTTTGTCAAATGCTTGTCTTTCTTTATGGTGGTTTTTTTCCCTTTCATTTAATTTCTCCAACTATCTCAGCTTGATAATTTTTTTCTAAACTAAAATGATCTATAATTTTCTATTGCTTTATTATGGTTTGAGATTCATCTTGATCCATTTAGAGGAATAACAACATACCAAGATTTCAGTATCTAGAAAAGAAACAGTATCAGAAGCTAATTATTTGGGACAAAATGATGCTAAGGGCTAAAAGTTGGTACTGTTGCTGGGCATGTTACTATATTTCCTTTATAGTTGTTTCCCAGATAATAAAACAATTTCTGGAGGTTGCCATGATGACTAACTGCCCCACATAGTCTCTGGCCATGAGGAGAGCACTGTACTCACATAGTGAATGTGGGCAAGGCCTGGCTATGAGCGGGGGGGGGCAAGTCATGGATCCCAAAGGATTATGATCCTAATGTTAGCATTCAAAGCTGGAACCCAAGACACTTTTTTCCACAGCCTGCACATACACAGTAGGCACGTTGCTACAGGGGACAGGTGCTGCCATACAACCACTCTACAGGGGGTGATGCATCACAGCCAGGGAGGCACATGCACAGGGGCACTGCAGCAGTAGCAGAGCAAGAAAACAAGCCAGTGAAATACCTCCTTAATTTTCTGGTCCATGTGAAGGACTCCTGGATGCTCCTGAAGCTGTGCAGTGCCTGCTGTCACCTGGCCACAGTATGGCTTCAAAGAGAAAATGTATAAACTCTTTCCTACGCACCTTCTATCCACTGCATTAGCTCTCCCATAGGCTGCCAAAATCACTTTACTGTTTAAAGTCTTTAATGGAAATTGAAAAGTCTCCAACATCGTCACTGAAATGTGCAGTGGGGACAAGCGGAAAAACTAAATTTATCGCTGGAAAAACAAAGTAAATACTCTGGTTGGAAATCAGTTTGGCACTGCAGTTACAGCACTTCAGTGTCTTATTTTTGCTATGAAAATTGTTTTTCTGAGTTTTCTTCAAGGCCAATCAGTTATCATTTGTTTTGTTGGGTGTGTTTTGATCTGACAATTTTCATGTTTCTCTCATTCACAGTCTGATTCCTCAGTTTGCTAAAGGACAGCTGATAAAACTCAGTTTCAGATAAACCAAAATTACATTTATGCCATAAATACCCTCTGTGATTATGGGAAGACACAGTCAGTCTCTTTTCATTGGCAATGAAATCAGTGTACGAAGCATGCTTGAATATCATTGTTCATTGTTTTCTCAGGGACACCATGCCAAATTCTCTTTTTTAACACTGTCCTTATCTGAACCTTTAAGCCCTTTCTTTCTAAATGATGAAAAGTAGTTCCCTGTATACCCTGTAAAATCCTCTGTCTCTCTTTAGGGTATCCATATCCACTACACTCAATAAAGAGAAGAGTATAAGGAAATATGTCATCTCATGATCACAGCAGTCCTACCAATTGCTGTGCTGGGATTTTCCCAGTCAGTAATAGTTTACAATGGATTCCCTACCCTTTTTACTTAGCTCCTAATAGTGTTCAAAAATGTCTTAGTTTATGGTCCGGAATATCAGAAGCCATTATAATCAGATTGCATATTTCAGTGGTAAAATCACTGAAGATCTTCATCCCAAGGATGTACATGAGATGTTACAGAATCACAGAATGGGTAAGGTTGGAAGGGACTACTGGAGGTCCTCTAGACCAATATCCCTGCTTCAGCAGTGTCCCCTAGAGCATGTTACTCAGGATTGTGTCCAGATGGCTTTTACAAGACTCCACAACCTCTCTGGGCAATCTCTCCCAGTGCTCAGTCACCCCAACAGTAAAGAAGTTCTTCCTCATATTCAGGTGGAACTTCCTGTGCATTAGTTTCTGCCCATTGCCTCTTGTCCTATTGCTTGGCATCACTGAGAAGAGCCTGGCTCCATCCTCTTGATATCCTCCCTTCAGATTCTTATAGACATTGATGAGGTCCCCTCTCAGATGCCTCTTCACTGGACTGACCAGGTTCCTTCAGCCTGTCCTCCTCAAGAGATACTCCAGTCCCTTAATCATCTTTGTTGCCCTCCTCTGGACCTGCTTCAGGAGCTCCATGTCTCTCTTGAGCTAAGAAACCCAGAACCAGCTCCTGTCACAGAGCTGGTTACCTTTCACAACAACTGAAAAGCACACTGAGCAACTAGGAATTTTAATTAGGAATTAACAACCAAAGCAGAGACTACACCAAAGCTTCCAATTGGAACAGAGAGTTTCCCTCATCTGGAAGAAAGCTGGACTGTGGGTGGATGTTAGGCCATGCAAGTCATCAGCATCAGGCTGTTTCTTTGACTCAGAGGGGCTTTGGAAAGCAGTAATGAGGCTGTTTTTGCTCAACATGAAATTTGTATTAGGAATTATACTGAAAACAGAGCAGTAACAACAAAAAAAACCAACAAAGTTAGTCCATTTCTTTCAGTATGTTTTAAATTTATCCATACTCCATCATCATATTATAACCATCACAGTGTCACAGCAATACCTGGATGGTACAGGATGGACAGACCAGGACAGGTCTTCCTTGAAAGTAGCTTTCTTGAGTCATTAGTGTCTTTCTTCTCTCTGTTTGTGCTGTATGAGTAGTAATTAACTCCTCTGGTACCACTGTAGGGCAAGAAATCATTGCCTTCCATATGGAAATAGAAAAATGAAGTGCATTATGTGATTTACCCAAAGCTAAAAAGAGAACTGTTATCAGCACTAGGAGGAGAACTGATAATTCTTCTTAGTGCCTGGTCCTGTAATGCAATTAGCAGAGCAACCTTCATTCCCCTCATCTTCTGCTGTGTTACCCTCCACCTGCAAACAGCACTGACTCCAACAGTGCTTGCTATTTGAAGCTGAATTTTACTGCTAGAGATTAATTTCCACTCAACAAGATGACTCCAATCAATACATGTTTGCATCTAAGAGAAACATTAAAATGTGCCTCTGATTAAACGGGACATAAGAATCCCCTTTAATTGCAGCATGAGCTCGACATTTAAGTAATTTTCCAGGAAGAAGCCGATGTTACAACAGCATTTTTTGTGCCATCTAGTGGTTGCAGCAAATTAGATGCCAAGCTCTGACCCAGCGTGCCACCTGCCATCACTGCCACAGTAAATCTTGCTCCTGCTCTGACAATCCCTGCCCTGCTTAGGGCTGCTTGTTCCTTTTTCTATTGCTGCTCCTCTTGCCAGTGTTTCGCTTGGGTGGCTGTGAGCTCTGCTGCTAAAACTCTGGAAAGCTGCAGTAAGAAGTGATCTGAAAACAGAGTTAAGTAAATGGATATTCTCAGGAGCACTCTCAGCTTACACATATGCCATGTTTCTGTGGAATATTGAACACTTCCTTCACTGCTTGGAGAGTGTGAAGGAAACTGTGGGGACTGAGGAAAAAAACAATAAGTAGTATAAGCTTATATACACAGAATATTAGTAATTTGTTTCCTGAGGAAAAGGACATAACTGGGTGCCTTAGAGAAGGGAGGTGGCTGCTCCACTGGGCTGACCCACCTGCGGGGAGGACAAGCAATACTGAGGGATGGAGCTTGGACCTGGGGTTGTTTTCAGCCATGTTTTTATTCACTTCTCAAAAAACACAGATAGGGACTGATTTCTGCACATAGCCATGATCTTTAAAAGCACAAACAAAAGAAATGTTCCCCTAACAAGGGCAGTAAGGAAAGACTGCATCATATATGCTTAATTAAAAACTTTCTTGGAAAGTTAAGAAAGCCAGACAGTAACATCAGCAATAGTGATATTTTTCCGACCTTTTAGTTGGAACAACACTACTGTCTTCTTTAAAAATAAGTAAATTGCTGAACAACCAGAAGAAACCGGAAATTTAGTGTGCTTGAAATAGGTCAGCTGAATAGCTAAGGTCATGGCCACATAAATGATTTCGTAAGGGATTTAAGTACTTTTAAGCTAAAACATTTTAACTGAGAATAGTCATGAGAAAAAATATGATAGTTCCCAATGCTGATAGGGTTTAAGATGCAAAAATCATGTTCATTTGTCACAACTGACCTTAGTGTTACACGGAAAGTTCAATACCATCTGGTAAGATAGTATTGGCCAAGTGAAGCTAAGCAGCTCACCAGACTTGGTCAACATTGTGTCATACTTTGTCTGTACACACATTAACACATTTGGTAAAAATATAACAGCTTGATGAGAAAAGCTTCCGTGTTTGGATTGGACTGCCTTTGACAATCCTTCAGCATCACTGCGGCCCCAGCTCAAGCCAATGCCAAGTCCTTGGTAAATGAGCAGTCCAAAGACATCGAGTCCCCGCCACGCTCCAAAACTCCTCAGCCAGAGGCCACCCATCATGATTTCAGCAGCAGGACAGGTTCCTGCTCCCACCCCAGCATAGAAGGGCTGCATAGAGATGGCCTCGTGCAGATTCAGCTGTGTTGACCCAAGCTTGTCCCCTGTGCTAGTTAGGGCTCCCCCACTTCCTGACAGACACAATGAACCAAAGCAACAAGAGCTCTCTTATTCCCACTGGACAGGCCAGCCTGGTTCATTTTGTCTGAAAGAGGCCAGGAGACACACTTTGGAGCACTCAGGAGAGCTGACTGTGTGCCAGGGAGGACAGCATAGACAGGCAGGTAGTGACCTCTCCAGCCATCACCCGACATGCATGTCTGCACCCTCTTTAAACTGAAGAGGATCTGGGATGGCTGTGCCAGCAGAGCTGAGAGGGCAATAACCTCCAGCAGCGTGGCTTGTAATCTTCATCTGGCACAGCTCTCTACAAATAGAACATCTGTCCACAGCCTAAAGAGATGTTTCAAAACTGATTAAATTAGACCAGCACAAGCACCCATCTGGATACTTTTAGCTCTTTGGCTCCCATTCACCTTGCAAACAACAGTGATGGATAAAAGTAGTTTTCACCTGCCTCAGTTGTAAAGTGGCCAGAAGGAAAGGAGGATGCATCAGCCATGCTAGAATCTTAAACTTTTGACAAGTATGTCTGGTGAATCCTCATGAGATGGTTTATGAAGTTGCCACCTGAAATCTCCTGCCCAATGTGGCCACAGCTGCAGAAGGGGCAGTGGGAGGAATATATTCCTGCAGCTATGCAAAGTCCAGTGTCTCAGCTCAAATGGCTGATTGCAGTGGGTCCAACAAGTTCATAAATGGTTTACACTGCACCACACCCTGGTCATTTACTGCATGGCAAACCTTCCCTTACCCTTCTGACTCTTATGTTCCCCTACACAACAGTACTGGATAGCAAAACATGTAAATTGTCCCCATATAATTTAATGCAGTGTTGAATGGGTTAAAGAGCCTATAGAAGGGGCAAATCTACAAACAAAGGAAGCAAAAGCAGAACAGTAGAAACTGCAGAGGGATAGTTACATTTTAAATGGGTCCACACATTTCTGCAGCAAGAGACTAACTATATCCTTATTTTATATAACTCCTTATGCCAGCTTAGGCCAGATAAAAATAAATGGATTGATTCTACATGAATTAGAATGCCTTCTAAGGATCTGGCATTTATCTAACCAAATTATTTGAAGATAAACCAATGCAACTTTTGTGCCTAAACATTAGAAAAACACATCATACAGCTTGAAAGAAAACCAAAATCATCTATGACAACTGAGAGCACCATTGCCTTTTCAGCACCATTTGAAGTCTGCAGATAATGCAGGTCTCTAATAGATTTTTTCTAAACTCTTAATAAAAGCCTACAGTTTACATTACTTTTAATGTACTTCATGCTTACTATCCCTTGCTAAAATCTTTTTTAAGAAAAACAATTGGAATTTTAACTAGTTACAGATGATAGAGATAAAATTGGTCTTTACAAATCTGTATTTACAACAGGATTTTCAAGGAGAGGACTGTTTACATTTCCTAATGTTATCCAGGATGTCTATTTGTAAACAAGAGTCAAAGGTTTACAAGTTTTATACTGCAATAAAAGTAAATCAGAACAAGGGAAGACCACGAGCAATGAAAACCCCTGATATGCTGAAGCTGCTTTGTTCAACTGGATAAAGATCAGACAGGCCATAGCAAGGGGCAAACAGTAAGCTGAAGAGAACAGATGCCCGTCAAAAAATTTCTGTTGTTTTTACAGAGAGAATAGTATTAGTAACTCATCAAATGGTCAGATTGGACTTCATGTGCCCTTGGCCTTTTCCTGGTATTCAGACTAGACCAGGATGGTAAACAGGCATGTGCACAATCAGACAGGGAGGTCTCAAGGTTCTTGAGCCTGTCTGCTGTTTCTGGGAAGTGGTACAAATTGGTGGGTAAGAGGGTTGCTGCACAAAGGCTCCATTTGGCCTCTGTCCACTGTAATTTTAGCTGCTATTGCAGGTGAGAAGGCTGAGTAGCCTCAGCCATGTTCTGCTGCTCCCCATATGATCCTGTCCACTGCCCACTCTCGGAACGCAGATATTCTTCCAAGTGCACAAGCTCCCCTTTTGTTTACCACAGGGAGACTTGCGCAACCTCTAGTTACATTCACTTCTTCCTCTGAGATATCAGAAGGAAGTTGAGCATCTGAAAACAGCAGCAGCATCGTGTCTATGCCATCCACTACACACAGTAGACCTCGGCTGCCTGTCTGCCTCTGGCTCTTCATGCTTTTGGACACGGAATGAGCTCCAGAGGCCCTGGCTCTCCCCAGGCCTCACTGCAGCACCGGTCAACAAGGCAGAAACATGAAAGGTTTAAAAAACTATAGAAAAAAGGAAGCCCACAGCTAAGAGATGAAACTCCAAACCAGAACAATCTCTTTGATTAAGGGGATCCTTGTTTTTGCCAAACCCACTATGTTTGCTAACAGGCAAGGGTGAGTCATTGCTGCCCTCTCTCCACAGCTGAGGGTCCCTGGGTAGGAGGCTGTTTTGGCTGCCATTACTTCTGCACAAGTGGTACCACCTGCACAGCATCTCAGTTTCCAGGGCCCAGAAGAGAGGACTAGTCTTCAAAAGCCCACAATTAAAGAGAAGGCAATGATGGTGAGTGGGGCTTGCAACCATGCCCTACACCCCTGTCTTTCAACAGGTCCCTCCTGTGTAACTGCTGGCTTACTGCCAGGGATAAGTGATTATGACATCTAGGCTCACCACAGCTTCAACATTCACAACAACAAACTCTCTACTTCTGGCAGGAAAAACAGGTTCCATGTCTGAGATTTCCATTTAAGGGCTTTTCCCAGCCTTTTTCCAAGTCAGCCAGCTGCAGCATCATGCAGAGGAAACATGCCTTCACATTGCCACCTCCCTGCCACCACACAGTTCTTTAGACAGGTACTCTTTTCTGTCCCATGTGGACATTGTGGCAATCTAGAGGGACATATAGAGGTGCACCAGGATGGCTCAGGCTTCCCTGGGCTTCAAATGCTGCTGTAGCTCTCCTTTCCCCTCACCTACAGCCTCCCTCTGGCAATTAAACTGAAAAACCCACTGAATCCACATCCCAATGGACAGGGAACAAAGGAAAAATGGTCTTTTCCCTATATGCCCATTGGGAGCAGAACAGATTTTGACTTTTGGGCTCCTGTTGCTGGGAAGAGAACTCAGCAGTGTCAGGAGCCCAGCAATGAGAGGGGAGTTCTGTGCTGGCAGGCACAGGAGGAGGAGAAAGTGGAGGAAAAGGAGGAAAATCACCCTGACAAGGAATGGCAAATGTCATCACCCTGTAACCCAGCCAGAGCTGTGGCTGTGAGGACGTGTCTTCATCAGTCACACCACTGAGTACAGCTGGCTACTCGTGGAGAGTAAAGCAAGAGCCTGCACAGTCTGACAATCTGAGGTTAAAACAGACAAATAAACAAACTTGATTATGAATAATAATGAGACACATCTGTATTAAGGAACCATGATTGTTTTGTTAAAAGTGTGCCAATGAAAGCAGTATTTTATAGAGTATTGGAAAGACTGTCCTTTGAGTTGTCTGTAGCAAACACATGAGAGTTTATGCAGCTTTGATGAATTCAAAAGGTTTTTTTCTTCCTCTAAAAGCCGCCGATGTCTCCTAGAAAAACATAATGTTTACTCTTTACTACTTTCCTTGGCTTTTAAGTCTAGCAGAATGACGATCACTACAATGGGCAGAGGCCAGATAACACAATGACAGGCAGCTGCATTTTTTGCAGCTGTACTGCATTTTTGTTAGAGATGATGGGCTTACACTTTCCTGAGGACATAACATGAGAACTGTCCTTGTGTGCCATTCAGAATCTTGCTTAGTAAAGTTAATACCATACAGGAGAAGAGCAGATGGCTCTTACAATTTAGTGGACCCTATAACCACTAGAATTTTTAATTGTAAATTTACAATATTCAACAAATTAAAATCTGTGGCCATCATAATGTTGAGGTATCTCTGAGAAAGATAACAGACCAATGAGCAGATTAATCACTGTCCCTTATAAAGCAAGAAATAGAAGGAATCAAACTAAATTATTAGTTAAAAAGATTTAAGGGAGACAAAAAGATTTAAGGGAGACAAATGCATGCTGTGCATAATTAACTTAACAAATTTACCAATTATGAGAAATGTAGTGAAAAGCCAGAGTTTAAACTCTTTCCAAGTTTATGGATAAAGAGTCCAGCAAGGTTGACAAGAAAGCAAGGACTCAGAAAATATTTCCAATTTGGAAGAACTCAGCAGCAGAGCACTGGAACCAGGAAGATAACTTCCTGGCAAGCATCACTGCGCTTCCCACATGCTTGGGAAGAGCCTGCTTACAGGACACTGCCCAAGAGCGAGGGTGCAGAGCTAGAACTGCTTTTGATCATATTTACCAGAATCCTTCATATGTAACATTAATTCCAAAATAGAGACATAATGAAATGACTGTTATGGATGATTTCATAATTGCCCCAAGAGAACAAGTTGGGACACCAATTAATTTTATTGAAAAGGAACAGCAGTGGCTTTTGAACTTCTGCAGAGACCTAGTTTCCTGCATTAACAAAAAAAGCAGAATAGATGCAAACTATAAAAGAGAAGCTATGCCAATAAACTTGTCTCCAAATGAAGTGTTTTGGTATTCTCTCCTATGAGCTGATAAATTTATGAGCCTTATTAGCTTAACTTTAGAGTGTGTGTACATATATATATATATATATTTGCACATACATATATTTAAACTTTCCCAAAGACAGAGGAAAAACAGAAGCCTCAGAAGAAATCAATCTCACAGTGAGAAAGGGAAAATTCTAACCAGGAAAGACATGACTTTTGAGTATAGAAGGGTTTTCAATTGCAATTATCCTGTTCAAGACATAATGTGTATGTGAAGCAATAAACAAAATCACACATATCAGAACGGAACTTTCTGCAATGCCCAATGAAGATACCTATAACAAAGATAAAACCAGCTTATTACATGCCAGTTACTGTTTATCAGCTAGAAACAAATCTAAGTACATCGTTAATTCAGGCCATCAGAGAATAGATCTGTATTAAAGAAAATTAACTCCATCAGTCAAAGTCAAACAAAAAAAAAATCTCTAATAATATCTTTGACATAAAATGTATCCACCATGCTCCAGGGCCTTAAAAAAGGCTGAGTGAAAATGAGACTCCTTTGGCTGGTAAATGTAAAGATGTGCACACACACGTGCACACATACACATATTTGTCTGTGATGAAATTATGCTCTGGCAGAGGGAAAAGCAAATGCCTGAACTGATCTGAAAGGCTTTAAATTATAATACATTTTTTCAGTTTTATATCTTGATTCAATGCCATAAAACTTAAATGGTTTTATCACTGAAAGGAAAGGTCATTTTAACCAAGGCAAGAGAAAGCTTCTCCATGTTTTATGTATTTTCAACTTTATTTGCAAGTCAATACCTTCTGAATCTCTGTAGGTTTCCATTGAAGTGGAAATTGCAAAGCCCTTTACCCTGATGAAAGCTTGAAGCTGATATGCTCTAAACCCTGCATGACTCCTCTTTTTTATATATATTTTATTTGTATTAATAATTATGTAAGGAAATTTCTGGGGGACAGATCATTAGAAGTGATTCTGCCATACTGCTTGTCTCTGACTAGCCAGAATTTCTTAAGAAATAAATTTAAATTGAGGTTACTGCTTAAAATTCAAAAAGGCTCATGGCAGACTGCTGCCATGGAGTTGCAACTGCAAAAGAACATTGAGTTTATTGTCATCGTTGTGAATTATATTGGTAGGTACTTGAATAAGGAGCTGGAGCAAAACTCCAGACCTAATAATAAGGCAAAGTTATATTGACTGCTTATGGAATTGCAAAGAGAGTTGTCTATAATCTCTTTTCTTTTCAAGAAATATGCCTACTTAGGCATAAGCCAGTACTTACCACTGCCCTGGACTGTGTTTGCACTGCAGGTACACCCTGTCACCTGTGGATATGACTGTGTGCCACCTGTGTGTCCTGTTATTTCTGTGGTGCTGTGTTTGGGCAATCCAGCTGGTGCCCACCTGGGCCCCACAGCTTGGGGTTCACCCAAAAGTATCTTTGCTGGCTGTGCAGACCAAACTCAGCACACTGCTGTGTTTAGGTCAGATGGCTCCACCTGTGCTATTTGCTACACAGTGGTATCTTAACCAAAATGGGGAAGATCAGCTGGATTGGGGATGTCCCAAGGATACTCTAACACCCCATGATTCAAGGTTAGGCGGGACTTGTTGACAGACAGAGATCAGGGGATATTAAAGTGAAAATGAGATTAAATTGGTTGTGAAACACTCAGTGACCTTCAGACCGTCTGGGAATGCCCACGTAAGTCCCACAGAGAAAGTGCTGAGATCACCCTGAGTCATCACATACACATGCAAAACAAAGTCAAGGCAAAGCCTGCTCCTTACCAGCCAAAGGCCAGACTTTCCTACTGAAGAGTGGCATGATGACTGACAGCTGCAGCTTTTTCATGCTATTCCCTGGAGGAACCCAAGGAAACAAACACTTCCCAGTCAGGATGGATTTCAAAAGAAACCAGTCCAATTATTGTTGCAAGAACTTAAGTAAGAAAACATCTTCTGTTACAGAGTCAGAAATGACCAGTTGTCAGGTGCTAGACCTCATCACCACTGTAACAAAAAAACTGCAAGAATTATGCTGACTTAATCTCCCATGAGGGAATTGATTTGAAATACGAAATGGCAGTTCACAATTATTCAAGAAAAGCAGAATCGGAAAAGTGCTTTTGGAATAATCTGCTTTTACATCTGCAATATTTTCCCTGATATTATTGATGTGTTTTTTTTACTGATGAAGAAATAGAAGCATGTAAGATTAAATAATTGGCATGGGATAGACATTTCCGGTCGAGGAACAGAAATTAGATCTCCTGAAGGAAAACTCTGTGCTCTGTTCTCTTCCTTCCTCTCTGGGAATTTTATCAAATGCCACTAAGAGAGAGATTTGCATTTGATTTCTGTATGTACAAAAGCAGGCTGACAAATGATTATGTGTATCAAATTGAAGTTATCATATCACAGGGAAAACTGTCATTCTTCTAAGTGAATTTGTGTCAGACAAATTTGCATCAGACAAATTTGTGTCAAACAGAAGAATACAAAGCTCTCCTCTCCTCTCAATATCTTATGCTTATTAAACTCTTTTTAAAGACTTACCAGGATATATTGCAATAAGGATATATATTAGACTATAGCAGTTAACTGAGCAGATGCGTAGACTTTCCAGAGTTCTATATAGCAGCATCAGATTTTCACTTTCAAGGTTTGTACAAATTAGAAAACAAATAAATGAGATAATTCTTTCTTTTTCTTCTAAGCTTTTTACTTGGAGATTTAAAGCTGCCTGCCTGAATTGTCCACATCATAAACACAGAGGAAAAAAATAAGTGTCAGTGTTACTTCAAAGAGAAAGAGGTCTTAAAACAGATTTTAGATTTTACAATGTGTTGTAAGAACAATCCAAGTATTTTTTCAAATAGGCAAGCTTGACACCTACATCTTCACAATACATGGCAAGTCATGTATTAAACTCTAAACAACTTGGACTGAAACTCAGTAAACCCAAACGGTACAACACAGAAATGGTTCTCCTCAGGAGACTGATGAAAGCAAGACAAAATTCTGAAAGACACATGTTGGCTACGTGGCTCAGTGAATGCCTCAGTAAGAAGATGCATAAGAATCCACATGGTATTAAACAGACCTTTGAATGCTTTGTGCTGCAAATTGTTATTTCCATATGTGTAGAGTGGACTCATGCTGCCAGACTGGGACCACAATGGTTTTTTTCTCTTTGAATAAGTACAGTCTGTCAGAGCCATGAGGGCATTGACATCCCTGAAATCCCTGCCAGCCTCTCCTGGGGTGTCCCATGACCTTGCCCATTTCAGCCCAGCTGACCCACATCCACAGGCAGATATCCTGGTCTGGCCTCAGATGCAGAAGCTGCCTCTGGCTGCCTCCAGTCTGCCCTGGTCCCTGTTGGGGTGATGGGATGGTCTCTGGCTGGTGAAATCCTGCCCTGCTACCCAGTTCCCTGTAAGTTCCATTGCTCCCAGTCCCAGGGAGCAGCCAGACCTTGCCCAACACAAACACCTCCACAAGATATAAAGTTGTAGAACATCAACCCAATCAACTAAAAATGCAGGTCCTGTGTGAGTGCTTGCTGGGTACCAGTGGGATGACAGAGGGTGGAGCTAGCACTCCTGTGAAGTCTGATGGGAGACGGGATGCATTGTCCCCTCACCTCTTCTATGGAAACTGAAGTCTTTGTTTCAGTAAGAAAAGACAGAATTTAAATGGAATTTTATTTTACAGCTACAAACTGTTTAGAGCTGTCTTTCTAATGTGCATGCCCTTCAGTCTCACAAAGAGGTCAACCTCTCTGAAAATAAAAGGTTTGATTTAATCAGGAAGAAATATACTTTAAAGACCTGCTATTACCCAAAAGCAGACATGACATAAAATTCATTCTATTTTTATATCTTCCTGGCTCCAGGCTCCTGAATCTGACATTAACCATAACAATTACACATGTGACTAAACTGGGCCAAATTCTCCTTTTTTTTTATTCCAGTATAAATATGGAAGTAATACTGTTGAAGTAATAGCTTTGAGGTAGGCTCTCTGCACAAGAACAGGGCTTTTCTCAGAACAGCCACAGTCAGGAAAGTATGCTGATTCTGAGGCCAGATTTTTACTGACAAGTTAGGGCACTAGAGTGGGGGGAGACCACCAGGATTGACATGAGAGCCTGGCAGTCCCAGAGGCTGAGGACAGAGGCTAGTGGGGGTGGCATTTTGAAAAGCACACGAGGCTTCAAAGCTCTCATGCCATTTTCAAAATGCCTTAGGTTTTCAGAAGTTCAAGCTCCACCGATTTACAGTGAAACTTAAGCATTTAAATGCATTTATCTTTTCTGCTGATGAGACATGGCCAGATTCACACCTCTGTGAAATTTAGATTCACAGTCACAACCTCTCCCTTAAGTTTGGTTTCAGTTTCATGTTGAGGCTCTATCTTTGCTGCTCTTGAACATGCCAGCATTACACAGAGGATCAGAAGATGGAGACTTTGCAGCTAACTATGGGCAGGGGATGTTGCAGTGCCCTGTGGATGTAGTCCTGCAAGAAAGCTATCAGCATTGGCATGGCCACAGGTTGCTCAGGCATTGAGCCATGTCTGGTGTGCACAGCCTGGGTCTCCTGTTGCTCTCCTGAGAATCTGTGTTGCCCAGCTAGGCAAAACTTCCAGTTTTCCTCCTGGAAAAGCTAAAGACTTGCTGTGTTGCAAGGCTACCCTCTCTACACCTAAAAACATTGCTGCCTTAACCATGACCATTTGCAGTTTGAAAAAATTTACTCATGTCAAACCATGGACAGACATCCTCTTCCATGTACAGCAGAACAGGGACAAGAGGTTGCCACTCAGCTGAACATGGCTGCTCTCTGCCCTGGGTCACAGTGTCCACTACTCCTCTGTGGGAGAAGTTTATGGGAGCCACACCCAACTTTTTTCAGGGAAAATCAACCTGCTTAGTCCTGCCCAAGCATTTAAATTGCTCTGTTGGTCTTCTTCTGGTTTGATGCAGAATGTAGTCCCTGGCTGGATGCCTCTTTTCCGCAGGTTTCCCAGAAAAGCACAGTGCTGGGGTGGTATCATATGATGAACTTTCAGACGAAAACAATGTGCTGGGGGAGGAGTGTCCCTTTGAGGGTCTGGAAGCTTTCTTCTCCTCGACTTTTCTTCTTAAATGGTGAGCACTGTTCTCTGGTGCAATATGCAGGGAGCAACTGGGTGAAGGACAATCCATCTTCAGGCGTGTCTGTGATTTAATAAATGTTATTTACCTTGAGGGTATGAGAATCAAGTCATGCCCAGGGACTACAACATACTCAGCTATATATCCAGAAAAGTTCCCGAAGTTGTTCTTGCTTTGCTAGCTGGTCCCCATCAGTCACCCCTGTGCAAAGTGGTTGCTCTCACGATGGTAGCTCTTTATGGACTATTGCTCAAGAAGCCCAGGTGCAAACACAAGTGAACACAAGGCACAGGGCAGTGGAAATCTGTCCCCTATAACTCGTGGCAATAAGCTATGACTTTACTTCTTGTTTGTCCCCATGTACTTTGCAGTCTGAAATTTTATTTTTTCACCCTCTGTTTTTCCTGTCTTCATGCCATCCAAAATAATTTTCCCAGTTGGTTCTCTATTTCTTGTCTATCATCGCAAGGTTGGTAAAACAAAATGATCCAAGACAGGAGATGGAAACTTTCTTAGTAAGGGCTGGGGTAGAACCAAGAACAGGAAGCCTGCTTGAACTGAAAGGCACTCCACAGGAGATGGGCACATTGAATCTATCCACATCTTTAGATGCTTACATGCTTCTGTATGCTTTATTCCGGTTCAGATTCATAACCAACCCTTCAAATTGTAGGTCATCCCTGAGGACAGTTTCTGATTTATGGCTCTTGTCTCATTCTAAGAAAATGGAGAAAACCTGTTAAAGAAGCTTGTTCCTGATGTGGAAGGACACTCACATCCTGAGTCTTACAGTGTTAAATCCTGGCCATTTTTCATTACATTGCAAGCAAACATTTTATCGTCTCCATGTTACTTGCCAACTGTAAGCGCTTCTCGGCTCTCTGTCAAAACAAATTCTGTCAGGTTTTATTTATTTGTGTGTTCTGGCACAGCTGGCAGTGAAACTGCTTTGCCTGCTAGGATTCTTGTTAAAATGTCCCCCGGCTGAGTCAAGCTACCTCACCAACACACCTTGACCAAATTCCGGGGCATTTTTTGGAAAAATAGCCATTCAAATAATGGGAATACCTGGAACCAGAGAGACTATGTTTCAAGTCAAATGTCGAGACATAAAATTGTTCCCACTCCTTTGATATTTTGAAAATTAAACACATTGAACTTCTGGTCTTTATCATAAGCACTCAATTTTTTTATGAAGACTTGAGACATGGTTGAAGAATCTGACTGGATTCAACATAGTTATGAAGGAGATGGTTCAAATATGACTGAGTACAAACTTAAGTGAGACCATTAAATGTCAACATGGCTTATGGGGTCTTTAAAGATTGTTTTCTCAGGAATATTTAGCTAATGTTCCTTCCCACTGGCTGACTGATTCCTTTGGGCACCACCAGCTGTTCCAGCACTGGGAATCGAAAGTTCAGAGAGCTCAAAAACTTTCGGGTCACTCTCTGCTTCTTACACAAGGGAAGCAAAGATGATGTAAAGCCACGTGAAGATTGCTAGATTGTGTAGCTAACCCAAGGAGTGTGGTGGTGGCCAGCTGTGGTCTTGATTCCTGAGGGTAAGGCGTGGTCTTAACGGGTGAAGCTCTGGAAGTCCAGCACAGCTGCCATAACACAAAACAAGCGGGGAGACACATAAAGCTGCAGCCAACAGAAGGCAGATGAAAAATGCAAAAAAAAAAGGCAGGAAAAAAAAATCACAAGTAAGGCTCGTATTCTAAATGGCACAAAAATCATACTCTGCAAAGAAAATGCAGTCTGGTGTGCCAAACAATAAGATGCTGTTTCGAGGCTTCGTAGAAAGGTCAGTGGTGCTGGCAAATTGACTGGCAGGTTTGAAATCTTCAGGCATGTGGACACAACTGACTTTCGTGGATCATGTTTTGAGAGGGAAAAGACAGGCATAGCCAGTGAGATTTCAACCAAATTTTTGAAGGCGTCCCTTCTCTGCTGGTCATCCTAACTTACTACCTCCTTCTCCACCTTGTTTTTCCTACCACAGCTACTGGACAGGAGAGCCAGGGAAGGTCTGTACATCTCACAGTGAGCGTTCAAGGTAGCAATATAAGGTAGTATGGGCCTTTTTGGCTTTTGGAAAGCCAGAGGACATACAGACTACCTTGTCCTTCACCACTAGTCCATTGCCAATGCTGCAACAGAAAAGTCCCACAAGCATCACAACTTCTTGCCTACATCTTCTTGCACAAGGAAGTTAAAACACACCCTCTTCTACTGCTCAAACAGTTGTGCATATGTATTGGAAGGGAATTAAAAGGTAGCAAGAAAAGTAAGAACACAGCCAGGATAACTTGTGACTAATAACTATTGGCTCTTGACCCAGCTTTTATTTAACAGGTTCATGGCAAATCTTCCAGGATTGTTTCAAAACAATGCCAATTAGTAAATTTTAGAATTAGCTCTGCATAGTTGAACAAGGAAGAAAAACTAGATTATATACCAGGAAATCTCAAAAGTGGGAATTTGCTACAATCCCTTAATTCCTGAATTTAAAAAAATGTTAATGACATTGTCAGATTATACCAGTACTGAAATAAGCTTTCCTAGTATCTTGATGTTAAAGACCCTCTGCCTAGCATCTAGCTTCAATGGGAATGCAACTTACAGAGTATGTTCTCAAGCTAGAACATATAGTCATGGAATAGTTTGTATTGCAAGGGACCTTTAAAAGTCGCGTAGTCCAACCCCCTTGCAATCAGCAGGGACATCTTCAACTAGATCATGTTGCTCAGAGCACCATCCAGCCCGGCCTTGAATGTTTCCAGGAACGGGGCATCCACCACCTCTCCGGGCAACTTGTTCCAGTGTTTTGCTGCCATAATTATAAAAAGTTTCTTCCCTATATCTAGTTCAAATCTATCCTATTTTAGTTTAAAACCATTATCCCTGTCCTATTGCAACACTCCCTACTAAAATTCAGTCAACATCTTTCTTATAAGAGCCCTGTTCAAGTACTGACTCTCTCAGCTTGTCTTCATAGGAGAGGTGCTCCTTTGATCATCTTTGTTGCCCTCCTCTGGACCTGCTCCAACAGGTCCATGCCCTTCCCATGCTGGGGAGCACAGAGCTGGACACAGCACTCCAGGTGAGGTCCCACCAGAGTGGACCAGAGAGGCAGAATCACCTCCCTCGATCTGGTGGTCATACTGCTTTGGATTCTTTAGACTTGCCACCTTAATTACAACAAGGTACTAGGTCCAGAATCGCTTTTTAGTGTTTTTCCAGTATCAAATGAATGAGATGATGTTTTGAACAGTGATGGAACAAAGGAATCGGCCAATCTCACTTAGAAAATGTACTCCAGAAATCACTCTGAACTATCTGGTCCAGGGAAAAGTGTCCCTGCCTATGGCAGGAAGGTTGGAACTAGTTGATCTTTGAAGTCCCTTCCAACACAGACCATCCTATGATTCTATGACTAGAAATGATCAACATGTCCATGGCCTTCCAGTGAATGCCTTGATGTGAACTCTTGCTCTGCCTAGTAGGTTTGAAACCTATTGAAATGTCATTTGCTACACTTGGAATAACATTATTCTAACCCTGTGTTCATATATTCTTCTTATTATTTTTGGTGATGGTTATGATGAAGATGACTCTTATTGTTGTAAAGAATGTGCTTGTTCTGGCTTTCAGTATTTGGAAAAATACATTGAACTGTTTAAATTGTCCTTTTCACTGGATGAAAATTACTTGTCAGATATAAATGACTTTGTTTCCTACCCCAGTTTACGGACAAAAGTCTGTGCCTTTGAAAAGGACAACCAGAGGCCAAGAACAAAGTGTAATTTATTACTCACTTTCTGCCTACCAGTTAACTCTCTGGCAACAAATATTTCAGTGCAACTTAGATGACTCCTGAGAAAGTGATCTGAGAGGTCTATTACACCCTCTAACTTCATAAGCCTGTGTGTGAACTGAAATCTCTGATTTTGGCCTCCTAATTCAGCCTGAAATTAAAAAAAAAAACAAAACCAAACATGGCTGTATGTTCTCATTCACCTTTAGGACTACAATGGTGCTTTTTAGAGCAGGGGGCATGGGTTCAACACTGCGCATCCTCCCTTGGTCTGAGGAGATTCACACTTTCCAGAGAGTTCTGCAATAACAGAAAGGGACCTTCCCCCTCCTTTTAAAGCAACTACTGCTCTGCATGAAGAAATGGAAGAGTCTGAAGTCAAAGGGCAAGAGAAGTTATGATTCTATGGCCTAATGCCTGGTTTCCTGAATGTCATTTGTTGTCTACCACTGTTGGAAGCAGCTTGTATTCCCCCCAAGACTAAATTCAGTTCTGTAAACATCATCACCTGAACATTATCCCCATTATCTCCCAATCCAGCTCTGTTCCCCTTCCTGCAGTCCCACCATTCTGCTTCACAGAGCCATCACCCCTTAAGATCCCCAACCCATAGCTGAAAACTTTGTGTATTCCCCTCTAGGCTGCCTTCTTTATAAATTTGTTGTCCAACGACAGCAACCAGTCATCTAAGGCACATTCGTATCTCAACAACCCTGTTCCCCTCACCTTCCTCAAATGGCATTTTTCCCATGCTCTTTTCAGAAATACATGTCCCAGACTAATTCATTTCCTGTAGGCACATGAGAAGAACAGCAGGGGAGGTCTGGGAGCTGGAGACAGTTTCACACATCAATAAGTTACTGGCCCGCCAGTGACATGAGCAGCTGTGTGACAGCTCTTATTCTGATTTGTAAAAGATCCTGGACACAGGCAAAACCAGCAGTTGTTGAGACTGTTTTTGCTTGGATTACATGCAACACAGTGTGGGAACACCTGGCCTACTGATCCAGACTTTCATCTGGCAAAGGGCAGGATTTTTTCCAGTCCTGGATCCTTAGCTCGTGTCTGCTTCTTATCCATGATCTTTGTGTAAAATGCACAGGCAGCCTTAAGCATGAACTCCCCCCAAGCTGTTCCCTCCTGGCTATGTGTTTAAAGTTGTTCTTCTCTGCAGAGAGCTTTGTTGTCCCTGATTTAAGTAAAGGGCAGGACCATGAGTTTTATTTGGGTACACTCAGCAGTACATCAGAGCAAACGTCACTGCGAAGTTTGTGCTTGTAGCTAACAACTGCCTTGGAGTTATCTTTTGCTGCTCTGCTGTAATGTTACGCATTCATATGCTAATCCACTCGTGGAGGCCGTTGTGCCTGACTGTCCTGTAAGGCTCTATCAAATGATGGCAAAATCAATAGTTTGGTTTCTACCAATTTGATGCAAGATGCTTAATATGAAAAGCAGAATATATATCACTGAAGAGAATTTGGGAGCATCATTTATTTCTTCCCAACTAAAATATTTTCATGGTTTTTTTCCTGCATTTCCACTTATATCAAGACAGTTTTTAATTTTCTGTTCTGTGAAACAGAAAAGATTCTTCATAAAGACTGTGTATGTGTACATGTAAGTGTATAATCTAGTCTTTTCCCTGATGAATAGATCTGACCAGGGCATATACCTGTTGAAATGTACTTATGAATTGTAAATAAATGTAATGGTTTGGGGTTTTAAATCAATCAGCTACTACCAATTAGTATTACAAAGAAAGGAATGAGAACAACAATTTCTAGATCAATTCACTATTCAATTTCTTTGACTCTAAGCTTGAGAATTAATCTGGTAACCAGTGGTGTTCCTCAGTGCTCAGTGTCGGGGTCAGCCTTGTTTAATATCCTCTTGTTTAATAGCCTCTTCTCCCAGGCAACAAGTGAGAGGATGAGAGGAAATGATGTCAAGTTGCAGCAGGGGAGGTTTAGATTGGATATTAGGAAAAATGTCTTCATGGAAAGGGTTGTCAAGCATTGGAACAGGCTGCCCAGGGAAATGGTGGAGCCACCATCCCTCGAAATGTTCAAGGAACGTGTGGGTGTGACATGGTTTAGTGGTGAACATGGTGATGGTGCTAGGCGGATGGTTGGACGTGATGACCTTATCTTAAAGGTCTTTTCCAACCTTAATGATTCTATGATTCACTATAAAAAAGCATAGGTTGCATTTCACACACCTATTTTTCTCAATCCCCCATTCTATTTCTTCTTTTTTCTCCCCACAGAAACCAGTGGACTATGATTTCCTTGAATGCTGTAAATTAGCCCTGAAGGAATGGACAACTCCAACAAAAAACCCCACACATGTTTTCTGAGAAGACAGCAAAGGAAATAGAAAAAACAGCTTGACTTGCAAGGTTCTCACCTGACCCATGAGTGACTCTCTGCTAATGCAACACTAAATTAAGACACCTTTGTACATCAGGTACTGCAACCCCTCAGCATGTCACTGTTTGTACAGTGACTTTTCTTTTGTATCCCAGTATACATTTGAACAGAGAAATCTGATCTCCATTCAATAGTTTTCGAAAACACCCAAATACTATATATAACGCTCTAAACAATTTTTTTTCAAGACATGGCAACACAGTTCATTTCATATGACAGGGCTTAAAAAAACCTGTTAGCAGTCCATTCACACTCCATCCATTCCCCTGCAGGGCAGCTGCCTGATTCCACCTGACCGATTAGGGTGAAGTGGTCATTTGTGTTGTTTCCAACCAGGCACTGAAGCTGTAGCTCTCTCACTGCCATCCTTTCTGCAGGTTCAGCAAGTTTCTGCTATGGTTATCTGCGTTGGAGATTCATTGGCCACCGCTAGGGCAAATTTCATAATTAAATGAAGGTGTAAGCTTTGTCCTCAACAGAAGAGACTGTTCCTACAGGCACATCTTCCTAGTGCAGACATAACTCCCTCAGCAAGAGGGCTTTTGTCGGGAAAGCTTGTGTAGGGCCTAAAGACAAAATTAACCTAGGCAAGCAATGGACTTTGAATTGAAAAATCCGGAGTCTTTTTTTCATGTGTCAATATTTGGCCCAAACAAACTGATATTCACCAGTTATACTGTGTCAGTCTAGAGGCTACTTACTCGAGAGACGTACAGCAACATGTACGGTGACCAGAAAAAGCTCCAACCTGACAGAATTTCCTCCTTGCCTCCTACATGGATTTTGGTAATGCAGAAATCCCAGCTCTGCACCCATACCTGTGCATAATGCATCACAATGTCACACTTATTTGCATATTCAGAGACATCTGCATGTGACTGGAGTGCCGTAATATGCATAGTCTTATTCATATGTATTTTTTCCAGATGCGACGATGTTTGTGCTGCTGTACATTACAAGTTTTGCCATCTATACAAGCGAGCAACCACTTCAAAGCCAGCTCAAAGGAGAAAATTACTACACCAGATACATCTGTAGCATTCCTGGTTTGCCAGGCCCTGCAGGTCCCCCTGGAGCCAGCGGATCCCCGGGGCCACATGGACGCATTGGTCTTCCAGGAAGAGATGGTAGAGATGGCAGGAAGGGAGAAAAAGGTGAAAAAGGGAGTGCAGGTATTGAATATTTGTGTAACCTAACACAACAAAGTCCTTTCATCATCACTGTTATACATACATATATAAATATATATATATGATAAAGGTGTGTGTGTGTGTCTGTGTGGGTTTAAGTGTGATGCACGTATATATATAGTGAGAGAAAAAAAATGCAGATATATTTTTGATATCTCTAATATGCACGTATTGACATCAGTGTAAAGAAAGGTAAATGCACAGCCTTCCTGCACACAGATGCTAAAAGTTTGGGAAGAATGAAGCATGTGTGGTGTCAAATAAACAGTCACATTTGTGTGACATTTATTCCTGAATATGGGAATAAAGGACCTGTAGGCTGTGAGGCCTGGTCATCTGTTCCAACCCAACATTCTTTTCACAAACTTACTAGAAGATTTTGAAAGTATTTTTAGAGTACTTTGAAATTCTGACACTCTTTTTCTTGTTTGTTCAGGCACACACAGTAGCCCACACAATCATTTACTGAGGTGATATGTGCAACGATTAACTAACTTAAAATGTTTTTGAAGGTTTAAGAGGAAAGACTGGGCCATTAGGACCAGCTGGAGAAAAAGGAGACCAAGGTCAATCTGGTAAAAAAGGACCTGGAGGATTGACTGGTGCCAAAGGTGAAGTAGGTCCAGCTGGACCACCTGGACCTAAGGGAGACAAAGGAGATAGAGGAGAGCCTGGTGCCCCAGGGGTCTGTAAGTGTGGAAAGATAGTGCTGAAATCTGCCTTTTCTGTTGGCATCACCACGAGCTACCCAGAGGAAAGATTACCAATTGTATTCAACAAAGTCCTCTTCAATGAGGGAGAGCATTACAACCCTTCCACAGGGAAGTTCATTTGTGCCATCCCAGGGATTTACTATTTTTCTTATGATATCACCTTAGCAAACAAGCATCTTGCGATTGGGCTGGTTCACAATGGGAAGTACCGGATAAAGACATTTGATGCGAACACAGGCAACCATGACGTAGCTTCTGGATCCACAGTGATCTACCTTCAGCCAGAAGATGAAGTTTGGCTTGAGATCTTCTACACTGATCAAAATGGTCTCTTTTCTGACCCAACGTGGGCAGACAGTTTGTTTTCTGGATTTCTCTTATACGTTGACACAGATTACCTTGATGCTTTATCAGATGAAGATGAGCTCTGAAGCAAATGATAACAATGACAAGTAACTGGACACCCCAGCACTGGATTTTATCCAGCTCTGTGGGAAACATGAAGTTGAAAGAAAAAATAAAAATCTGGGAGTTTATTCTTGCTGTGACAGGAACCAGATCTGAGCTCATAAGGATGTTTCTAGAATCTAAGCTGGATTTTTTACTGAACAGCAGGGATATCAAAAGGAACTGTAATTAACAGAAGACTGCTTCACTCCAGGACTGACTCTTCCTGAAAGTTGTGTTTATAATACTATTTAAACAAATTTAAGATTCTGTACATTGAATTTTATATAAAATATATTGTTACAATGTAGAATGGATATTTTGTATATGATATGAAAATAAAATTGAACAACTGACCACAATATCATCTTTGGTCATTTTAAGACAGGCAATGCATTAAAAACAGATAAAACAATGAATTTTTAAAAGGAGAGGAATAAATTAGGCATTTCTGCTCCAGGATTTCTCTGAACAGGTCACAAGGAGAGTTCCATCTGATATTTACAAGAACAAATAACATTCATAACCAGCCAACCTCCCAATAAATATATGAAGATTTGTACTAGCTGAGGACTACTCAATAGCAGTCATAAAAGACCAGAACAAAAGTATTAAACATATAAAGAAATTGAAAACTGGGAGATCTGAAAACTTGGAGATAATAAGTCAGTATTCAACGTGAGTATTTTCAGTGTAATTCCAAGTGGCTTTGCTATTCTTTCAATGCCATCCAATATCTTTATCAGAAATATGGAAAAAAGTATAAGCTTTTTTCTGAAGAAAATTGTGGACTCCAAAAAAGGATAGAACAGTAACCAGTAATGTGCATAAATTACATGGAACAAAGGGAGTCACACCATTAAAGCATCCTTAGTTATACTCCAATATGGTCAAATGCAATTAAATAAATGTAGGTCACATACAAAAGGCAAAATTGCATTCAGGAAATCAATGAACTTGGAAAAGGTACATGGATCATCAGCTAAATATGAGTAATCAAATTAGGCTCTTACTATAGCCCTTTAGATGTATGATACATGGAAATAAAAGTAGAGTAAAGAGTAATTGCATAGGGAGCTGCTATTTCTGTCAATGTTTCAAAAACTTACTTGAAAATTGGAGAACAAAATTGTTTTTATTCTATTCATGCAGATTACATGAAAAATGTAACAGGGTCAATTTACTTTTGTTGTCAATGAGGTTAAGAGGTGAGTTGATCACAGTCTGCAGGTATCTGGAGATTCTTCTATCATATAGGAGTAGAGCAAGATTCACTGGGGAGAAACTGTATTAATCCCCACTGGAAATGAGGAAACCATTTTACCAGTGGCAATAATCAATCATCGTAAAAATGTCTAGGAACATCATGAGTTCTCCAGCATTCAACACCAATCAAAGCTGTTAGTCTTTCATTGAGTGCTCTTACTTTCCAAGAATTTAAAATCTTCTTCTATTCATCCCATATTTACAAAAACCTGATGTTTCTAACAGTTATTCAGAATATGTCAAATGTTGATGGTCTGTGTTGCACAGCTCTTGACACCACTTTAGTTATGACCAAGGGAGAAATTTCTAGGGTTTTTTCAGTGTACTTAACTGAATTAAGAACATTACAACCAGATGAAATGACACAAAAATATGACTGAGATTGCAGAACAAGCACTACAGTTATGTATGGAATATTAGTCTATGCTCCCTGTATCCATGCCTTCATTTCCTCCCACAATGACATGCATGGCTCTGTGTACATAACTTCTGCTTTATGCAGTAAACAGGTGCAAAGTCCCGACCACAAATCAAACTAGCAGTTTGTACAATAGTTATTTTATTTGACAGTGAGAGAGGTGTGATAGAAGACAAAAGTGGATTATTTTTCTGACTAGACATCTAATTTATTAGTGTCACCCAAAGGCTGCTTTCTGTGAAAAATATGTAAGAGAACACTTAGAGATTCAGTTTATCACCCTGCTGTACAATCATTTATACATCTGCAAATTAAGCACAATATGAGTGCAAAATGCAGCCCAACCATCATTTACAACAATGATTGATGCTGATGCTTCACAGCCATCACTGCCTATACAAGGCACACAAAGAGAACTGGCATTGCTCAGTGGCTGCCTGCACTGAATTCCACAGGACAGAACAGATGATCATATCGGGCCTGTGACTTCCAGGAAGCATAATTCAATAGATGCAGACTGAACCTATAATATATATTATGTAGAAAAAGCAACTTATAGACATATAATATAATGGCCAGAATTCGTGAACGAAGATCTGTGGAAGGTGTTTGTACGCCTTCCAGCCTGCGCATTGGATTTATTTTAGGTGGGACACAGTGTGCGCAGAACTGAGCCCACCCTTTAATCCTGAGGTTCATCTGCTGGGGCCAAGCGAGCTTGGACAGTGGCAGCGAGGTCCTCAGGACGTAGGTGGATCGCCTTACAGGGCTAACGGGCTCCACCTACCCGGGGAGTTTCCCCGACCGGGAATCGAACCCGGGCCTCGGCAGTTACAGTGCCGTATCCTTAACCACTAGACCACCAGGGGCTCCCAGACATATATACTTAGATTATTATCTTCAAAAATATGGAAATAGGTTTATGTCATTTGAATTCATAGAAGTTTTATGCTAGTCTTTATTAGAATTTTCATTAGAATTAGATAATCTTCCATAAAGCCAAGCTTAAGAAAAGAGTATGACCAATTTTCTTCAGACTATACAGAAACATATTTGGTAGTTACACTACATCTGGAAATTTTCAGACAAAATGAATTTTTCTCAGTTGAACAGAGAAAATGCACAGTTTTATAGTGAAATGTTCCTGGTTGCAATCCTTACTAAAAGCAAACTACTTCCATGTAGTAATCTTGTAAAAATGAATCCAATGTAAAAGAGAGGTTTTAACCACACCTATGTTGAAAGTGACATCATGGGAATAAGTAAACCAAGAATTATTGCTTTCCTTTACTTAGAAATTTTAGATTTATATTTGTACATGGTAGAAAAGTAATATTAACTTCCCTAATTTTTCCCTAATGGATTCTGTATTTTTTTGAACCCTTTAATATTTTGACATGAACAGTTAAAAATAAGTAATTCTGTTGAATTATTTCTATAGGTTTTGGCAAAATGAATCCTTTTACTACATGTATGGACAACATGTAGTATGGACAACATATGTATACAAGTAGCATCTGTTCCTGGATCTCAAGATATTATCCTAAAGTAAATCATTGTTATTGCAAGCATATGACTTGAAAATAGATCACCTTTGATGGCATAATAGTTCATTTGGGGTATTTCTCTATCTAAATTTGAATTTATATGGAAAATATCTTTGTCTGATGTCTTCGTGCTGTTCATACCAGTAGGCAGGGAGGTCTGGTGTGGTTTCAAGATGTTGTAGGAAAACAAAGAGCAAAACCTCTTTGGGATCAAATTTGAAAACAATTAAAGATTTCTGCCCAATATATATAGGTCATTCTACAAATGCCATAATACCATATAAAATTAGGCAGCTTACAAAACTAGTCATATAGACTTTGCCTACAGTCAAAAGAGAGAAATTAGTGTCAATAGAGAGAAATTAGTGCCACTGGGTGAAACTCCCAGGGAGAAGTATGTCTTTACTGCAGCACCAACTCTTAGGTTTCCTGATCAAGGTTGCAAGAACTCGTACAAACCTCAAACCACTTGGAAACCTTAAAACAGACTAAGAAGCTCAGTGTTCCTGAGATTCATCAGTAAAAAATACACACATTTACTTGGCATATACATATGTAAAGATGCACAGGTAAAAATAAAGTTATTTGAAACAAAATAGCTCCCCACAGCCTTTTACTCTTTCAGACTTTCTTTATGCTTGTCAGAGTGACATCAAGTAAGAAGTCACGTGTTCCATTGCTGAATATTTTTAACCGAGATAACTAATTAAACATTTAACTACATCTTCAAATTGATATGAGTATCTTTCTTGGAATAAGTGCCTTTATTTTCGTTACTGTTGGTATTCATGTTCATATGGTTAGGTTGTTATACATTTTTTTCAGAAGCAATAGGTCCTCAATTTTTTACAATGTTAAGACAATAGAGAGGAAATAGTTACTAATGGATATCAGTACTGAGAACATTATCTACATTCTTCAAATATTTTCAAGTCTACCTAACACCATTTATGTACTTTTGGGATAGGCAAAAGAATACAAAACTGACAAGCAGCTTATTTCATTTCCTATCAAGTATGTTGTATTAGTTGTTGCAGTTCATTTAATATTTTGTTTTTATTTACCTTTCACAGGTCACCCACTAGGTTCAGTTTATATTCATTCACTAAAACAATTACTGAATAACTTAGTTTTCCCTGATTGCTTTATTTATTGTTTTATTTACCCATTGCCAGATAATTCACACTCAGAATAACTATACTGACACTGTACTAGGCAATTTGATCAGCAGAAACTTCAGTTTTATGTGGAAATTTGGCACGCTTTATACAGTTCTTCCAGTAGGTGATGAGTCTCATCCAAGAAATAATACATGAAAGTAAACAGGAGAAAAATAGAGCTGAGAAAGCAATATTCCGCAATATTACCAATGAGTAATACATTGGTTTCAAGAAGCAATTTATTCCTTTCAGTACAAACACCTAGACTTTAGCTCAAAGAGCATTTAGAGGTCACATACACTTTCCTGTAACTCCTTAGATCAACATTCCCAACTGAGGTTATGTCAGTATTTCTGAATTTCAGAGGCATGATTCTTCCTCACGTCCACAGGAAGAAATTTCCAAATAGTGCCATGAAATTCTCAGTCTCTGATACTCGGTTTTGTCCTAGCTGTGTACATCAGATCAATTAATGAAAGTTATTACCTAAGGGAAAAAATTAATTAGACATATAATATACATATTTTTAATAGCAAATATACAAAAATAAAATGGTGTCCTGGATTATTTGGCATTTGGCTTACGGCCTTCAATTCTGAGTATAATTTTGGTATAATTTTGTCAGCTACCTGCTGGAAGAGGTGTTAGATTTTTCCTCTAAGCAGATTGTTCCTGCACCAGCAAGTATTAGTAGAAAATTTCTCTTACCTGACTTTAATCCCTAAAAGCTCAAAGACCACTGTGTAGGTTAAACTAGTTCTTAGCTGTCCTGTCACCAGTGCAAAGAAATAGGTGGGATAAATCTCCATTTGGACAGCCCTGTAGTAGAGACCTACATTAAGAAAGCAGGAATCAGGAGGTACTGTCTCTTCACATCACCTGTGTCTAAGTGACTAACTTAGGTTAGCCTTTACCTCTGAGATGGCAAAAGTTACAGAAGATGTCTACTCTTCAAGAGCAATCTGCTAAGTGGAAAAATTGTCATAATTTAATTTGGCGATTTTTATGTCTCACAATTAGAGAGAAGATGTAGACTGACGAGAACACAGAAGTACCCTTATAGTGACAGAAGTGACCTCTTATCAGACCTTTCATAAAGTATTGCTCAGGTTCCTCCTGGGACAACCTCAACTGCAGTAACTTGGTTGGTCTCCAACAAATTTTGCAGTGTACCAAGATGGGCTAGCAATCTTCTCATTGCTCCAAATTAAATACATTAAATATATATAAAATATTGCACTTTTTAAGGATACTTAATTTTAGGTGTTGAAAGCCTAAGATGGAGCCCGAAGTGATTCTCTAACACCAGAAACAAAATAATAAATTTGTTCCTTTTCAACTTGTCAAAATCCTAAATACAATACAAAACACGGGGCAGTATTTGTAAAATTGTCATGTGAAAGAATAGCCCTGTTTATGTCATGTTAACAAAGGCACGAAAAATACTTGAATTCTTGAAAAACATAAATGAACCATCGTTCTCAGCAGGCTCTAAAGTTAATTTTTTGCATGAAGCAGATGGGATTTCTGGATGGAATAGAAATGAGGGAATTGTATGAAGGAAATGTACCAGCAGTTGCTTTTGTTCCTCTGCTTTCAACAAAGTGTTATCCCTAGAAGAGATAGGCTCAGAAGAAAGTGAGAGGGACTTAAAATTTTTGAGTTGTAGAACAACCTCCTTCATCATCTGAAAACTTGCCTACCACTGATGCTGATGTTCCATGCACCCCTTTCTTTCACATACACTCTATCAGATGTTCTGGTTGTGAACACAGACTTCTAAACTGCGTGTGACAAGTTGCAGGAAATGTTAGTTGTGACTTTTGCCATGTTGGAGTAAGGTGCAATCAGTTTAGAATAATCAAGATGAGTAGAGTTTGTTCTTCCTTGTTTGTAACCTCCCTGAAACTGGATTGCTGTAGAGTTGCACATAGTACTTGAATTCCTATTCTAAGAGCACAGCGACATGTACTCGTACTCAGTAAATGCCATACATGGCTTGTAAGAGTTGGAGTTTCCTTCTGTTTTGTTTTTCCAAAAATTTTGACTTTGATTCTAGGCAGGCAGTGAGTTGTTCTCCACCCCAAGAAACATGTGGTTTGAATTGGGTATGTCTCCTGTGAGCAGACATTGTACTGACGTGTTTTTAAGCAGCTTCCCATCTCATTAAGCAAAGGTTCCCCACTGCTTCTTTAGGGTATCACAGTAATGTTCCTAACATAAGGCTGTTCATATTTGTCCATCATTTACGTTGCTTGTACAACTGTTTCTGAGACTGGAATAAATTTCTGGGGCACAGACTTATCAGCAAAACAAGATATTGAACCTGAGCTCTTGCCAAAATTTTGTGTGAAGTTTCACCCACTAGATCATTTCCACAGTGCCACATACAGTGAGACTTAGCAGACAACCGAGATTCTGTACTGTTTATGTTACCCCACGAAACCTGTCCTCTGATTACATCTTTCCCATTCTAGAAAGGTGTTAAGTGTCATGTTAAGTGTCTTCTAACTTATGAAATTCGTCTTTTAACGATTAAAAATGCACACTCCCAATCTTTTTAACTACTCTACTTCTTCCCAAGGCCTTCTTCTTAGGATAGTTTTCAGAAATGAGAAACAATTTAGCCCTTTCTTTTCATGTGATTCTAACTATTAAAACCTTGTAGTAACAGACCTTCAGCTGTTATAGGGACTATTTATATATAGATAATTATAAATAGGTCTAACCACTCCGCTTACTGTCATTGATATTGTTTGTTCTGATTGTACTAGAGATACTGATACAAAAAATCACTCTGTTAGCAATTCAGTGCAGCAGAAAAGACCCCTCTCCAGTTTTGACAGGAAAACTGGAAATTCCTTTTTAGTTATAAAAATTAGGAATTGTATATAAGACAATGCACACTTCTGCAAACTATCTCACAGTGATGACATTTCTGCCATTCCTAGTCTTTACATAAGCTTGTTGTGAGAATTTCTTTTCAACTTAACCGATCTCTCCTCTGTTTCTTTAACCAGGGCTTCAGATTGTGTTTCTCTTTAAGCAGACTCCAGAACAACTATCATAGCCTTCATATCCTTATTTTTTTAAATTTCTGCTACAGAAGTATTAAGGTATATTGATAACTCTATAAAGTTATGATTTGTTTACTGATATATTTTTTAATCCTGAGGTGGCAAAAAACTGTGCCTGCAATTACAGCTGCTGAGAGATGACACCTTTTTTAACTCTGCTATATTTTCCATAATTTCTCCCCCAAATGAGATGCTAAGAAGTTTTCTGAGGCTGATGTTGATTTGTAAAGGTCATCTGTAAAGAATAATGCACCATTTTCCCTTTGGTGAAGCTTCAGTTAATACTCTGAGTACTTTAATGCACTGAAAAACAGAGAGCACTAGGAAAACAACTGGCTACTAACCATCCACTTCAAGGATTTATCCCTTGAAGTTGTCAGGGGTTTTTTTTTAGAGTGAAACTAATCTAAAAAAATATTTACTTCCTGGAAGGTTGGCATGCAGTCTGAATTAGAGGTTTAACATGTCTCTTTAGTCAACAGAGTGAAGAAGTCTCTTCCATAAATGATTGATATTCAGAAACCAATCGTTGTTCTGGTTCATACAAGCCCAAGAAGGGTCTGTGTCTCTCCTCTGCTTACTTTAGAAGAAGTATGAAGAAATTAAGTCAGACAATTTAGCAAAGTTCGGTATATATAGTTAGGATGAGTGACTATTTTATTGTATTTCAGTCTGAAATAACCATCACTGATCCTAAAAAAATATACTATGGATATTTGTTTTTTAAAGGCACTGCAGTAACTGAAATGGTTGCTGTCTGCAGGAGCTGAATCCTCCCCATATTTTATTTATTACTTTTACTGTAGATGAAATTGTTTACAAGAAGTCGGACGGAAGTGTTTTAGTGGTTTAAGCTGGAGAATCTGACTCTTTCTCTTAAAAAGCACAGCTGAGGCATCGTTGCTAGGGGGAGTGTTGTGCTTGGTGCTTGCCAGCATAACTCTGTGCTCCCAGAGCTGCTGTATAAGAAAATCCAGGTAGGAAGCCAACGTTTTCCTTTAGCTCTCTTTCAGTGTCACTGCATTTTGTGTGTTTTCATGAATGAGACAGATTTAAGAACCCAAAATCCGGAAAATTATTTTCTAGGTGCTTTTGATGTAATCATTTCTTTTAAAGAGCTGTGAGAGAAGCTCCACTGTGTTTCTGTTATTAGTTTTCAGCACTTGGAAACCAATTCTAAGCTAATGGACAGCTTTATAGTTCTTGCATCCAGTTGTTTATTACATTATAAAGTATCTGTTATAGTATTTAACTTCAAGAAATGCTACCAGATTGTTAAGGAAAGCAGCCATAAGGCACTTCTATATGTTGCCAGTGTTCTTCATTTGCATGTGCCTCTAAGAAATACTGTTTAAATTGATACAAAAACTTGATATGAAAAAGAGGTTTGTGTGCCTAGCAATAAAAATGCCATCACTTCTTGCAGTGCTGTACTTTTGTGCCATGGAGAAGATATTTGATGAACCTTGCTGGGAGCAAGGAAATGTGGCCATTTTTGGGTGAGAGACACTGAGGAAATTGTTGCTGTGGCAAATGTACAGGTACTTTGGGAGAGAGTCACATTTGTCTAAGCAAACCACTTGCTTAGGGTGAGTTCAGCTCCCTGTGCTGAGATTTATTTAGAAATCTGAAAATAGTTGGGGCCAGTAGCTGGTAAAGGTAAGCCTCAGGCAGGAGACAACCATGTCATTCCTCCTCTGATTCTTCTCCTTTTTTATCAGGTATGCCCTAAGAGATAAAGAGGAATATGAAGATCACTCTGCATATTCCAAGCTGGGCTGGAAGCACTTTTCAAGGCAGGTATGCATGAGTCTGTACACACTCAATACAAAGAAATGATGGAGAACACACTGGTGACCTGTGTCACCTTCAGTTAGCCCTCTTGCTACAGGAGGTTTAACCAGGTACAGAAAAAGGTCCCACATTTTACTCCTGTGAGTTGTTTCATGGGGATTTTAAAATCCAGAATAAACTGTGCCGTTGCGAGTCACTTCATCTGTGAGCACTGTACATCCCTTGTACAGCCCTTGGGTTCTGCACTGGTGCAGTTACGCTGGTGCAACAAGCACAGCCATGGTCACATTCCTTCCCACTAAAGGTAAAGCAGGACAGGAACTCACAGTAATAGCAGCCATGAATCAAGCTGTACAGATATAAAATTTCCCCAATGCTTGTAATCAAATACAGCCACTTCCTAGAGCAAATAAAACTGAAGTTATTTGGCTGGTAGAAGTGATTTCAGCTGAAAGTAGAGAAAAAAGGGATTGAACATGTCTCTGATCTTACTATTGCAGCTGGCTTTACAGACCACATAATGGTTGTTTATGCAAAAAAAAAAAAAATAAAAAATTGCAAGACTGTTCATAAAGCATGCACAGGTCCATATTGTTTACTATTATATTGAATAATTAAATGGATACATATATTTTTTAATCATTCCATTATGAAAAAATATGGTTTAAGTATTAAGGCTGTATGTTAAATGGTGTCATTTTATTATTTGGGGTGAAAATGTTAAATGGAATGTCTCTCACGATCATTATGCACATATTGAAGTGTATCTTTCATGGGTGATTCCTGCGTTGCTTGTGACAGCCGGGTGTCAGCCACTACCCAGATGAACCACAGTGAAGAATCCCAGATGACAATCATGGAAGTTAGTGTCCAGTTAGTTGAGACAAAAGTGGTGTATGATCATTTTTCACTGAAGAGTAATGGGAATCTTTTATATACGTAACTGTGAAAAGTCAAATACATAAGCCAAGAGTCTCTTTCAAGCTCTTGTCAACCCTGGGTCTGTCAGTACCATTCTAGTTAAGGCAGATTTGCACAATTAATTTCTGTGCAAACACACTGCAACCAGATGTACCGTATGCTGGAAGAAGGAACCTTTAACGTGTTGGGTCTTTTTTTTAAAATTCTATTTCATATTGATCCAACATTACTTGATTAAGTTATCTTCAAATTATTGGTTAAATATATTTAGTCTTGAGTAGGTTGCACAACCATGAAGCTATCCTGTTTTCTCATCTGCATAAGAGTTTTTGAAGTGAGCATGTTTAAACTGTAAAATGTCAAAAGGGGGAAAAACCCCAAGAACTCCTGTGATATGAGGAGATAGATATGCAAAGATAAACAGGCAAGATGCTTTGGAGGTGTTAGTAGGCTTTAATCTGATAACAAATACCAGTGTGTGCTAACTTTGGGCAGTGTCAGGACTGTAGCTTGCCAGTACCATCAGTGGAACATAAGCCGATAACTGTCAATCCAGCTCACAAAAAAAACACAAAATTATATATATACACACACATACATATATATACACACACACACATATACATATACACACACACACACATATATATGTAATATGATCAACATCCTATAGATAAATAGATAGATGTATACACCAGAGATATACAGAGATAGATATATATATGCATATATATATATATGTATATATATATGCAGATATATATATGTATATATACAGGAGATATATTAATATAGGATATATATATATAATATGTACATGTATATAAAAAATATACAGGGGAAAATTGCTGCAGTCAGGTGTTTTGGTAGCGCAGAGGTTATGTCTGTGGGTCTGGGGACAAGGCCTGCCTGCACCCACAGCCCTCTCTCTCCCCGTGTCCCTGTCTCCCTCTGGAAGGTGTGTCCCGTGCCCGCGGTCGGTCCCCGCCCGGCTTTCCCACGGCTCCCTCAGCGCTCCCTCATCCCTCGGGCACCGCCGCCACCTCCCGCCCAGCCCCGACCCGGCGCGGCTACTGCGCACGCGCGCTCGCTCTTCCTTCCTCTCCGCGCCGGCTCCCGATCCCGCTCCCGCTCCCGCCCCGGCCCGGCCGCCCCCCTTCATGCCCCTCCCGCGTCTCTTCCCGCCCCGCTGCAGCTGCCGGAGCCCGCGGGTCCCGCTGAGCCGCGGCCGGAGCGCAGGACCAGAAGCACCATGACGGCAACGCGGCCCCGCGACGTCGCCGGGGCGCTGCGCAGTGAGTGACTCCGGCAGCGGGGCGGGGCGGGGCGGGGCGGGGCTCGGGCCTTACGGGTTGCGGTTGGCGGCGGGG
>VYXB01010184.1:95818-186789 GCA_013397135.1 Pachyramphus minor | reverse complement strand
GAGGGAGGTGATCCTTCCCCTCTGCTTGGCCCTAGTGAGGCCACATCTGGAGTGGGCTTCATCCAATTCGGGGCTCCTCAGTACGAGAAAGACAAGGAGCTACTGGAGAGGGTCCAACGGAGGCCACAAAGATGATGAGGGATCTGGAACATCTCTTTTATGAAGAGAGACTGGTAGCTGGGCCTGTTTAGTCTGCAGAAGAGAAGACTGAGGGGGGATCTCATGAATGCATAAAAATATCTCAGAGGTGGGTGCCAAGAGGATGGTGCCAGGCTCTTTCAAGTGGTGCTCAGCAAAAAGATGAGGAGCAATGGCCATAAACTAGAACATGAGACATTCCATCTCAACATGAGGAAGAGCTTCTTTACATTGAGGGTGGCAGAGCACAGAAACAGGCTACCCAGGGAGGTTGTGGAGTCTCCCTCTCTGGAGACATTTAAACCCCACTGGGGTGAGCTCCTGTGTCACCTGCTCTAGGTGTCCCTGCCTTGGCGACGGGTTGGACTGGATGGTCTCCAGAAGTCCCTTCCAAGCATAATGATTCTGTGATTCTGTGAATCTTGTATTTTATGCTTGAAGTGTCATTCATGGATATGAAGATATATGGATTTATTGATGTGCTATACGTGAAATACTCTACTCATAAAGTGGGAGAATGTAGGAGAGTGATGTGGTAGAGAGCTGTTAGAACTGAATGTCTAACTGCAGACTTGGAAAGAATGGAGGTGATTGGTACTCAAAAACTAATCTTCAGTTTCTTCAGCACAATCTCTGTGCTATTCCTGTTAAATAATTTGGACAAGATTAGTGTGGTGAATCTTACTGCATGGTTTTATGGTTTACCTAAACAGAATGCATAAAAGAGCTAAATAAGAGCAGAATGTTAAAAAAACAGTAAAATGAGAATCCAGTAATTACAAACATGCTTAGTTTTTCATCGATATCAAGTTTAACCAAATTAAAATGTATGTATTGTCCTTAAACACATTTTAGAAAAATATGGTATTTGTTACAGACATCCACAATTAAGGGATGTTTCCAACTCTTGGAGGTCTGTGTACTTTTCTTGTGAGTGGTTTTTGAGTCTCAATGTGCCAGCTTGTGCTAGGAAGTGATATGCTGTTGACAGACAGAGTCCAAACAGATTTCAGAATTATTGCATGGAGAAATCAAGAGACACTCTCTAGTGATGGTTATTTCTTTTACAGAAGCTTGTTTTCCAGGAATAAACAGAACAACGCAACAGTACTCTGAGAAGAAAGGAGCTGTTAGTTCCCCTATGTGATAAATGTTTTGTTTTCCGAAGTATTTTGCTCTGTCGCTTCTTCTGTACCTGCAATTCCTGTAATTCTGCACATTTTATGTGATCGAGTGAAAAGTACTGCATGTGTTATTCTGAATGGGCTGTATCATTGGTTTACTTGATTGCAGTATAATTTCTCCATCTGTTTGTTTTTTTTTTTAAATTACATCTTACATTTTGAGAAAGAATACACCTTGAACTGAAGTCCTTGTGTGTCTGTTCAAAACTTACTTCAGTTCTGCCTGCCCCCCATGAGATTCAGTCTGACATATTTATAAATAATTTAAATTTTCATCTTCTATATACAAAGGTTTTGAATATGCTGACACTGCTGTTTGCTCCACTATCTTGTTTTTTTTTATTTCAATGCCTGTGGTCATACATTACATCCAGGCCTTTTTAGTTGTTACCAGATTATGTTAAATTTGTGGTGTTAAAAGTATACAGATCCCCACACCCCTTTTTTTGGAAAGGGAACTGTATTTTAATACAAGGAAGTGGGTAATGTTTGTGGAATTATCTTTTTGTGATGTCCCTCAAATATTATGTCTCATGGAATGATTATTTGCTCATTCTTGGCCCACTATGGCAAGCTTATCTTGAAACATATCCATCAACTACTTCTTCACTTAATTGTCAACATAGTCTCTGTAGCAGTCTTCCAAAAATTCAGTCAGTCTCTACTATTTTTTAATGCTGTCTGTAGAAATTCATTATTTTACTATAATCCAACTATGTGTGTGCTTAGTGCCTTTGCACCTTTCTTAGATGGAGTGACTTGACTATATATTGGTCCACTAGTCAGGCTAATTAAAGAAGGGTTTAAAAAAAAAAATTGCTTCAAATAGGAAGCCCATGTCTCATAGTTATTCCCTTGTGAAGGCAGCACAACTGTAATATTTCTAAAGCTTTTTGTTCATTGTTGGGTTTTTTGAGTTTGTATAGTTATTTGTTTGCAGTTTCCAATGGCTGTATCCATGAAAAGTACAAGTGTTTCTAGGACCTATGTTGGAAGTTACTGTTCCCTGTTTTCATTGCGGTAACCGATGCTTGGTCGCTGGCTCTCTGCTTTCCCTTGCGCCTGGTTTTTACATCCTGTCAAGATACTTGCAGCAGTTCTGGGTCTACATCAGTGCAGAGAGCTTTGAAGCTGCACAGAGATCCAATGGGTTTGGGCTCCTCTGAGTGCAGGAGAAATCAAAGGAGAACACTTACTAAGTGGCATTGTCAAGTTCTCATTTGAGCCTTGTTTCAGTTTGACTCTTCGGCACACTTATTAACCTGCTGGAAGTAAAATATGGAGCCATATGGAGTAGGATAATGACCCTTCCAATGTAAAACATGGTGTGAATGTTTTTGATAAAGGCTTGTAATGGTAATCCTGCAAAGTGATGCTTCCATGGATATTAGTTTTAATTCTTTCACTTCAAAAATATGCACAGTTAAGCACAAATTAATTGGCTGTAGAGCCCATTCACATAAGCAGAACAAAAGTATATGTCCAGAGAAATAAAATAACAAACACATTTCTTTTATGTGGTCCTTTTTTCAAGGAACTACAGGATCCCACATTAATCAATGCACTGAGTTAATTTTACTGCAACTACCAAAACCTTAAAATGTTTTTCGTTATGTATAGAAAAGATAATTACCCTGTTATCTCAAGGAACTGATTAATCCATAAAGAATTCTGCATATAGAGCATGAGTTCTGATGCTTTAAGAGGTGCTTAAAGTAGCAGCAGATGGTTTCTGCCCTAATTTTGCATGTTTACACTGTTCACTTTAACCTGGCTTGTGTGGAAATGTTTACAGACAATTTTCAAGTATGTCAGAAGATCAAAAGCAGATTCTAATCTGTTGCTTTCTAGTTTTCATTTATTAGAATGGAATTGAGATGAAGCATTTGCTGCAATGCAATAGAATATGTTTTTGCACGCTAACTGAACAGATTGCAATGGTAGAAAAAATTCACAAGAGGGAAATCAAAAGGTAATTTTAGACTAATTTCTTCCTTTAAGTAATTTTGTCTAAATCTTGATACTTGGTTTTGGTGGGGTTTTTTTTGGTTCATTGGTTTTCTTTGAGAGTTGGTTTTTGTTGTTGTCGTTGTTTCTTTGTTTTGTTGGTTTTTAACTTAAAAGCTGGCCCTAGTGAAGATTCCATAACTGTTTAAAGGACTCTGTTCCAGTGCTAGAATACCCCAAAAGTTTCAAAGTTCTTCCACTGTGTACTCACCTCTCATATTACAAATAAAGTCAATCATTTCCATCTCCGGCAGATAGAGCCTTCTGTGTGCCGGAATCGTTTGTGGGCCTGAAGTTGTAAAACTTTTTCAAGTGCTATCTTTGAGCAAATGTGACTTCTGAGAGTTCTTGCCTGCATGTTTTATACAGAGATAAACACAAATCCACCATTCAAACCTTAATAAATGTTCTAAAGGCATTAGATTGAGGCAGATTCTGAAAATTCCTGCTCAGTAGGGGATTTGAATTTATTAACCCTTATTTGCTTTTCACATGTGATTTTCAGTGACTTCTATGTGCCCTCTCCCCTCATCCACTCTGTCATTTCATCACAGTATTTCCTACTGAAAGACACTTTCTAGACAGTAGGCTTAAAAGCTGAGATGTATGTTTTTTTCTGATATTCACAAGAATGAGTAGAATATTTGTTGAAGGCTTGATAGGTTTTAATCCTGGCTAATCTAGGCCTTCTGTTTCTTATTGTTTTACCATCTTTTAAGTATTTAACAAATAGACTGAGTATTTTTTGTAGGGTTAAATTTAGACTGAATTGTTTATGCTTCTGCAGCTTGCTCTTTCTTAAAAAAGAGACTTGCCTGGGAGTTTGGAACTTGTCTGTTCTCCATCATTTCTTGGAATCACTGACAGTTCTGGCTTTGCTGCAGCCAGTTCATTATTGGATAACCTACCTTGATGTTCTTTAGACTAACTTGGTCTGATAAATATTTATCTACATCTTGTCCTCTGTTTTGTTAGTAATTCTGATTCAGTTCTTACTCATTCAGCATTCCTTGCTAGAAAAGACAAAATGCAAATGGGTTTTTCTGTGTGTTGTCTTTTAGGGTCTCTATTGAGTACTTGCATATTTCTGTCTCTACTATTCCTCTTGGAAAGGAAGTGGTTATGGGATCCTTGCTTTTACATGTCTCATGCTAGTGAGCTTTGGGCCTTGTTCATTCTTTTGAAAGTTTCCAAATACAATGAATGTTTGTTTTTTTGCAAATACAGGCAATAAATTGTGTAATTTGGAAAGATTAGGATTCTTTTGATGTTTCTGAGTAGAATCAGCGTAGTAGGGTTTATCTTAATGTATTTTTTTTTTCTAAATGACAGCAGACTAAGGTTATCCTGGAAATTAGATTGCACTTTGACTTTGGCATAGTCAGCCTTTAAATGTTTAAGTTGTGTCTTCAACATACAGTATTTTCTGCTGGCAGTGAAGCTCTTGGAGTAATATTGAATCAGCCATAATGTGATATATGTTGTGTGACATTACCACTCCTAAGCCCTTACCCTTTGCTGTTTTATCTCCCTTTCATGAATTTAATGCCTTATATAAACCTGAAATTGCCCTTTAGTTAAGACATTGGCAAACCATGTTCTCTTGTAAGGGTGAAGAACAATCAGTATTTGGCTCAAGGAACGGACAGGCAGTGTAATTTTGTGATAATATTTGGTGATAACGAGAAAAACTTATTTAACTAGAATGTTGTGTGTTCCCAGATTAAAAATTAAAGGAAAAAAGCCTCCACAAAGCACATGTGCAAAAAGAGCTGCAGTTTTCTCCTGATAGTCATCTCAGAATTGTTCCAGGGCCAGTGTGTTCTGTGTGGACCGATGGATTTCCTCCTGGAAATAAAAGCCAGTTACAAAAGTTCAAGAGGAAAAAAAAAAAAAGAATTCCATGTATAAGAAGGGATGTAAATAATTTCTCTTCATAAAGTTAATATTACATGTATCAGTTGAAGTTAAAGCTCCTGAGAATGTCCAGGTGAACTCCAGGGCTCCAGTAGGACTCAAGAGGTTGGTGCAGATGGGGAGATAATTATGTAGCTAGGATAGTTTGAATAATGAAGAAATTCATTAGATCTTTCAAAAAGAAAAGAAGTGGTGACTTTCCAAGCTATTAAGTATATAAAACTATTTTTTCAGCTAAAAATATTTTGGGAGCTTTTATGAAGAAGATAACCATGAGTCTTGTACAGTTGTAGTGCAATCCAAGAGAAGGAGATGGGCACCTTCTCAAAATACTGTGCAGATGTCAACCATAATTGTGTTTAATAAAAAGAACTGGTAGAAGTATTGCCATTTGCTTACAGACAGAATCTCATTTACATTGAACATTTAAAGTGTTTTTCATTTGTGTTTGTATGAGAGGATGAGTTGTAGGTGTCCACTTCGTTGTATATCTGACTGCAAGAATGAAGCTTCTCTGTAAACAACTGGTTAATTATTCATTCTTTTTATTGAGGTATCAGAGAATAAAGTAGGGTACAGGATCACCTTACTAATATTTACTGAATCTGTGTGAAGAAATCATAATCTAAGAGGATTTGATACATGGAAGATAAGGGGAAGGAATGCCATCAATCCTTCAAAGGAAAAGGAGGCCCTGATAAGTTCAGTTATGGAAAATGTGTTCACATTCAGTTTTAATGACAGAGGAAAAGCCTTTGCTTTTTTTGGGAGCAGCAATTCAAAGACTGCAACAAGCAGTAATTCTCCTTTTCCATAACCATGATTGCTCAAATCAGTGTCCAAACTAAGTATTTGCTATCTACCAAAAAATCTCATATACCACTAATTTAAAACTCAGATTTTTATGTTTCACGGGATCGGCAGAGAGTACTTGATCCTAAAGTATGTACAGTTTTGATAAGTTCTTTGGGTTGGAGGGTGGGATGTGCAATTTGTTTGTTTGTTTGTTTGAAAACAACCCCAGGGGTACAGTTCTAGTGACGGCCTCTGTCTGGACACTACTGATCACAACCCTTTGAGCCTCGCAGTTCAGCCATTTTTCAGTCCACCTACATCCGTATTTCATTACTTTCTCTATAAGAATGTTGCAGGAATCAGTACAAAAAACATCCACTGCTTTCCCTTCATCCACTAATCCAGTTATCATAGAAGATTGTCTCATTGGATTTGCAAATCCATGCTGATGACTCTGAGTTTTCATCTTAACATATTTGGCAGTGGTTTCTAGGATTATTTGCTCCATCACCTTCTTGGGCATTGAGGTGAGGCTTGATCAGTCTGTAGTTCCCCAGATTTCCCTCCTTGAAGATGGGAGTGATCCTGAGGAACTGCCCTTGATCGTCACCGTGATCTTTTAAAGATAATTGAGGGCAACCTTCAGGTGACATTTACCAGCTCCCTTGGCACTCATGGGAGCATCTCATTAGGACCCTTGGACTTGAACCTGCCCAGGTTGTTTACATGTGTTTTAAATATGGCCTTACTATCTTGTGTGTGAAATGGGAAGTTACTTGATGATGCTGTCTCAGGTTTTATAGCACATCACCATTCAAAATTAGATGAGACAGCTCTGACTAACAGCTTATAAAATGCCAGGTAATTCTTTTATATGTTCTTAATAGAGAAAAAGTGTGTCTGTGCATTACTTAAGGTGGTTCATAGTATATAATGAAAGGTAGATCCATCACAGTTAAAGGCATTTAAGTGATAGTCTGTAAGGACTGAATTCCAAAACGTGTTTCATTTATTCACATTTTCTCATGGAAGTTCTTTCTGTTGGAACATGGGATTGTATATGGTAGAGATGGTTTTATTTAACATATTTCTTTCAGAAAATACTTAATTTAAACATGTTACCCTGTCTTCTCTGTTTCAGAGTTGCCACCTGTTCCTTCTTCATCAAGGACAGGCGTTGCAGAGCTTTCTGTTAGACAGAGAATGAGAGAGAAACTAAAAGCAGCAAAGGTGAGAATCCTTCAGAAGTCCTGTTTGATTGACCTCAGTCTTTTAAGTACCACCCACTTCATTTTACTTGCTTTGTGCTATGTGGATCTGAGTTGAGATATTCGGATGCCAAAATAATACCAAGTTTGTCAGTACAGTAATCTTCTGTGTTGCTGTATTTTTTCCCTAGAGTTTATATTTAATTTTTTTGTAATAACATAAAAGGTATTGTTTTATAACTCAAATTATACAATCATTAGAAGATCCGTGTTTTTTGTCAGAAAATTTCTGACACTATTTTGAAATTAATGGATTTCTTTGTAAGTTTACTATGCACTTTATTAAGGGTTATTAATATCCAGGTCTGTAAAATCACTTAAGCTGATTATATATAAAAGATTCTGTCCCTAACACAGACATGAATAAGTTGTTGAGTTCCTGGGAATGATTGTAGCTTTGATCTTATTCTATTTCTGTTATAGCTAAGCATTTTTTTCATTTGTTTACTTAGTCAAAAGTTGAAATTACTTTATCCCAAGAAGACCCCAGTCCACAACCAAGGCGTTTAAAAGGCATCAGAGGAAGAAACCCAGAAGTCAGACTGGATAAAGCAGTAAGAAAATGCATTTTGTCTTGCTGTGTGAAACATGAAACTACAGTGTTGAAGATCAATTTCATTGATCAAAATTATACTACTGTTTGAATTAGTAGCCAGGAAGGAACCTTTATGATTATTGCTTTCAATCTATATATTTAACAATAATAATTTGCTTTCATTTTAGTATAGACATGTGAAACTTCTGTCATTTAAAGCTTCGTAACTTCTATTGCTTAAGATGCCTTGAAGTATTTAAAATACACTGTAACAGAAAGGACCACTGTATTATAGCTTTATATAAATTTGCACAGTGTAATTGCTAAATACTGGATATTAACTTTATGTCATTGTACTGTATTGTATTTCCTGGTTACTATTTTCTGTTAGAAGATGATTTCTGAATTAAAAAAATAACAGAGGCTCTACCTGTGCAGAATTTGCACTCATATTCTTCAAAATTCACAAAGAGAGTGCTTACCTGTAGAAAATGTGTTCCAAAGAATGTGTATGCCCAGGAAATAACAGCATGTAGCAGTAATGCTTTTATCTGGAATTCCAAACAATATGAATTAGTCTGGCTAAATTGCTTGTCTTGGGGACAATTACCTTTTCATGCAGGTTGAGGGTAGGTTTTTGGCAATCTTGTAATACATAATTGTTACAGCTTTCAGTTTGGTAGTACTGTTTTAATATGTTTGTATTAGGAAAATGCAGAAGTGATGCCCTTATTAGAGTTGTTTATTGATTTTATATAAAGCATATCTGAAACCTTCCACGTGTTGGTTTTGTTTCCTGTACTTATTTACTCACAATTGAGATACTGTTTTGTTGTTAAACAAGTGGCCGTCAGATTGACAGAGTTTGAGATTTCCTTTTTGCTATTATTATTTTGAAGTTTAGGTGGACCAGCTGTAAGCTTGAAAAGTGTCTTCCTTTAATCTGACAATTCAGGCCATAGATAGAATGGTAGATGTGTTTACGTTGGCTGAGCCTGGTGGAAATCACTTTGAAGCACTTAAATGAACTTGCTGAAGCAACCTCAGAACCAGTGATCTGTTACAGTGATCTGTGTGTAGGGGCAGATACAGATTCAGAAAACTAGGAATGGATAACCATGCTACTGCCTTTCTTGAAAAGGCAGGGAGATATCCCCCATGGAAATTTAGAGTAGCCTAGCAATAGCTGTTTGAGAGAGAATAAAACAAATAATCAAGTCTGTATTTCAGCACCCAAGCAATGGATGCCACCTTTTCTGAATAATACCAAAGAGGGTTTTCCTGATTGCAGCAGGGTTTATTTGAGAAGCTCCTTGACTCCCTTCCCTGGGCAGCAGTGCCTGCCAGCAGCAGGCCAGCACCTACCACTGCTGCCTGGCCCAGACTGTCTGCCAGCCCCTCATTTGCAGAGGGGAAGATTTGCCATTGTTGCCCCATTTCTTCTCCTTTGGAGATCAGCATGTGGCTGCTTGTGTTCAGGAGTGCAGAAACAATGATCCCATCAGCAGTGAAGACAGTAAGTTGTCATTTAGGCAATGAACCGTTTCTTGATACTCTACAGTCTATTTCTTGACCCAAAGGAATTAAGTAATAGTTGGATGTACCCTTTAAAAATAAATATAAAATCAATTTGTTACCACAGTGACTGTGTTTCTCTTTTGTTATTTTTTTTCTGTAAAAATGCAATGTGTAATAACTGTATTCAACTGTTTGTATTTTTTATGGTTCAGTAAATATATCCTAAAACTTATGTATATATTTTTATGCAGTCTGATAATGATAAATTTAGGGAGATGCAAGAGGATGAAACCCACTTACCACCAAAAGTAAAGTTTCGTGATTCTGTAAAAAAGCTTAAGCAAAAGTCAACAGTAAGTACCAATTCTTTCATTTCAATAACCCATATTAATTTCATTTAAACACTATATAGCTTCATGATTCTGTTTAAGGAAGAGACAGAATTCAGTCTTAAGCAGTGGAGAGAATTTTATTTAATTTAAAATTTCACAAATAGTGTATGTCAACAATTGACGTATATAAAGGGAACCTTCAAATGTAAAAGTGTCTTTGGGGCATTTGATTTAAAAAAAAAATTCGAGTAAATCCATCTGGACACAAATACTGGAGCTTGGAGGAAAAATGTTTCTTCTGTTTAAATCCTTTTTATTGAATGCCACTAGTTGGCAGTTAAAGCATTTTATATATTAGTATGTTGGTATTTATTAGCAACAAAACACTGTTAATTCTTTTGTTAGAGGATTCATCCTAAAACTAAAGGGTCCTGAGTCCTTCAGAGGCAAAAAGCCATTAGAAATTTCTCTTCATATAATTGACATGGACATCTGCATTATGACCATGGCATTTCTGATTCACAGATTGTTCATGTTTAAAACAATAAGCGTGTTAAAATTAAACCTTTTTAATAAAACGTTGCAAAAAATATTCAATGAAATTGTAGTATAGCAATAGAGAAAATATGCATGACTTAGAAATTTCAGTTAGCTGCAGAATTTGGGTTCTTGTTGAGATAAAAAAAACTCTTGGAGTTCGCTTGGAGATAAAATAATTACCATCCCGTGACAAGTTTTTGTACATGCTGCTGTGTTGTATTCTTAACGGAAAAAAATATTCACTTCCCTAATTTTTTTAAGTGCCGTATTGAAATATCTCTGTCTTCCTTTCTTAGTTCCAGAATGATTTTCCTTCCGAGGAGGAAGCATATCATTTCTTTACCTTCAGTTTTGATGCTGGACAAGAGAATATGAAATCTAGAGCCAGGAAAAGGAATGGATTAAATGAAGAAGATGAGGCAGAAGGGGAATGTGTAGAAACCCATGAAGATGAACAAGAGGAGGATGAAACGGTCTGAACTATAGGATAAATGTTCATATTTTTATTGAGACTTCTTGAATTAATTTTAATAATCTAGTACAAAATGGCAGCTTTTGTTTCCTTAAAAATTCTGAAAGTATACTTTCTCAAGAAACTTTCTTAAGAAACAGTTGAACTAACAGAGATGTTTGCACAACCTATAGGATGAAGACCTACGCCTCATTAAAGATGATGATTTATTCATGGGGCAGACAGATGATGACTTTGTAGTAATGAAACCTGCTGAATGTGAAAACTACTCTGAACAACTGAAAAGAGAAAAAGAATTTCTCTTCATTCCGAGCACACTAACAGGTGTGAAGATTGTGCTTATCCATTTTGCTCCTGGATTTTGCATAGCATGGCATTCTTTAATCTACTGAATAACTCTTGTATCGACTGTGTCTGGCAGTAGAGATGCTTAATTGCGTCTCTGACACTGATCACCCAGTCAAGTCTGAAAAGGTCTGACAGAAGGATTAACTAGAAGCATGCACACCTCAGTGGGTCATCAGCTGAACCACTCACAAATGTACTCAGGGCGCATCAGTTGCTCTGGGGTAATTATCTTGGTACTGCCTGTAAGGAAATGCAAGATGCTGGCTCCTCTTCCACTGGGGTTTAGCTGCTAGGTTGAACATATGCAGCAGGTTACTGGGTACACACATGTAGGAACTAAGGTGTTTCATGCACTGTGCATTATAACTTACACTTTTATTCACTTGGCTACGTCTGCGATTTCTTTTGTGTGGGAAGTTTGTCAGGAGTCATGTGAGTAACACGGATTTTTGTGATTCAAGGGGCCCTTTTTACAAAATCTGATTTTGTGAATTGGAAACAGTCAACACTGATCATGTCTATGACCTTTTTGCCTTATTCCCATAGAACTGCAAAGTCCTAAAAAATTGCTTTATAATATCACTTGCTATTTCATATTTGACGTGGAAGAAACAGAAACGAGTCTCTCAGTGGTCTGTACCAGAACAATGTTGGTAGAGCTTGCAATGCAATGTCAAAATATTTGGCATTGGGTGCTTCTGTTTTTATGTGTCTTGTAACTTAGTTCTGACTGCTTCCAGTGTGATCCAGTGTGTTCTGAGTTACGGGATAACTTATTGTAATCCTCCGTATATTTCACTGTATGTATGGGCTCAGTATTTTTGAAGAAAAGGACCTGTTTTGGTTATGGTTTTTTTCCTATGTAGGAAAATATTTCTGACAGCACGCCTAACATGCAGTGCCATTCATTTTAAGAATTGCATAGACTTCTAGAGAATTAACAAACTAGAACTACAGTTATAAGATATTTTGCTTGGTTTTCTCTTTAATTTCTTATTAGTGCCTGCTTCTGAGAAGATGCCTGAAAATATGCAGCCTAGGTACCTTGAGGATGAAGGTCTCTATACAGGAGAAAGGCCCTTTGTATCACAGTCTAATCAAAATATTGTAGAAAACAGAATACTCAGACAGGAGCAAGTAAGTCACTGCTGCCTTCTTAGTTGTCTCTTTTTATTTATCAGTATTTTATTATTTTATATTTAAATAAGTGGATGGTCACGCTAATATGGGGCTTTCATCTTTAAAATATTTAGCAGCATCAGATGTCAGGAAATAGATTTTTGTAGGAGTGTGTTCTTAGTGTAACCCAATTGACAGAGCACCAGACTGGGTCTTAGAAAACTGGTGTCTTTTTCTGGTTCTGCTTGTTGCCTGTTGGGGAACACGTCACTGATCAGACTGTAAGGATAATCAAGTATTTTTGGTATAAATTATCTGGAAAGGCTGTAGAATCCTTTCAGATTTTTAAGACCGCCTTGCAGAAACACTTGGGAAAATGGCTTGATTATATTTTGTCCTACTATATTCTCCTATACACAGTAAGGTGTGTATAGTTCTGTATAGATGTAAGCTTCTATTCAGCAGCTGCCTCTTATATTGTTTTTATGATTCTATGTATTCTTTTGTGGGCTAGCAGAAGTACTTTTCTGAATCAGACTGGGAGTATTTGGATCTAAAATTTTTAACTGGCCAGCTTCAGCCCGGTTAGTTTTCTGTTTTGCGTCATGGTTACAGCATCAGCGTTTGGTTCTGTGGTCAGCTTAAACCAGGTGTGGAAATAAGAGGGCAGGGCAGCATCTTTGGGCAGCTGCACTGGTTTAAGCTGTACTTGAATCCAGGTAATGAGAGCAGAGGGATGAATTAGGACAGTGTTCAGCATGTGAAGCCATGAATACAACTGGTGTGTAAGATACCTCATCTGATTTCATAGATGCTGTTTAAGTAGTGGATTAGAAAATTTGAGAGATACTTTGATAAATTACCTAAACTTCCATTTAGCTCTTGTGTAAAACAAGTCTTACAATTATTTCAGTTTTAGTGATTTAAGAAAATAACATTTAAATAAGTGGTGTAAGTGTTGATTATTTTTGCCTTTCAAATCTGTAACACTGAATGTTGGAAGGAAAAAAATCAGTATACCTAAATTTTGAGCAATTCCTTGGTCTTCTGATTTCAAGACTTACCTATGGTATATTTGAAGATTTCATTTTGATGTCTTAGGAAAGTTTTGGTTATTTCAGGCACAAATAGTTCATAGTCACCTTTTATTCTGTATTTTTTTCCCAATAATTTTGCAAGTAATTTGTGTAAAAAGTAAGAAACAGTATAAACTCACGTTTTTCTTTGTAGGGGAAAGAGTGGTTTGGTGACGATGGCAAAATCTTAGCATTGCCTAATCCAATTAAACAATCTCCTACTAGGCCTCCAATATTTTCTCTTGAAGAAGGCATTGCACCAGAACTTCAAACAGTTTATAGAAAGGTAGGCATATTTCATATATATGGAAATACATGACCCAATATCCCAGTTCTTCTGCACCAGAAACCCTGACGACCTGAAGGGGTTTGTGCTAAGAGCTATGACTATTGACTGCTTTCTGTGATTCCACAACTGTTCTTTAGATGTGCTCTACATTGTCAAGTATATTCCACCTGTTTTTTCTGGGAAAATGCATACCAAAGGATGAAGAGTTAAGCGGATAGTACTACTTGAAATAGTAAAATGTTGATCCATGACAGAGTCACTAAGGTCTCTGTGAGGCACCCTTGGATATTCGCATGCCAAAGTAGGGTTGTTTCTGTATTAGTGTGTCTATAAAGCTGCTCGAGGTAGGAGCTAATAGACAGACTTAGTCATCAGCAGCTGAAGAGAAATAATTGAAGAGCATGTGCATGATGGTTATCTTACAGTGATTAAACTCCTCCTAAATAAGTCTGTACGTGCAGTTCACTCATGTAGAGAGCAACTACTTTTGAGTTATGTCCTATCAATTCAGGTATTTTGGGGGGGTTGTGGGTTTATGTTGTTTTTTTTCTTTGTGTTTTTTCTTGTTCGGTTGCTTTGTTTTGTTTGCAGTTTTTTTGTTACTGTTTTTCCCTCAATAATAGCATACCTACCCTGGCAAACAGCAGTTGCAATGTGCAATCAGTGCAAATCAAAATAAGTTTCAATTAAAGTGATTCAGCAAGCTTTAATTATTGTGCTTGTTAACACTCTTATTACCCTCTTGGAAAAACTGACTTTTAAGACTTGAAAGTAATTACTCTTCTGGGACATGCGAGTGTTTCTGACTGTTGCTATTGATAAAGATTTAAATGTGGCCCTTTAATTGATGCTGGTTATAAATACACAAGTCACAGGATTCATCCAGTACCACTAATCCATGCAGGGTGTTTCTGCAGGCAGGAAAAGTTTACGGCTTAGATCTTGTAAAGACAGGCCAAGAGAGCACATGTTTTGAGAACACTGAGTTTACATGAACAGTGACATGTAAATATCCAAATCACTGTAGTAAGACACTGAGTTTCGGGGTCCTTTCTGGCCAGAGAAATAGTTAAAGCGTAAGGAATTCAAAGTTGTCATTTTTCTGACAGATTATGTCAAATCAAACATTTTGATGAGAAACTCATTGTGGAAGGATCAGGTGGACTTAAATGTATTTCATGATCATTTATATCAGACCTATAAGAGAGCTTTGCAACACCTAAATTACCCTCTTAATCTCCCCTTTTCCCATTCTCAGAAAGGGACTGCAGCAAACATTATGTAACTAACAACTTCATTTTTTTATGGTACCAGAATATCTCTGATGAACCTCTTTTGAAGGATTCTAAGAAGGAAGCAGCAGTAGTCAGGCTGGAAGTAGTGTTCATTCTCTTCTGATTTCAGTAACTTGAGGACGTAAGCCATGACTGTCTTTCGGTTGCAGCAGGTTGAAGCAAACTATTTAGACTTTGTTGTTGAAAGCTTTCATTGGACTTTATTGGTCTGAATGTTCCTGGTATTAGAATTGGAAAGGAAATAACATATTTCCTAATCTGCACAATCCACATGGTCTACAAGGAGAACTGTTCTCTGAGAGCTGGACTGTTTATCCTAGAGCTCAGTTCTAAGAGGAAATAAAGCCATACTAAACAAATGGATAAAAAAGAGAACTAATGGGCTTTTCTTTTTCTAATTCAGTGTTGTTGTCTTTATTGCTCAGTAAAACCTTCAGTACAGGCAGATGACTTCTTATCTCAGCCTCCTGTGGGCTATAAAAATTCTGTTGTGTAGAATACCTGTGGTGCTTTTGTACCACCCACTTATCAATAAAGCAAGAGGTTAAAACTCAGTGGTTAAATGTAGGCAGTGCTAAATGAGTCATTTTCTGACACAGAAACTCTTTGAAAGCTAGCGTTGTCAAAGTTTGTAAATCCATTTTATTCTTTTTTTCTTTCAGGCAATTAAAATGACATCTGCCAATCAGTATTTTGTTGGACCTGAAGATTTTCAGGGACTATTTCAATTGGATATTGATATTTCTGGACTGATTTTCACCCATCATCCCTGTTTTAGCCGTGAGCATGTGTTAGCAGCTAAACTGGCTCAGTTATATGATCAGTATTTAGCAAGAAAACAGAAGAATCTTACCAAACTTCTCACAGACAAGGTATTTCTGGTCTGTTACCCTACCTTATTGAGATAATGATGTGACAGTTTAAGGTAAAACCTGAATTTGTCAGAAGCTAAAAAACCCAAATACTTGACTGAGGTTGTTGTGTGTTCAGTGCAGAATTGCATTTTTAAGAGCATAAATTTCTTTGATCTTTGAATTTAAATTAACTCTGAGTTATACAATAACATTTACATAGTATTCCTCAGAGTAGCCAAAATGTTTTCCAGTGAATGACAGGTATTACAGGATTGTGTACAGCTGCTCTGGCAGGGAGACAGCAAAAGACAGTAGTTTACTGTGTCACTCTTGTGACATGGCAAAACCTGAGGCTGAATGTAGACTCTTCTGTTCCTGGCTCCGTTACTGACTTGCTGGATGAGCTTGACTGGGCTGCTTATCTGTCTGTGCATTGGAAGTAATGGTAGTGGTCTTCTTGGGTGCAAGTTTTGAACTAGGCATTGTTAGTACAATTCTAATGTCATCAGGGTACACAAGAATACTTGGCCGTTAAAAATTAGATTGATATTAGATTTGAATTTCCATAATTTCAAGGTGATTATGATTTTCTATCCTAAAGAGCTACTAAAAGGGAAAATTGCTTGATATACTTTGGTCTGTCATTATTTTTGAAGGATTTACCTTAGTTCTCTGTGAAATGGGACTTTTGTTTTCGCCATGCCTGCTCTACAAGAACCTATAGAACCACAGATTCAATAAGGTTGGAAAAGACCTCTAAGGTCATTGAGTCCAAACAATGCCAAGTCCGCCACTGAACCATGTCCCCAAGTGCTACATCTACACATCTTTTAAATACCTCTAGGGTTGGTGATTCATCCACTTCCCTGGGCAGCCTTATCCAGTTCTTGGCAACCCTCTCAGTGAAGAAATTTTTCCTACCGTGTAATCTAAACCTCCCCTTGGAACGTGAGGACACTTCCTGTTGTCCTGTCACTTGTTACTTGAGAGAAGTATCCATCTGACTACAACTTCCTTTGAAGGATTGTTTAGCCTGGAGAAGAGGAGGCTCAGGGGGGACCTTCTCGTTCTCTACAACTACCTGAACAGAGGTTGTAGCCAGGTGGGTGTCAGCAGCTAGTGACAGGACAAAAGGACATAGCCAAAAGTTGTGCCAGGGGAGGTTCAGGCTGGACATCAGGCAGAATTTCTTCACTGAAAGGGTAGTTAAGCATTGGAATGGGCTGCCAAGGGAAGTGGTGGAGTCACCATCCCTGGAGGTGTTAAGGAAATGGCTGGATGTGGTACTTAGTGCTATGGTTTAGTTGACAAGGGGTGTTTTTGGTCAAAGGTTGAACTCGATGATCTTGGAGTTCTTTTCTAACCTTAATGACTCATGATTCTGTGATTTTTTTAGGATTGCCTTTAGTGGCCCTTCCTAGTCCCAAAATAGACTTTTGTGAAAGGTGGGTTTTTTCACAGACTCGCTTTTTTCCCCCTCTACCCCTTTGATTCCTGAGCTTTCAGAATAATCCCTAGATCAGTCTTTTCTCCTTGATTAGATCTGCGACAGTGATCAAGGTCAGTAAATCTCCCTGATACATCCAGGATCCTAATTAGAATTTCACGTTGAAGAATCATGGCAAAACCCTATAATTACCAAATTAAGACAGTTCAGAGTTTTCTTTCATGTAGTAACTAGCTCTTTCATGTCAAGGTACCTTACACTGTATGCCTCATTAAGCCATCTGTTAATTGTTTGTTTGCTTGTTTAAGCTGCATGCTTTGAGGAATGCTGTGCAATGTCGTATAGAAGGTGCTGGTGATGGTGTTCCTGTGGCACAACAGAGCATATCTGAATACAAAATGGAGGTCAGGTAGGTGTGAATCCATTAAATCATTGCTTTTTAAAACTGTATTCCTTTTTTCTTTACATGTTGATACAGAATATGACTCATGTCAGACTTTTAAATTCTGCTGTAAATAGCTCTACAATAGTTCTGAGGATTTAAGAGTTCTCACTGATAAGTTGCATAAAAAAATATGAAGAAAATACAGCTTAGGCTGAAATTTTGGTTCAAAAGTGGTCTAATTTGATTACCTTTTATTAATTACTTAGTAACTATTTATTGGTGTGTTTTGTACAATTAAATTTTAATTAAAATAAAGTTTTTGTAAGCTTCAGCTGTATAACATAATTTTTTAACAGACAAAACCCCTTGTTTTTTCCATTTCAAGAATACACAAGTATTCTTGACTTGCTTCCCATTCTTAGGTATTTTGCCCTGTTTTTGCCAATGGGCTAATATAAATAAAATGGTAGGATTTTGTTTTGCAAGGTTACAGTTATTGTTCTTGGACAATAGGTGGCTAGTAAAAATATATTACAGTTTTTGGCTTGGTAGTAATAGTTTCTGTTATTTCTGGCAGATGGATAGTGATGAACTGTAAGTGTAAGCAGTATGATAAAAAAGAATTATTTTGGAGATCCGTGTTGAATGGCCTTTTAACTAGCAGATAATAAAAATCTGAAATTTTTCAACAATCCTAAAGTAGACAGTAATGTTTAGACTGATACAGTGAGTCACATGATAACACAGTATTTAAAAAAATTAATAACAATTCTTCTTTCAGCCTTGAAATCCACATCTGCTTACACTTACACATGCACACACTCCTCTTAGATTGGGAATTGCTGCTTCAGATTTTCATTCTTCAAGTACACTGTCTTGTACCTGTACAGGACATGAAGTAATCTATAATGTAATATTTTATACTGAGGGACAAAGATTTCCTTCCATTGAAAGTCGAGTAGCTTTTGTTAGTATCTTCTTAACACATCTGCTGGAGGACTGGGAGCAGGAGGTGTGCAGTTACCATACAGTACCTCGGAGACAGGAGGTCTCACCAGGGAAGGTGTGGGAATGGTAATGAGGAGGTTCACTGTGGGAACAAGGTTCTTGGATTTTGGCACCAACCCTGAGGCTTGTTTGATGCTTAATTCTAGTTAGATAAAATATTTCTTCTGGATATCTTAAATGTTTTTTGTAGGTCTTGAGTGCTTTAGTTTAGTGTCATGCTGTTACAAATCTGGAGAAACTCTGCTGAGATCAGTGAGATCAGTTTTGCTTAATTAACATGAGATGAGCTTGGCTGGTATTGTTCTAAGGCTTTTCATATCATAAAGAAAAGTTGTAGCTTTTCTTTCTGGCTACAGCTCTGCTGTTGGAAACCATTACACATATGAAGCTCAGTTGGGCTCAGGAATTTTTGCTGTCAGGGTATTTAATACTAACTTGGGCCACATATGGTGGTAAAAACATCAGCTCTGCCGTGTCTCTTCGAACCTTGCATTCCCCTGGTGGTCAGTGTAATACCTTCATGAGAAATTATGGAGATGAAGAAACCATGGTAGTATGGAAAATAATCTAATTGTTTCCTCCATCCTCCAATAACATAACAGATATATACACTTTGCTGTCTGAAGATCAGAGCTGTAGTTTTCCATTGGTTTGAGGAAGAAATGTTGTCTGAATACAGAACAGTTTTTCAAATTAGCAATTTCAGTCCTACTGTCCTCGTTTTCTCAAGAAGGAAGCCAGTGTATGCTGCCAGTTTTGTGATTCAGGTTCTTGTGGGTGATGTATTTTAGCAGAGGTGATTCTCTACTGAAAGATCCTGGTTCCAAATCCAATGCATTAGATAAGTGTGATTACTGACCTGTATTTTCCTCATGCCTTCTAGCTTCATCTGGTAGACAAAAAAGAAAAGGTTGTTAAGATGCATGGATAGTAATATTCAAACTGCTAGATAATGAAGTGGAGAAGTTACTCATACTGCTTTCTGAAAAGTCTGTATTTCTTTGTTGATTATTTTGGCTAAATATGCTTATCCTTTTAAATGAGTTGTGGTGTATTTCTTCTCTCATCTCTAACTCAGCTTCAGTCTTCCACATTCTCTGAATAATACAAGTAGTAATGTGTGGTAATAATACAAGTAGTAATCTTTTTTTTTTTAATCACATGATTTTTACTACACATGTTTATCTACCGAGATAGTACTAGAAACAGCCTTTGCTTGTGCTGCATGCACATTTCCATGGGAAGTGTGTGTTGGTCATTAAAAGTGCTAATGAATAACTCTTTTACAAACAGATTAGAGGGTGGAAATGTGAAATACCAATAGTGAGACAAAAAAAGGCTGTGTTGATTTTTTTCTGTTAAGAACCTTGTAGGGCTCTCAGAGAACTTAATTACCACATTACTTCATCTCTGCAAGTCCTTTTTTTTGGAGCTAGAAGCGCATGAAGTTTAAAACATCTTTTGTGATGTGTGCATGTAATAAGCACTACTCTCTAGCAGCAGTGTAGGTTTCCTGGGCTGTTGTTTACATGAATTGACTTTAAAATATTTTTAATTATGTACAGCTGTAATAAGCATTTCCGAAAACTTTGAGATCTCTAGAGAATGAACTTAATTGAAATCAGATTGTTCAAAATGCAAAAGACTGGAGTACAGAAGGAAATCAAATCCTGCCATCTTCAAGTCTGGGTTTTATGCTCCTTGGATTTAAACCACTGCAGCCATCAGTCAAATTGAAATCCACATCCTTTGGCTTCTGGTATCCCAAGTTTTTTATCTGTTCCACTGAGTTAGACAATTCTGATTGATTTGGTGCTGTGTATGTATATTTCTAGAGAAACCAGAAGACTTCGTGATGCTGAACAAGAAAAAGACAGAATGTTGCTTAAGACCATTATCAAAGTTTGGAAACAAATTAAATCCCTCCGTGACTTTCAGAAGTTCACTAACACACCCATGAAACTTTATTTGAGGAAGTATGTTTTGATAACACTTTTTGTACTTCATTATTTGCTAGCAGTGGAGTTGCAATAAGATTAGTTAATTTGGGAACTTACAGTTTTGATATGAAGGGTGCAAAAGTAAGTTTTTGAGTAGTGTCTGGCACTGTTTTAGCCTGCCACTGTTCTTTTCGAGTTTGGGGAAGAGGGAAGGTTAAAATAACAAGTAATTACTGTAACAGAAAGGAATTTCTACTTGCTAATGAGTAAAGAAACAGTGATTATATTAGTTCTGGATAATAACTATCTGCTATCAACTCTTAGAGTATCTATGCTAGTATTTTTAAAGAGAACACAATTTTGATGTAATGAAATTAGTTCATGGAGAAGTAGATTTCTGTTATGTATTACAAACTTAATTGTAGCCCTTATTTTATGCAACATGTTAATAGTTGTTGTTTTGAAGGGAAGAGGTTGATCAGCAGTCAGATGAGAAAGCATATGAAGCAGAAATTCAGGCTGAGATAAAGGAATTACTAGAAGAATATATGGAAGAATATGAAAAGAAAATGGAGGAGTATAAAACTGAGCTACAAGACTGGAAGTCCTGGAAGAAGACGCAGGTTTGTTTAAATCATTCAGTTTTCCAAAGAATAAAATTATTACTGAATGTGTTAAATACAGGAAAAAAAAGGTTTCAAGATAGTTATGCATTATTTTGTAATGTTGTGGATACATTCTGTCTACTTAAATTTGTTAGTTAATTACTAATTAAAAAGTTAGAATGTGCTTTTACTTCTGAAAAGCTTTAATGCTAATAGCCACTACTGTAGCTAAGGTCTCAGTTGTGCTTCAGGGGGATATTGAGGAATACAGGACCTATGGCAATAGCCTTTGAAACAGGCTGTGGCAAGTGCCAGCAAAATCAGATGTGCTTTTATAGTTAGGTGGGAACGTACTGGATACCTCAGGGTAATGGTGATTATACTTGTATATAATTACTGCCCAGTTTGAACACCCTGTTTTTTTGGATACAAAAGCAAAATAAAGTTTAGTGGAATAATTCAATTACAGTTTTCAAGAATCTAGAGTATCTTCTGATACTTTTATAGAGAGTTTTTTCATGTATAGGCAGCATCTATGAAAGCCACTTAAACTGTTTGAGGGGATGCTGTTCTGCAGATATTGGAAATCCCTGTTACCAGAACACAAGTGGGCATATGACTCAGTGTCATGTCAACTCATCTGTAGGATAAGGTGAATAAATGTAAACCTGGAAATGAAGGCAGGTGATCTTGAGCATTGATCCTAATGGGAACTCTTCATCCACAAGTTATGCCTTCACAAAAACTATGGTGGGTAATTCCAGCCACAGCTGCTCTTGGCATCTTTGATAGTGCTAGTCACAAACTATCTTGAGGTTGAGATGATCGTAGTTCTTTCCTTCTAGAACAAAATATAGTATATAGACCTTCCTTTCATGCCCAGAAGTGCTTTATTTTATTTTACTCAAAGTACTTTTTTGGTTAATCAATGCTGTTGATGTCTTACCAGCACAGATCACGTGAATCTAAGGAAGACACTAGAGGTAGACGAGACTAGATAACTACTGATTGAGTAACCTGCCTTCAACCCTAACAGAATGTACATGGTAACTCAGGCTAAGTGAGAACTCAGCAGCTCACCAGAATGTTTAAGAAATATGTTTATTTGTAAGTTTGTAGGAAAGGTTAAGTAAATGTTTTGTTTGAAGCAGATGTGGTTTTGAAGCATATGAATGAAATGTATTGCTGTATTCTGAATCTGAAGTAGTCCTTTTAGAATGAGAGCAACCTTTTGTTTGTGTAATATTAAGCTTATGCAGTCATTTTACTGTACATACATAGTGTTTATCATTTGCAAATCAAGAGAACAAGTGAAAAAATTCCACAGATTGAAACAAGTTCAGTAAGAACATAATTTTTATATGCAGAAGTCTAAGAAGAAAAAAAAGAAAAGAGACATTAATGAAGATGAAGAATCAGAAGATTATGACTTTGGTGAGGAACGTATAAAACCCATCCCACCTAAAATGGCCAGTAGCCTGGAAATAGAGCAGCAGGTTAGAGAAAAAGCAGACAACTGCAGAAGGAAACCTGGAGAGCCTGTTCTAATTCCTGAGCTGGTCCTCTCAGGAAACGTAACTCCAACTGAGCAGTGCCCTCGGTAAGATAAATGTTGGCCTGCAAATTACCTTGTTTATGATTTTCTGCTGCTGTTTATTAATTGCTTGTGTATACAACTTCAGAAACATGAGGTCACCATTCTGTTTAACCTAGTGATGAAACTTCTGCTTCTGAAGCTGATATAACTTAATTTGTTTTCAAGTCACATGTAACCTTATATATAGTGGCCTTAGAGAATGCACGTCTGCACATTCCCTTTGAACCTTCTGATGTTCCTTGAGCGTCTGCACAGAACGGTGGTGTAGATACGAAGAATTTGTTTTCAGTGTAGAGTCTAGGTCACTTCAGAGAGTAGGTCACTACTGCTCTCACTAGCTAGTCCTTTACACCAGGTCTGTGCTGTAGTCAACAAAGGGAAAATAAAGAAATTGTGTAGTAAACCAGAGATTTCAAAGTGGATAAAATAAATAAATAAATGTACTTGTTTTATGTTAGTTTCCACATTTACACACACAATTTAACATACATCTACTGGATTTCAGTAATTTAAAAAATGCTTTGTTTTGTACTTACTTGGCAAATAGCCTCACAGGGAATACTGCTTGGCTGTTCTACTCCCAGTGACTAAAAACTTCAATATCTTAAGTCAATTTGATATAATTTGTTGTGCTTTGGAGGAAGGGAGTAGAAGAGAATTTTTTTTTCCCAGATAATTTATTTTATATGGAGGTAGCTTTAGTAGACCCAAAATTTAATTGTTCATTTTTAAATAATTTGATATTCATAAGAAGATAAAACAACTGTTAAATAATATTTTGAAGTCATTCCTGTGTACTCACCTTTTTGGAAGAGTATTATCCTTATTTAGATGGGTTCTGTTTCCTATGAGAAATCAGTTTCTTATTAAAAATAACCAAATAATAAACATGTCATTAAAAAGTATATAACAACTTGTTTGACATATTTACAGAGCAGAAGTTTTGCGACGGGAAGATGTGAAGAAACGCTCAGCATTTATAAAAGTCCTTTTCAACTCCAAAGAAGTGTCAAGGACTGTTACCCGACCAATAAGTTCTGATTTTAGAGTTCACTTTGGACAGATTTTCAATTTACAAATAATCAATTGGCCAGAGAGTTTGAAGCTACAGGTAGATGATTTATCATCATAACTTTTTAAAACATGATATGAAATGCAGTTACTCCTCTAATGCTTGTGTTTTGCTCTATGGTAGTGTTGTAAAGACTGAAAAACCTGTGAAAGACCTCTTGTAAACCATCAATCTTATGCTCCTTCCATGTTTCTCCAGTCACAAACTTTTAATGTTGCTGCTATATTCTTGATGCTTCTTCTCTCCATGTATGTAGAACATGACTATGGCTTGCTTGGGAGAAATTAAATAATTGGGACATTTGATTAAATATGTTAGTGGGTCAGCCTCTTAGTTTTAGGAAAACTGATTTATGTTGCAGATAAAATTGCTATAGTGTTCTTCTTAAAACATCATTGTTCACACAGTAAAACCATCATAATGTTTACTGGAAGGGGATTAAAAAAAAAAATCATTGCTAGTAATGTCCATAACTGCACTTGACTTGATCAGCAATGCACTTAAGTCAAACCACTACCACCCCCATACTAAGTATGAATTAATAGATTATTCACATGAATACTTTTCAGAGTTAATACAAGATATTTTTGGGGGAAACCAGAATCAGGATCCTACTTCTTCTGTTAGATGACTCTCCAGTTAGGTAACACTGGTAGTTCAGGGGAGAGCATATACCCCTTGTCTGCTCCATTTATTTGATTTCAGTTTTATATCAATTAAAAAGGAAAAGGACTACCATCTTCTTGGATTAAAAACATCTGAATGGAGAAATCACTTACATCACTCTCAGCCTGCAGCTGACTGAGAAAGAGGGAAGCAGCCTGCAGTGCTGCCAGAATGGGGACTGTGTGCTGAACCCTGCCTTTTGTGGAAAGGGAGAATTACTGAGGCAGAACCCCTTTAGAATCTTCCTGTGTTGCCAGTGACTGTCGCAAGCAGTTGCACATTGTACCATGATACTCTTTAAAGCCTGGAGTTTGTCATGCTGTTCTCAGGTGCATTAGAAAGATGAAAAGGTTATCCTTTTAAGAAGAGTTCAGATCGAGTTAGCCGCTGGTAGCGGATATGTCTGTTAATTGGATATTTTAGGAGGTAAATTAATAGTATTACCTTAAATTATTTATTTCATGCTTTAGTCATAGTAAAACTTTTTGTCCAAATGCCCTACAATATGTTTTCAACTTCTCATGAATACACATGTAAATTTTTCACTGTGTCTGTCACTGTGTTTGTTCTAGATCTATGAAACAATGGGTATGAGCAGTACCACCTTGTTGGCTGAGGTGTTCATACCTGTTCCTGAGACTGCAGTTCTGACAGGCAGCACTCCTCTGGAAGAAATAGAGTTCAGCAGCAATCAGCGTGTGATGTTGGACCATGAAGGAGTTGGGAGTGGTAGGGACTCTTGTCTTCCTGGCTTCAGTGGTTCTCATTTGCTGAAACTGTGTAGCAGTGAGAGGTTGGAGAATGTTTCAGAGTAAATTCTTTTCAAAGCATTTATAGCTTCTTAAACTGGATGTTATATAGTAGTCATGATCCTTATTACTGAAATTTGCAGTGGAATTTTTATCTCTCACTAATTTTAAGCTCTGTATAGTAAAAATGTGTGTGTTTATTATTTGGCTTGTAGTATTAATGGAGCTTTATTAGCTGTAGAAGATGTTTGAATCTTTTTGAGTGTTTAAGTAATCAGGATTCTGATACTGCGGAGCAAGCACATCCTAATCATTGTAGCTCCAGTGATTTTGATGTTTTAAATCACTGGAGAACTGTCTGTAGAAGTGCATATGCAGAGTAATTTTTTGTCTTCTTGTTTGCTTGGCTGACAAGCTGCACACATCTTATCCCTGGGACTTCAGAAAGATAAACCAAGGGAGAGATAGGAAAAGGGGAAACAAGAAGAATACATAGTAGCATATGGAACTTTTAAGTTTGTATAAAAGGTTGAACAGCATTGTGAGATAAATGACTTGCTTAAATTTGTTATATATGAAATAAAGATAAAACTAGAGCAGAATAGACAAAAAGCTGAGGAAGAAAGAAATGTAGTAAAAAAATTGGTACAGCAAATGTGCATGTAAATGTCATTGACTGTGATGACTGTATTTACGATTGTGTGTCACAAAGCTTTGGGACTGACTTTTCACTCATACATCATACTTTTGACTCTGAATTTCTGTTTTGTTAATAACAGTATTCTGAATCTGAAAACTACCAGAAATATTAAATGGTGTGCATCTGTGAAGGAAAAAAAACAGATAATGGCATAGCTTTCAAGGCTCAGCCTTTCCTTCCAACACAAATGGAATGCCTTTCTGTAGGTATAATGGAATCTTTCACTTATTTCTCTTTATTAGAGCAGAAGTCTTCCCCACAGCATGCAGCAAAATCAAGTTGCTTCACGTTAACCCATTTTTATAAAGGGACAGGTTATTTGACTGCTCATTTCCAGGAAGTATTTTTGAAAATGTTTAGACATTGTGTTTGAATATCCTACATAAATATACTACTTTGGATTTTTCTCCCTTGGTAGGTGTGTCCTTTTCATTTGAAGCTGATGGCAGCAACAAAATGATTTTAATGACCTCTGGGAAAGTATCCAATAGTGTGTCTTGGGCAGTTGGAGAGAAAGGAATCCCCTTAATTCCTCCGGTATCTCAGCAAAACACAGGCATTCCAAGGTAATGTGATATGAATTTTCGGTGATTCATGGGAGACTGGTTATGCTAATGTTAAAAAAATATAGACATTCATAATCAAGAATTTTCGTAATCTTCTTCCATAAGTTTGAATGTGTTACTTTGCCCTGTAACCCCCTGTAGATATCTTAGGGCGCACATTTTTGGTAAATAGATTTTAGGTAGAAATTTTAGCTTTGAGCATATTTTTTCTAGACAGCATTAAAGTTAAGCTCAAGCAGATTAATTCAGTTTTATGATTTTCTAATAGGAAGTGAATATATTGTCAAGGAACCTTCCTGTAATCATTTTGCTAAGAACAGAGACTCCAGCTCTTTCTTACCTGAAGTGCATTTGGAGAGGCTGTTTGGACACATGCTTTAACTGCCTTTTCTGTCATTAATGATAAAAATTATGCTATGAAAGCAGTAGAAGTTAGTATGGGGGGTTGTCTCTGTTGGTGAATTTATCAGTAGAAAATTGTCATCTGTCAGATCATTGCAAGATATTACTCTTCCATGATTTTTCTCTACGAGAAGCATGTGAAACTGAAGAAATGAGTGTATTATTCCATCCAAAACAATATAATTTTCCCTGTGGCTGGAAGTTGGATATTGTAGATTATTTGACCATTGTGTTGCTTTCATATAATTCCGTAAAGTCAAGGAGATGATACATAAAGTCTGTTTTTGTAATGTTCTCAGGTACCTTCACTGCCCTATACTTATTAATACTGAGCAAGTACTTCTCCCAGCTGATTAGTTTGTGTTGGATTTTTATTTATTTAGAGGCTAAGCACTGGCATCCAAATCACTCTGTTACTATATTTGACCAAATCTGCAGCCATTCAAGTACTTTGCTGGTCAGCATGTCAGTAATGTGCTGACTTCAGTGAGACTAGAATGGCATGAGATTTAAACAAGAAGATGAATACCCAAAGGCTAACTTTAAACTCTGGAGACTGATCACTGTGGTAAATGGAAAACTGAAGAATTACAGAAGCAAGTTAGCTGCAAAACACTCTTCTTTGAATCACCTTCTAGAGATGAACAGCTCTCTGTGACTTTCCATTGTCTATTGGGAAAGTCGGAGACAAGATTTTCATGACTGTTAGTTTTTGTTGCCTGTGAGCTTTTCAGCACAATTGTGATTCAGTGTGCCTGTGTTCAGGCCTAAAGAATAACCTTGATGTTACCACTTTACCTGCTGCTCCAGTTACTGCTGGATGTTTGGCTGATTCTAAAAGAAAGACCCATCAGTTCTTCAAGCTTTCTTGAAAATACTAAAGTCAGTAGAGAATAAAGGCTCAAATTAGCACCCCTAACAGGAAAAGGGGCAACATTCACTCCTGTGGTGTGTTATCCAGGTGCATATCCTGGTGTGTTGGATTTATGTGGCAAGGTTTGGGTAGCAGTGGGGCTTCAGAGGTGGCTTCTGTGAGAGGGTGCCAGAAGCCTGGTGACCATGTCAGTGTACATATGGTCTCCAGACTACTTTAGCATACTTCCTTGCCTCCTGTGAATCCAAGAAACTGAGCAGGAGCATCCAAAGGGTAGGGAGTGGAGCTGGGACTCGTAGTAACAGGGAGGACCAAAAGCAGGGGTGCACCACAAGAGAGAAGGTTGCAAGGGTTTCCCAAGCACAGGCAGTGTCCTTGCCAGCCAGCATGCAGTCTGGGCATGACAGGCAGAGCAGAGTGCTGGCAGCAGTCCCAGACATGGCCGGGGGATGAATCAGGCCACAGGGTCTATCCAGAAACAGCAGGGAGGGGTAGAGACAAGGGCTACAATGCGGGTCTGGGAGCACCATCCAGGAGACAGGTCTAGGACAGGAGCTAAGATATAGTGCAAGCAAGGACTGTATATCCCAGAAGTTCTTTGTCAAAGCTTTTATGTTAACTTTCAGGCTGTGAGGCAATTTACCTTCTTACTTGCTAGTAAGCAGCAACATGGAATAGCATAGGTATATCATAAATGTATCAGTAAGCACCTTATTACATTGTGTAAAAGTTTTCTTCCACCAGTTCCCTCATATTTTCCCTTTACTTGGGTTTGCAGTTGATCATTGCCTCAGTTGCATAGCTACAGCTAAGAATTGTGTACTGGAATTTACTATTCAGGTTGTGGGGAGCTTTTTGGTTTTTTCTAAGATTGTTTTAAATACTCCTTTTATATTGCTAAATCATATGTGTTTTAGATGTAAATTCTGCCAATTCTGTCTTTCTAGTGCTTTAAAAAATATTGATGCTATTGCATCCATTGGCACCTCGGGCTTAACTGATATGAAGAAACTAGCTAAGTGGGCAGAGGAAGCAAAACTTGATCCAAATGACCCAAACAATGCAGCTCTGATGCAGCTGATCATGGTAAGTGGTACTTTCAGAGCTGTAGGGCTAATGGAGCTGTGAAACTCCTAGTCACTAGTACCTCCCCAGGCAATCTGCACGCATGCCAGGGTGGTAACAGCACTTGAATTTGTGATGGGCATACTTGTGTGTGTTAAGAAGCCAAATGTCTACTAAAAATCTGATTTGTGAGTCCATTTAATAATGGGTTGTTTATATATTAATGAGTATGATTAATTAATCCACTCAGGAGTGGCAAAGAATAGGTATAAGGAAATGCACACACTGACTGAATTATCAATTAAAAACAAAAATGGATTTTGAGTTTGTTGTTTCCTTAAAGCACAGGGGAATTCCCAGCCTACTTGTATGGTACAAAATAGGAAGTTGTTCATTAGTAACAATTGCACCAAGAGATCTCGTGTGTTGTAGAAGCTTCAGCTTTTCTAAACAACACACTGAGGAGCTCTTTACATGGCTGAAGTTGTGTAAATGGATTGTCTTTACAGTACAGCTCCCTAGTTCTTTCTGCCATGTCATAGTTTTCATACTCTACTCTTTTGTTTATGATACAAGGAAATAGGCTTTTGTTGTATTCTATAATGTCTAATACTTTGCTCAACAAAGCCCTACTTTAAAGCACTTGGTGTTTCAGTCTGTATGATACATCTCAATTGCTTTTGCTTAAAATGAGCATCCTTACAATCTGCAGGTAAGACTTAGAAAAGTTATTTTATAGAACTTTTGTCACTTCATATGAAAAATTTATAATTTCTTTACTAATTTAGGTTGCTACAAGCGGAGAGGCACAGGTTCCTGATTTCTTCAGATTGGAACAGTTGCAGCAAGAATTTAATTTTGTTTCTGATGAGGAGTTTAATAGATCAAAGAGATTCCGACTCTTGCGGCTCAGAAGTGGGGAGGTGGCAGAGTTCCGAAACTATAAGCAAGTCCCTTTACATGAACGAGAAATCAGTGAGAAAATTTTCCAGGTATTGTGTTATCTGAAATATTTATTTTCTAGCTTTAATGCTAATCATATTGCAGTAATAATAGTCCAATTAAGTCAAACTGTCCTTTTAAAGAATGTAGAGCTGACATGAAAAAAAGTGAGAATTTTATTCCTTCGATCTTTTCTAGTGGTATTTTAATCTAAGATAGCTTCCTTCCAAGGCAGTATTTCACTGTGTGAATAGGAAAATAAAACAGAAAAACTGCTGTAACACAAATGTTCTAAGACAGTTTTTGTTAAAGGTAAGAAACTTTTTTTTCAAAGGGATTTCAGATTTAAAAGGCAACGCAGAGATAATTCATTGACTTTTAAGCCATTTTTGTGGAGACCGTTGGAAGCAATGACTAGCAAGAATGAAAACCTTTTTATGTTTTACCATAGTCTGTATTACAGATATTTCTGTTTTAGTGCATTGCTCCAGTTAGCTTACCCCATCCTTGCCTGTCTGTTAATTACCTTACTGAAATGCAATGTGTGCATTTTTTTATTTGGGTCATACTTGAATTATTTTTATCTCAACTCCATTATTAGTGTTAAGTCATGCATTCTTTTGTTCTTCAGCAGTTTATGTAGCTAAGGAGCATTTGACTGTGCTCATTGCCTTAGCAGGATCAGAATCATCTCAGATTCTGGCACTGCTGTTTCATCCCTACTTCTTATATAAATTTATATGAAAAATTTCTTTCTTCCTTTTCTATTGGATTATACATATTTTTTAAAGATTTTTTTTATTCAATCATGTCTTGCTCTTTACAATAAATATTTTTACTTTTTAAATTTTAGATTAGTTTTATGTCTTTTATTTAAAAGTGTGCTACATCTTTGCTGTACATTTCTGATCCAGTTGATTTTATGGACTAATTTTATTCTTTCGTGTAATCATTCAAAATTCAAAAACCACAGTTTAAGAATTCTTTTTGTAGGTTTTTTTTCTTTCAATAAGGATTAATTGGATAAAGTAATGATTGCCCATTCTAGGTTCATTGTATATGATGTGATCTTCAAAACTAAGTTTAAAGTGGTATTGTTCCTAATTGGTTTACTAGCTATCTGGCAAAGAAATATAAAAATTCATAGAATCATGGAAATACTATTTGGAAAATATTATCTGGAAGTCATCTGGTCCTGCTTTCCACTGAAGTGGTGGGACTGTTGCCAGCACTCGATGAGGTCAGCTATGTATTTGTCTAGCCAAGTCTTGAAAACCTCTAAGTAGGAGATTCCGCAGCCTTTCTGGATAACCTGTTCCAGTGCTTGGCTATTCTTCCAGTGATTGTTCAAAAAAAACCCAAAAAACCAAAAACTAAAACAAAACAAAAGCCAAACAAAACCAACCAAACAAAAAAAAAAGTCATGTCCAACCTGAGCCTTGCAGATTGTATTTAATGGCTGTTTTCCCTTGTTATACTGTCTGGAACTGGAGAGATGAGTTTGGCACCCCCTCTTTTGTAACTGCCCCTCAACTTGTGGGCACATACTGCATTGCTCATTAATCTCTTCTTCACCAGACTGGTGAATTTGAACATCTTGTCCAGTGCAAGAAAGATACTGAAATACTGGAGCAAGTCCAGTACAGAGCTACCAGAATATATACAGGGCTGAAGCACATGAGCTATAAGAAAAGGCAGAAAGGACTAAGGTTGTTTTGGCCTAAGCAGGCAAGGCTGAGGGAGTATCTTACCACCTCCTTCAGGAACCCAGCAAGATGGTGCAGAGAAAACAGAGTCAGACTCATCTTACAGGTGAGATAATGATAGACACAAGTTACTACAAGAGAAATCCAGTTAGATATAATGCAAACATTTTTGACAAAGACTGTATTCAAGTTCTAGAACACATTGTCCAGCAAGTTTATCGACTTGCCATCTCTAGGTATACTGAAAATTCATCTGGTAAAAGCCCTGAGCATCCTGACTGGAGTTGTTCTGGCTCTGAGTGAGTTTGGATAAGACCACCAGAGGTTTCTCCCAGCCTACATTCTTCTAAGATTCTGACCTCTTCTTGTAGGTCATGTTCTCTAAGCCTCTGACTGCTTTAGCAGTCCTTTAGTGCACCCCATCTAGTTTCTCCACATGCCTCTTGAATTGGCAGCTGCAAACTGGATGCATTATTTCAGGCATGCCCCCACAAGTGTCAAGCTGGAGGAGCTGGTAATTTCCTTTTGTAGGCCATGCTGCTCCTTACGTATCCTGTGGTTTGCCTTTTGCCAAAAGAACATGTTGCTGTCATTAATCCATAACCCCCACATTTTTTTTCAGTATGTCTGTTATTCTTCTGGTTGTTTTCCAGTTTATGCTAGCACATGAAGTTGCTCCACCCTCAATACAGAACTTTCTCTTTCTTTTTTTATTACTGCTTCAGTTTTCATAGTCTTCAGTTATCAAGAGCCCTCTGAACTGTGGTTCAGTCAGCCTTATTAACCACTCTTCCTAATCAAGTATCATTGGTTAAATTTCTGACATTGTATGGTGCCTCCTTATCGAGGTCACTGGTGAAGAAACTGAATAATGGTGGCTCTATAATTGATGCCAGGGGCACTTTGCTGTTTAAGGGACACTAACTAGGCATTGAGCTGTTCATCCTTAATGTTAGACCTCAGACCTGAAGATTAATTTTACTGAGTACTTTTACATGATTAACTAGCGGTGATTCTAAAGCCAGTGTGATTTGCCATGCAGACTGCCATTAAGTTGCAGATCCTGGGCGACCCTCCTGATTTTTGCTTGGAAGCAGAGTGTCAGCTCTAGCCTTTTCTTACTTTATGAAACACTTTCCTAAACCTCTGAATAAAAGGTGCATTTGTCAGTACAGCTTTCACTGTAGTCCACCAGGATAGAAACCACAACCCTGAGAAATAACCCATCAACATACTTCTCCCCAGGAACCAAGTAAATCTTTTTCTTGTGGTGGTGCCCAATATTCATCTCAGCCCCTCAGTGAGGCTACAGAGTTTTTCATCAGACCTCAGGCAAAGCAAAATCTTCACACTCTGGCTTCCTGTTAAAGAGCTTTTGCTTTCTCACAATGTACAAAGAAGATTTTTGTTATGCTATTAAATCTCGTCAATATTTTTTTTCTCAACAAACTCTTGTTTGTAGAATTTCTTCGAGTTTTACACACTATGAAAAGTAGTTACTAGCTTCTTGGAAAAGTAGTTACTTGTACTAAAACACAGTTCAGATTTGAGGTTATCTTCCATGAATGCTGCATCATGTCTGTTTATAAAGGATTCCTCCTATTGCAGCTGCAGTAAGAGAAGCCACTTCCAGTTCAAATGGAATTTCAGTTCATAGCAGCAGGTCAAAGTTCAGCTTTAAAAGGAGGGAGGGAAATCTTCAGGTAATCCTTCATGGTAATTTAAACCACATGAATCTTGAAACTTAATGGAATTCCTGTCTCTATTCATGGAAGTTTAGCAGTGCTAGTGCTGTATACATTAGCATTAAAAATAGCTTTATAAACATCTGGAGGTTTTTAAACTGAGATTGGACTTGGCACTTAGTGCCATGATATAGTAAACGGACTGGAGGGGGGGAGTTGGACCAAGGGTTGGACTCGCTGATCTCTGAGGTCTTTTCCAACCCAATCGATTCTATGATCTGACATCTGTTGTGGTTTGTTGTGATCCCTACATTAATATTAATTAAATGTTTACCATTTTTCTTGTGTGTAATAAAGCACTGAATATATACTGAATCACAAACTCTAGTAAATATCTTTAGGATTATGAGAAGAGACTGCAAGAGAGGGAAGTGACTGACAGCAAAAATTACCTAGATGCACACAGAGCAGTTGTTGCCAACTACCTACAGAAGGTAAGGTGCTAAAAATATGGATCCACCATATTTCTGTAAGGCCACGTGTTGCTCCTATACTTGGACACTTTATTTCCATGAATGCTAAAAAACCTGATTCATCTCTAAACATGACCTACAATTCCCAGTTGGGTCTGAAACTGGTCTAATTGAACAAGTGGAGGTCTATGAAATTTCCTGTTATTGAAAAAGATGTAATATAGAAAATGACGAGCCATTCTGAATTTTTCTTGCACTTCTGTAAATTCTTCTTTGTTTCAGTGTCCCAGAGATTTATACTGTTGTATCCCAGGAATTTGGTGATTTTCCTCTCTGCCCTGTTTTGCTTGTTGTAAGCTGTGATGCTAAGAACTTAATTATCTCTGTGAAAGTGGCCCTAATTACTGCTAAAAGTTATTTAATGCGATACACAGGTCTTGTCCTGCAGCCTAAGGCAGAGGGTGTATCTTCCATCACATTACCTACATTGCGGTACCCTTATCTTTTTTAATTTACTTTTCCAGTCTGGTCATTATATTAGTTTGACAATCCCTCTAATCCTTAGGGGGAAAAAATAGGAAAACAGTGGTCATCTAACCAAGAAAAGTGTCTAATTTTAGACTATTTTGGCAAAGTAGCAAGTGCGAAATGTGGCTACCAGTTTCTTACCAGTAGTGGAAATACCAAAAAAGTGCCTCAAATCCTAGCAAGCTAGCAACACATGAAATAAGATGATAAGATTGATTTAAAGTAGGACAAAACAAATTGTCTGCTAGAAAGAGTGGTTCGTGAAAGAACTGTAGACAATGAAGTGTTTAAATCTCCCAGGCAAGTGCCAAAGTCCAGGTTCAGTATGATAGTATAAAAAAATCATTTTTTACAAAGCTGTCACGTCTGTGTCAGCCCCATACGTTTTGCATGGTATTGAACCTATGGTTGTTGCAGTGCACTGAATAGTGGTAGTGGTAGTGGTAGTACAGAGTAATATATATTATGGTGCCTTTATTTGTCACTCTGTTAGATTAAGTACAGGTAGCCTTTTTTAAAATGGTGTTTGGGTATTTTACGCTTTTATAAGTTGGCAGATGTGCTTGAAAAATTAGATTACTCACATCAGAACTGGAATTCACTTCACTCTGAAATGTGATCTCTCTTTATATGTCTATCAGTTCTGATTTGGTAATAGTACAGAATATTAGGGTATTCTTAGCATTAGTGGTAGGAAAAAAACAACTAAGGTAATACTCTGTCAGTCTGCTTTCACGTAGCTTTTGGGAGAAGAGGGAAGACTTTGATCTCTGTACTTCACTCTATGGCCTCAGCATAGAAATGAAAGGAGCTAAGGATTTTAAACATTTGCTCAAAATAACAGTATTTGTAATACAGGCTTCATCAGTTGTTCTGCAGTCAAAAGTTTTCCTTTTATTCCCCTTAACTGGTACCGTATAGGTTCCTCTGCAGCCTTTTCTGCAACTTCATTGAGATGTGGAAAAGAGACGTCTGTAGTGTAATTTGTCATTATGATTGTTTCTGATGATGAGCTGTAAGCAGAAATTTCTTTTTAGACTGTGACCCTCTTAAAAGTGGGAAAAAAATAAAGAAACGGTATTTGGATGTTTTGTATGTGTTTAATGGGCAGAATGCAAATATTTGCAGTGGTTTTGGATTAGAAATGTACTTTTTTCTCTTCTCCCTCCCCATTCACAGGTTCGAGAATCAGTAATAAACCGTTTCCTCGTAGCAAAACACCATTTCCTTCTCTCTGACCTTGTCAATGAAGAGGACATTCTGAGCCTGGGGTAAGGGAGCTATCTGTTTGTTCCAAATAAAAAAATTAACGTAAAGCCATCAGATTTTTTTTTTTTTTTTTGCAAAGTGTGTTTATGTGACTGATGTGATTTTGTGTTTATTGTAATATGTAAACTTCCAATCACACCTCTGTATGTACACCTCTGCCCATACAGACACCGTATTGGTAAACAAAGTGCATAAAAACTTATGTAAAAAAAAAGTCTGGTTTTGACAGAAGTAAACTGACAACATGTAAGTAAGATATAGAAGGATATAATGCATCGAGCTGTGACCTGATAAGCTGAGCCCAGCTGGTGCCAGCTGGAATATTTTGAATTATCAGACAAGTGTCAGAGGTAGTAACACTACTATTGGTTCTGTAGGTAATGTTTACTTAGAGTCAGTTCCTATGCCCTGCAAGTAACATACAGTAGTTTTTTAACAGTAATTTTCTTTATTTTACTTCTTATGTATTTCTCTCTGCTGATGCTGAATGTTTTTTATGTTCAGAAAAGATACTGAGTTTGGAAATTACTGCTTTTTTTCTTTTAAGGTTGTTGTTTCTTTTATTACTTAATCACTTTCCTTGAATTTTTGTTCCGAATCCTATACCTGTTGATTTTTACATTTATCAGTCATCACAGCATAGCTGACTCTTAATTTGTGTTGCTCACTTAAAATCTGAGTAAGTAAACAAGTTGTGAAAGTTATTTTTTTCTTTCACATTGAAATTGCATCTGTTCACTGTAAACACAACACTCTTTTAATACTCAGTGGTTTTCATTCAGCTGTATAAATCTAAACAGTCCCATCTGCTGGAGACACAGAGACTTGCTCTCTTATAAAAGAGTTCATCTTTTTTTTTAGTTCATGTGTTCACATCACAGAATAGAAAATCCAAACCAGACTATTATGAACTTTTGGAGTTGTTCAAAATCAAATGCCTCATTGATATTTTCTTACCATTAATATTTATTCATATCAGATTATATTTGCTGAGTTACATGGCTAGTGAATTTAAAATACACCATGATTTGTTTAAAGCATTCACTTAGTGAGATATTTTAGTAACTCACAGTTTTGTGTTGTTTTAACAGTAATTACTCTGATTTTTTTTTATTACGTATAAAGAAATACCTTAAAAAAACCCCACCTGGATGCATTCCTCTGTAACCTGCTCCCCGTGACCCTGTCTTGGCAGGGGTATTGGACCAGATCATCTCCAGAGATCCTTTCCAACCCTAACAATTCTGTGACTCTGTGAAATAATGCCATTGGCTATCAGTTTTTAAAGTAGATTTTGGATAGTCTGCAGTTGATATCATGATATGTAAAAATATACATCTGCATTTTATTTTCATTTTTTTTTCTTTGGTTCTGCTTTGCCTTGGGCTATAAGTTCTGAGGGGCCAGGGTATGTTGTGGTATATTCATTCTGCTTCCTTTCTGTGGCCTATTTTCCCTTGTATGTAGTTGTGTAACTTAGATTTTTGCCTCTGCCATACAGTGGTTATCATCATCTGCTATATCCCCTGCTTATAGAACTGTAGTTTAGATCTGTCTTGAAGCTGTGTAATTGTCTTGTTTGTCTCTTACTCAGTTTTGGCCGGGGGGGAAACGGAACCAAACTTTTTTGCACATCGAAATTATGATTTCTGAAATATAAGACAGAATTGGATCGTGCAGTACTAAACAATTGCAACATTTTGACATTTCAGAGAGTTTTGTTTGGCACAAGCAAGAGCATATATTTCCTTTTTGTGTTAGTGCATAATTTTCATGTGTGTCATGGAGACATTAGAATGCTGGATTTTGTGCAAAACTGACTGAATATGTGTTTTATGATTATTAGCATTTTGGGACTCAGCCTCTTCAAACTGGCAGAGCCAAAACGTCCATTAAGGCCAAGAAGAAAAGAAAGGAAGAAGGTCACAGCACAGAATTTGTCAGATGGAGACATAAAACTGTTAGTGAACATCATTAGAGCTTATGATATTCCAGTGAGAAAAACAGTGATGAGGTATGTTTAAATGCCTGTTTCCAGTACAGATTCATTTCTGGTTTCCACTGGTTTGAGGACAGCTGAAGAATCTGATTTTGTAATTCAGCCCTGTGTGCGTTGTTTGATTCTCATGATAAAAACATACATTTGTCTTTTTAATAATACCGATAAAGAACTGATATTTTGTAAGTTTGTAGAATAATGTGATCATTTTTCAGTAGTTGCTAAATTCAAGACCATGTTTTACCAGAAACTGTGTTCATCTGCTTGATGAAAAAGCTGTCTGAAAGGTAAGTTGCAGCTTTGACAACATTATAACTCTGGTAATATCAGATGAATTATGTCTTAAGCAAACCTCTTCATTATACTCAGGGCAATTTTTAATTCATAATGTCTTAATTAAATACCAAAACCAAGTATTAAAAAAAATCCAGTTCTTCACTATGGGGTACTGTATTTGCTTCCTGAGTGTAGCATGTTGGTCTTCTCCTTGATGAACTGTTTAAGTTAATAGACTGAGCCTAATGTGGTTCTGACTAATTTTAAAGTTGACCTTTACCTTCAGGCACATGAAGACAATGCCTGCACTGCATGATGCTGTGTCGTGTAGAGACATTGGAGTTCTGAAGAGTCTGGTTCAGTTCCAGAAGCAATGTATTAGTGCAGTGTTCTTTCTCTCCCTCCCCCAAAATCCTTGCATTTAACTCCAAGGTATTTTCAAGATGGCCAATTACAGAATTTAGTGTCTTCTGCTGTTTTATCTCTTACTCTAATAGAGGTTCCATTGGATTTCTGTAAATAAGTTGATACTGAGAAAAGCAATTCATATTAGAAACATGTGGATAGGAAAAAGAAGATGAAAATTTCAATTCATTACCAGTTTTACAAAAATAGTTAAAACCCCTCCCAATCTTTTTGCATTACATAATCTCTTATTATGAGTTGCTTACCACATGAATAATTATTCTTTTATAATCTCTTAATGTGGTGCTATTACAAAAAAAATGTTATGTGGAAACACCATAAAAGTGAACATCTTAATATTTATTTTCTTTTTCTTCACTCATGGGTTGCCAAATCTGTAATATTCATATGGATTCACTTTTGCCATAAAGGCCTTGCCTAAAGACCATGAAGTCACACTGTTTATGAATTCTGTGGATATTCAACTACTTGAACTTAAAAACTTGTAGCTCAAGGAGATTGTATGGGAGAGACAGAAGAAAAGTCTGGGGTTGGTAAGCTCTTCAGAAAAGAGTGCCTTCAGGCAGAAAACCCTCCCTTAGTTACTAGAACTATACACTCAATAAGCCTTTCTGGTGTTCTTTTTGTGTTATTTGATCAAATAAATATCTTCCCAAGGTAAAAATATCAGGAGTATTTCCAGAATTCTGTATAGCTAATACAGAATGTGAGGGATTCACATTTTGTAATGAATTCTCTGTTTTTCCTGTTGTCTGTTTCCTCCTGTAGCAAGCTTCAACAACCATCGAAATCTTCAAGGTCCTTTAACGAGATGTTTGCAGCCTCTCCATCAGCTCAGAGCCCAGCTAATAGCCCAGACTGGGCTTTCAACCAGGTATATTACAAAACTAACATTTCTCTGAGGTTGTGAGCGTTCCTCTGTTCCACAGACAGTAACATTCACCATCAGAAGGATATCTTATTGGTGAGGTTGGTTTGCCTACTCCCTTTACTCCAAAAAGAGAGTAAAGCCACAAAAAGGTTCAGAGAAAGGCAATGAGGATGTCAGATATGCAGAATGGTAACTGTTCAGTGAAAAATTATAGGGCTTTTGTCCACCAATAACTTCAAGTAGAGGAGGAGGAATATAGTAGAAAGGCACAAAATCATGAGTCGTATAGAGACTGGATACGGATTGATTATTTCCTGGCTCTGTAAGAACAAAAATGAGGGATTGTCAAATTAGGCTGGTAGGAGTTAGGTTCAGAACAAACAGAAGGTTGTGATTCTTCATGCAGCAGTTGGTTGATGCTCAGAGAAGTTGATTATGTGTGTTGTGGACAAAAGAGGTTTGTTAGTGTTGAAGTGGGTATTGGACAAGTATTTGGAAGAATGATCCATTGGCAGCTGCTAAATAGAAAAATCATTAGAGACTTATGGAAGTCTTTCATCTGAAAACATTTGAAGCCTGGGAGAGTAATAGGAGAAAATATCCTACATGCCTGCTCAGTTCTTACTCTTCTATTTGTGTTGGCTGCTGGCCATTTTCACAGCCTGCATTTTGGGTCCAGTACACTCTTAGTCTAAATCAGCACATCCATTCTCATGGCTGACACTGAAATTACATTTGCTTGCTATTTAGAACTAAATTCAGCATTCTTCTGAATGAAGATGGAAGACCTTCAAGTTTTTTTCCTGTTTTTCTTACCGTTTTCCTTCTGATGCAGATAAGGTTCTGCCATATGTAGTTGCATTTTAATGAAGGCATTTTTAATAACGTTAGGGGTTTGTTTTGTCTAGTAGAAGTTGCTTGTTTGTCATAGGAGCCAGTTTCAAGGACAACCGGGATTGTAGCAGTAGGCTTCTTGGATTACAGATAAGAGGATACGAGCGCAGTTTTTTCCTCTGGTGTCTGGATCACATGTTCTGTTTCAGTTACCTCCTTGATTAAATAGCCTGTAGCTTTTCTGCTCTCAGGAGAAAATGTGGTTTTGCCAGTGAATATAAACATGTCAAGTATTCTGAATACACATAAACTTTTGGAAATGTTAGCATATAAAATATTTTTAAATGGTCCATAAATGCTTAGAAGCTAGGGAAGTGCAATATTTAAGTTGTATTGCAGTTATATCTGGGCTGAACCAGCCTGATGTCCACAAAGTATATGTTTATTTTTCTAATAAATTTGTATTTTCTAATGAAATGTGGAACTGAATGTGTTCTGATGAATTTCTACAAAGGTCTGTTTCCTTTGTTTTGGTCTTTGTAGGTTTTGGTCCGTCCTTTTGTAGAAGTTTCTTTTCAGCGAACAGTTTGCCGGACAACAACAGCAGAAGGCCCAAACCCTAACTGGAATGAGGAACTTGAGCTTCCATTTAGGTATTGCAAAATGAAACCAAATTATTTCTGAATAATAATAATTTCATTTGAGTGTGCAAATTTATTCACATTTTTCTGTACTGATCAAACTTTTTTGGTTTATTTAACCTTTTCAGAGCTCCTAATGGTGACTACAGCACCCACAGTTTGCAGTCAGTGAAAGATGAAGTCTTCATTAATGTTTTTGATGAAGTACTTCATGATGCTATAGAGGTGAGTTCATAATTGAGGGACAGCATACATTACAGAATATTGTGAGCTTTTTGAAGTTGACAGAACAAGACTTTTCCATGTAATAACTTTCTGAGGCACTTCCTGTGTCTCTCTTTTCTCTATGTGGTCATTCATTATGATTTTAATATCTAGTCAATATTGCAGGGTTGTTAGAGGGAGTAATCTTTACAATGTTAACCTTTTTACAAATTAAGCTTGTACTATATGAACTGCTGCTAGAGTTGAACACATGAATGTAATATATTTTACTCCTCTTTAATGAAATTGAAGATACTAAAATAGAGAAGTAACATGAATTGTAATCTGAATTTTATTCTTAACCTTAGTCAGAATTTTTTACTAAATTCCAGATGAATGATCCCAGCTCCTGTATTTTTTATCAGCTATCTTTTTATGCTCTGTCTCATCCTGTTTTACAAGGTATTTGGTGAAATGGAAAAACCAAAAACCCCCAATAAAATAAACCAACCATCTTGAGGTTGTATGCATTATTTTTTTTGAATGAGATAAAAATTGCAAGTACTTCTACAAGAAATTTTTGTAAGCTCTCAATGTTGACATAACTCCTTCCCTTGTTGAAACCATTGAAAGCTTTCCTAGTTAAGTCAGCATACACAAAAATAGCAGCACTTGAAACATTCTTGAAAATATAACCCAAAAATAAATAATGCACAAATTTCACCAGAATTCTGTCCTCAAAAATTAAATGACATTTGATGAAGCAGAAGGAAAAAAAGTACACTCTTGAAGATTGTATGTCTCTAGCCTTTAGAGAAATTTTTTTAAATAACTTCTAGGCTGATCATACAAGATTTGGAAACCTCTGGTAGGCAGTACACATGAAAACAATGCGTCCATTCCACAGGGTTTAGTTGGATTTTCAAACGGTTTTACCTTCAAAAAGCTTTTCTCAATACTAATAAAATGTTTCATTAGAGGACCAGAGCTTCTTTACTTTATCTGAGATTTGTGGACTCCTTTTCCGCGTTTTGAGTCCTCCATCAGAGGTTATATATGCCCTGAACCCTGAAGTGGAAGCACACTGTATCATGGACTGTGACGTTCATGTATGTTTTCAGACCCAGCATGCTTGAAAGGCATGCAGAACAATCACTGCTGTACTAGTAATGGCATTGATACTTACAGTAAATAATATTAATACAGAATTTTTATTAATGCTTTGATTAAATTGTTGATTAAAGGAAATGAAGCTGTCTTACAAAGTGTTATGTTGGGCAACTTTTTAATAGGATGATCGTGAAAGAGGTAGTGGAATCCACACTCGTATTGAGAGACACTGGCTGGGATGTGTTAAGATTCCATTTACTACCATATATTTTCAAGCGAGGGTAAGTGTTTTTACTTGGAGTAACTCTCCTAAAGTACAGAAATGGACAGTGGAAAGGGGCTAGGAATAGACTTATGACTTAATGATGTTCTCTGTACTTGTTAGTTTTTATGGACTTGTTTGAAAATGAAAAAAATTTATGAAAATTGTTTGAAACCACTGAGGGTTTTGACAAATTTGGTGAGTATTTATCAGTCAATTCATTGTTTTGAAGGGAGAAGAGATAAACAAAACATACTCTGCAGTGACAATGCGGCCTAGCATCCTTCAGTAATGAGGTTAAAAGCAGACTTTTCAGATGGTTTTCTCAGTGGCTTTTGAGATCTCTGGTATTGCACAGCTTAGATATTTGAACTAGGAATAGAAATAAGACCTAGATAGGTGATAGGAAACTTGACTGAACACTTTTTTTCACTTTCTATGAATCACCAGATTTTCATATTTGCCTCTCCCAGCCCCTTCTTTACTTCATTTTTAGACCTTCTTTAGACAAGCTCTCTCATGAAATATCAACAATTAGTCATGGGAGTACTGGTAAAACATGCAGTTGTTCATACAGGAAAGGCATTTTTTGTCCAGCTACCCATCCTAGACTTAGTTTAAGGAAACTAATTCTTTCCCTCAATAGTCCTGTCGTATTGTAATCTTGCTGTAGGACTTTTTCTACAGGGCAGTTCCATTTGTGTGTAGATTGAGTCATCATATCACAGAAGTCAGGATCTTCATGAAGTAAGAAACTGAGACATCAGTTGCATTCCTAATGACACATTAATTTGCTCTTCTCTGGGTATATGGGGCACTTCTCAGAAGCTTGAGGGCTTTAAGGCAATCCTGGATTCTTTGTGTGGAGGGTAAGTCTATGGGAGTCTCATTGAAGTGCAGGGCTTGGAGATCAAAGTAGTTTTCTTGAGTTGTTTGCAAGGCATAACAGAATGTCATGGGAGTCAAGAAAGCATGGGATTCTTTTCGTTGCTGACAAATTTTGGACAGTGTATGTCTAACCAGGGTTAGTCTACTTCCTTCTGCTAGATCATTTAATAATATGTTCTCTTCAACTTGGGAAGTTAATCAATTAATTTATCTGTTTGAGGGTTGCAGTGCCCTGTAGAATGAAGCTTTCATTGACTTCAGGGAAGATTAAGTAGCAAGAAGGCTTTTCGTAAGTCTTTGGCCATCCTGTATAGACAGTGTCTGCAATGTGACCACTGTTGCTGTAGGTCAACAAACAAGAGAGAAGATCCAATACTCATTTCTAGAGAATTGTTTCATGAATTAATGAAATTTACCTGAGAAGTGTGTCTGCTCACAGTCCTGAGAGACTTAACAGGCAAACTTAGACATTTTAACAGAGTGCTCACCAATACGTATTGAAGGACGTAGACAATAATCCATCTGTGAGGATTTCCAATCCTGATGGCAACCTCTGTTATTCATACTTCTTGTTGGTCTTTCTGTTGTAGAACCAGAGTACCTCCAAAATTCCTGTCAGATGCACTCCTGTCTCTCTGTGAGGAGGTGTTGCAGCTTTTGATTCCCTAGGCATAGTGTGAGTGCCTGTATAGATCTTCCCAGCTGTGGAGATTCTTTTCATTTGGACAGGATTTCTTACAGAATTTGAAAAAAGCATAATAAGCCCAGTAGTTATATCAAGGTGCATCAGCAATTAGAGTTCAGTAGCAAATGAAGGATTTCATCATCCTGCTCTAATATACCACAGCAGAAATTCTGAGTGATTTCTTTAGAGTTTTCTCCTATCAAAACTTAATTTTGTTCTTAAATGTTTGATGAGCCATCCCAGTGAGTCATCTGTTCATTTTCCACATCCACTGAAGATATTCTTTCTGGTGGCAGTTACCTGAATTCTGTACAAATCAGGAGGTTAATTTTTTTGCTTTTCTCTTAAAGCTGTGTACTTCCACTGTTGAAACCTGCCCAAGCAAGTGTGGGGCCTGCCATCTCTTGTCTCACACAACCTTCCAGAAAGACCTTATTTTCTGTTTGTGGTGGCAGAGGAGGTGCAAGGGGCTGGTGAGCCTATACAAGCACTTCCATGGGGAAGTCAGCTGAATGGGCCCAGTTCCAGTTGCACCCAAGAAGCATCAGGAGCTTTTGCATGGAAGGGGTCCATCTGTTAGGTGCTGGAGCACCATTCCCACATCATGCATACGCAAAGGCCCGTTGGTGTGATGCTGCCTGCAGAAGCCTAGTCCTGCAACCTGTATTTTGCCATTTTGTCTTTTTTTTTGGGTAAACAGAGCCATGTAGAGTTTGCTGTTAGAAAGAAAAACAGTGAAATGCTGGTACTCTATGAGCTACTGTGTATGATTTCCATTTCATTAAACATTAGTGTTCATAATATGCAGGAGAGGCTGAAATACAGTTGTAATTAATACATTTAACAATGAGATGTCTCATGTTTTCCCCACAGTTAATCAACATAAATGTCATATTCTCTTATTTTATTGTTTTGTAATTCAAAAAGAGTAATAATCAAAAGAATAAAATATTTGAACACAAGTAGCAAATGTATGTGAGAAGGAACTTTTGCTTTCTTGCTTCTAATGAGAAGTATTTCTCTGTATTGCTGTAGATTGATGGTACTTTTAAGGTCAATATTCCACCAGTCCTCCTTGGGTACAGCAAAGAAAAGAACCTGGGAATGGAGAGGGGTTATGACTCCGTGCAAAATCTGAGTGAGGGCTCATATATAACACTGTTTATTACCATTGAACCACAGCTCATTCCTGGAGAGTCTGTCAGAGAGAAGGTAACCAATCAGTAATTCATCATACCCTTCTTTGTTTCCAGTGATGCAGTTCTTGAGATGCATATAAATAGGAATGCTTTGTGTGCCAGAGGACATGAATGCCAGTACAGGAGTACATTAATACAAATTCAGACTGTTTTATTTCAAAATTTTTAGCCCATTTCAATTTAATTGGATGCACCATTAGGTGAGATGTACATTTAATGCAAACACTTTGACTATGTATCTGGTCCCACTGTTAATAGAAAGCAAATTTGCATTCATTTTCTGTGAGCATATAGTTTTTCCCAGTATTTTTGTAAACAATAAAGTATTCATGTGAGTGCTTATGAACAGTGAACAAAAGGAAGGTGGCAGGTGCAAAGAGTATTTTCTTGCTTCTGTTCAAATATAGCATTTATTATTTATGGATTCATGCCTGCCTCCAGATCTTGAAGATAATAATTTCTAAACAGCAGCTGTTATTTTTTTCAGTTATTTGACTAAACCAGAAGTGCCTTACACTAACAACAATAATACGTAGTTAAAATGCATATACTGCTTGCTAGTTTATGTAACAGTAGGCAATGATTTTGAGATCCATACATAAAGGATGTGTGTTTTTCGTGCACAAACAGCAGCAGTTGATTTGTTTCCAATTCAGTGCTACACTGGTCATTTATTAGAAACACAAGAGTAACTGGAAAGAAATGTCTATCATAATTTCTTTTTCAGAACAAATATAAAATTGTATGAGGCATTCTAAAACCCCTTTTTCCTGGTAAAATTATAGCCTTGGAAACTATCCAGTCCAGAATATCCAGAGTATTAATAAAGTGCATTCATAGGTGCCTTTTAAAGTTAATCAGTTTGAATGATAAGAGTATTGCTAGGACTCAGCACCATAAATATAAACCTAACAGCCTTGAAGTACCTTTAATAGGATAACAACTTATTGAAGAGTTTCATAGTCTTAATCCTCACATATAGTAATTAGTTGCTGGGAAAAAAAATGTGCTGAATTTGTAAGGTGACATATCTCTGTTTCTAGAAAGACCTGCCTCCAGTACTGTTTCAAAATAAAAATCATAGAAATTCAAATAAGGGGTGACATTATTGTAAAATATTATGCCCTATATCTTGTGAATCTTGATGTCTTTAAATAAACAGCAAATGTTCAGAATTTCTTGCATTTTGATTCTCAGTTTTTGATGGCAAAAACAAACTAGTTAATTTGCCATTCTTTCGTTCTACTCCTGACATGTAGTTAAATTTGAAAGGTTTGTGTACTGTTTTAGGATGTTAAGCGTGATTTTAGTTTAATTTTATGATACCTTTTTTGTTTCTTTACTTATTTTTCTCTCTTTCCTGCTCTGCTTCCTGAACCTCTATATAGATGAATGAAATGCTTAAGAAGGTACAATTAATAAATCTGTTGAGATACTCCTGTTGTTCCCCATTTAAGATTTAGCTTGGGTTTGTGCCAAGTCTTTCAGCAGTCTTTTTGCACTTTGTGTTTTTTGACTCTGACATAGTAATTGTTTATTTGCCAGCAATATTTGCAGTGAATTGCTACATTTAAGTTTACAAAATGCTGGAAGCTGTAGTTTTCTGCTGTTAATTATGGTTGAGAGGAATCACCACTATGTCCTTTCTCTGCTGACCTGGAGGTCCAGCTGCAGGGCAGTGCCCAGCTGTTCCATCTCAGGTTAGCTTGAGAAGAAGAGTAGCAAATGACAAAAAGTGACTTAATTTGAACAAAAATATTATGAAGGATGAGCTTTAATTCTCAGCACCACTAGAAGTATACAGGGAGTTCTAAGTAGATGAAAAATACTATTTTGACGGATCCTAATACTGTTAAAAGATGGCATCTTAGGTAACACATGAGGAAATAATTGTCATTGTTATATAATTAATACCTACTTTGAGTCCTACATTTGCTTTTGAAAAATCTCATCTAAAAATGTTAACATTTTTGACAAGTCTGAATTATAAGGATTCATCTAAAAATCTCTTGAACCTTCTCTGCAAATATTTTGGCTTTGTATAGGGTTGTCATAATGTCAATTGTGGTTTTAATGGAGTGCTATGGAAAGAGCATGTAGGATTAGTACCTAACCATAATTGTTTACCTTTGAATTAATATGTGTTGTTACATATTCATCCCCACAGTTTTACTTGGCCATAAGTTCTGCTACGTTTTTCAGTGCTTTAATAAAGCCAGCTTATTATACATATAAGTAGGTATTATAGGTATAGGTCATTATGAGCATTCATTAAATGCAAAAAATGCAAATTGTCTGATTTTCCATTGCCTTGACCTTTCCTATATGTCTGTAGGCAAGTTCAAAATGCTATTAGGAAAGATTTTACCACTCCTTTTATGCTCCTGTAGATGGTGAATTAAGGCCGAATATAGTAAAGACTAAAGTCCAAACTGTAAATAAAACTCATTTTGTATAAATTCCACTGTCTTTTGAAGTTTGATACCCAAGAAGATGAGAAACTGCTCCAGGCAGCAGAAAAATATGAAGCTGAATGTACATCAAAGTTTCCAAGCCGCCAGTGCCTAACAACTGTAATTGACCTTGATGGGAAAACAGTTTTTATTACCAGATATATCAAACCTCTGAATCCACCACAGGAGCTTCTTGATGCCGCCCCAAATAGATCTCACACAGCAGCAGTAAGTACTTTAAAAAGGTAGTAGAGTCTGTGGGATACAGGTTTCAAGATGCGTGTTTGCCTGTCCACTTGCACATAAGCGCATCCCAGTGTTGTGTGTCTTCTCTACACCTACACCTTTTGTAAAGGAAAAACTAAACATGCAAAATAAAGGAGTAAGGACTATGTGTTATACGCAGCAAATCTAACTATAATGATGTTGTAAAATAACATCTGCCTTCTTGGTGAAAAAAAATAGGTAAAGGTAATGAGTATAATCTATTAAAACACAAAGAATTATGATAAACCTCAATGGGAGTAAATCATATCAGTCTTTGATACAAGTTCTAAAATGAGCTAGCTGCTACTGTAAGGAGCTTACCGTGTTTTGTCACTGATACCTGTGGAAACAGCAATATTCTTCACTTCTGGTATAATACTACAAAGTGTTGTGAATTGAAGGGGTGACTTGCTCTCTTTTGTTTTCTTGCAGGAACTGGTGGCTCGATATGTTGCTTTGATTCCTTTTTTGCCAGATACTGTGTCATTTGCTGGAATTTGTGATTTATGGAGTACATCAGATGTAAGCAATGCATTAAACAGAAGTTCTTTATCCTCTTGAATGTGATGTAACATCCTAGTAGCCCCTGTTTTCAGGGGTTGGCTCTACTAGATGAGCTGCTGAGGTCCCTTCAGACCCAAATTATTCTGTGATTCTGTTATTGCAAGGACTATTTTTCTTTGAGCGATTTATTTCAAAGAACAAGGGCCAAAGCTTGGGAAGTTTTTCTTTCTGATATGAGACAAAAATTTTATATTTGACAGGTTGGAATTAGCTGGGAATACTTAGGACTTTAAAACATCTCCTGGTTTTTCTGTTATAAACCATAATGGCTAGTCATGCAGAGGTGAAAGGATGCTGACTGATGGAGACTTTACAACTAGAGTTAGATGGATCATTGTCATTCCAAGGAACTGTAGCAAAAACATTGCATGTAGTGTCAGCAATAATGGGATATTTAGCCCTCTCTGTCACATAAATGCTGTCACCTATAAAATAACAGCAGACACTGTTGATCATAGATGAAGTTTTTATCATCTCATAACTTTTTTTAAAAATTGTTGTTCTAAAAAAGGCAAAGACCCTGGTTTTTGTGAGAAAAATCTCAGATCTCATGGATTTTCACAGCATTCACTCTTCATCCTGTGTGTTGAAGCAGTTGCAAAGATCTGAGAGGATTGCTTTCTTCAGAAGTGTTAAAAAATTATCAAATGCTGTAAGTTGATAACTGCCTACAAAGACTTTTTTTCTCCATTTTTCTCCTTTTACCTCTTTTTTCTCTTTTTTACCTCCATTAGCAATTTCTTTATCTTCTGGCGGGAGATGAGGAAGAACACGCTGTGCTCTTGTGTAACTATTTTCTTGGTATGGGGAAAAAAGCCTGGCTTATCATTGGAAATGCCATTCCTGAGGTAAGAGGATTTTTTTTCATTCAGCCTGAGTATTAACTTTTATTCTGTGAAGTCTTTGGTTCCCACCAACAAATAGTTGTTTCTTGCTGGAATGTTTGTCCAGGATATTATCTAACATTGGTGCTGGGAACTGATTCTTTTCAGAGAAGAAAATAAAAAAATTAAAGTCTATCTTAGTATAAATATTATCTGGTTTTTTTCCCTGAACCCCTGTTTCCATGCTTGGTAGTAGCTGTTGTCCTCATAATACAACACCAAGCATCTGTAACCCGTGATTTGACCTTAACTTGTGGGCTGTGTATGTCCAGTATTTCTCTGCCACATAACAAAGAGCACATTATTATGTAAGTGTTGAACTATAATGAACCTGTAAATTCTTCCAAGCAGTTTGCCCCAAAAAGCAATCTTAACCTTAATAGTAAAAATATAGTATTCCAAAGAATACCAAGCATACTGTCTTTGTAGCTGGTTTTCAAACATCTCATACTTTTTTTTTTTTTCCTTTCCTAGGGACCAACTGCGTATGTATTAACTTTGGAACAAAGTCAGTATGTAATTTGGAATCCCAGTACTGGATGTTTTTATGGGCAGTATGATACATTTTGCCCTTTACAAAATGTGTACTGTCTGATCAGCTCTGATAATGTAAGTGTACCCAGTCTTGTCACGTTTCCATACACATAAGTGTTAATAACTTTTTGTTACCTTATGCACGATTTGTTCATCATTGAAACTGTAGTTAAGCTATCACATTATTAGTGATTTTATTCAACCTTAAGTAGGTTTTTCAGCTATTTTAAAATTAAAAATATTTTTTAATTAGAATTTAGGTGGATCAAGACATCCATTAATATAATTTTAGGTTTTACTTACATGTTTCCCAACTTGGATGTCTTAAGATTACCATGGTTTAGGTGGGGAGTAGTCAGTTCTCAAAGATAATAGTTTGCAGGTGAAATGTAACTGAAAAATGAGCAATAAGGGATACTACAAGGAGTCATTTAAGTTGCCCATGTAACAGCCCGAATGGTTCAATGTGCACAACACAAAGCTGGCACCACAAGGCACAAAAACTATATTGATTTTCTGCCTGGCATGAAGTTTGCAAATGCACAAGTAATACCAGTGCATGTTCACAATATATTATTCATTGTGTGGCTGGAAGCCCTCTGAGATTGTGGGGGGAGAGAGGAGAGATCGCAAGAACTGTGCAGCTCAGGGCAGGTGGATAAAAGGCCAGAGACTGTGGTGGAGCTGAGTCTGTGCTCGGAGTGACAGAAACCCTGGGCACTGTCCTGCCACCAGCATTCCCTGATTTGGCTGGAAGCCAGATCTCACAGCTTCTGGGGACACAAACAGGGACATGATAGTGAGGTAGAAAGATGTGTGAAAGTCTGAAAATAAGGAAACAGAAGGCGAGCTTAAAAAAAGAACCCTAGGTTTTAGTTAAATGAAAACTGGAAGTTGAGTTTCAAAGTTTGCTCCTCAGTTTTTTCTGGAATGACATGCATTATGAGTTTTATTTTGGATTTTATTCTTCTGGTATTTTATTCTAAACACAGATTATGACTTTGGACGAGTATTTTAAAAAGTATTTTAAAAGTGTCAGATTTTTCACTGAAAGCATTGTGGGGAGTGATCAAGTTGTTTGGGTTTTTTTTAAGCAGTATGAAACCTACAGTTAAGAAAAATGTAACTCAGTTGTTAATTGCTGAAAGAAGCAACTAAAAACTGACAACCTGATCACCAAGTGGGACAGAACCAGCTGGGTTGTGTCCTGGAAGGCTCTACACAGAAACATCAGCTACAAAGGGTTACACATATTGATTAGCACTTACATATTAATTGCTGCTACATTTTGCAGCCTTAGCAGTAGCTATTTAGAGATTGTTTAAACAAGAATCCTATGACGCTTGTGTGGTTTGAAGTAGGTGCACAGACCAAAAAGAATGTCTGTGAAGAAGAGGAGTGCAAGACATGGGTTCCACTTGATGACAATATACACATAGGAGCTGTGTGTGTCTGCAACACCTGCCAGTAGTCTGCAAGATAAGGCTAAAATAGCAATGGTGCTGGGTGCAGCAGCTACCAGGCATCACAGCCATAGCGGCACTGGGCTGAGCTGCTGGAAGAATTTAATCGGAATTCAGAAAAGACTTTTGCAGCAGTCCAGAGTGGTGGCAGTGCAGGTCAGAACAGCAGAAGAAATTGCTACATGAGGTTAACATGATATGGTATTTTATTGCTATGTAAGTGGAATGTGTTCCACAGTTGTGGTTATATGCTGAAAGTTATAACAAGTTTGCTTTCTTGTAGATTTGGTTCAATATTCAAGAATATGATTCCCCAGTAAGGATAAACTTTGATATCAGCAAACCAAAACACTGGAAGTCTTTCTTTTCAAGAAGTTTGCCATTCCCTGGTCTCAGCAGCATTCAGGTATTGATGGATCCACTGCTAATTCAATTTGAGGGTTTGAGACATCACAGTGTCTGCTTCTTTATACCAAGTCGAAGTTCTTTGGACTTCAATTCTTCAGTATATTTATCTAATATCACTGTTTTTTAAAAAGAATTCCCAGTCATGCCTTTGACAAAATGAAAGCAGGAATACTGCAAAAAGTTGTTTTTATACAGAATGTTCTTGGCCTCTTAACTCCCCATGTAAGATCTCAGGATAACAGTGAAGTAAACGGGACAAATCTTTAACACAAACCTATCTAAAGTAGTAGCTTGGTATTATAAAGAAAATGTCAACTTAGGGCTAAGAAGGCATTTTTTTCAAGCTGTATGAACATCCTTATTAAGAAAACAGAAATTTCTGAAGTTATCAAAAGTGTAAGTAGTTGAAGTTTACTGGAGAAAAAAACCAAACGCAGAATTACACACAAACATCTCGTTAATTTGTTTTATCATGTCTCTACTAAGGAATAATTATTTTAACATAATTGTCAATTCCTGGGGCATCATCAAGACAGAAATACCTGAAGTTACATTGTTGTACAACTAGAAGAAATTGCCCATTTTAATATTTGTTTTATTTATTGCTAGCCCGAAGAATTAGTTTATCAGCATTCGGATAAGGCTGCTGCAGTGGAACTACAGAGCAGGTAATTCTACCTCCAAAACAAATGCTGTCGGTGCTGATACTAAAAAAAGCATATTCACACCTAGGTCCTAAAAACCTGCTTTGAATGCTAGGAATTGAGAATGGCCTAAAAAAAAAATCAGAAGCTACTGTTCCAGGGTTTTTTTTTAACTCTCCCTCTTTAATAAGGACTGCCAGATAGAAAGAACTGATCAGTCATTGCTCTTCCACTTCCCAATGAGCAAAATGCTGTGGAGGGATGAGAGGAGTGTGAACTAAAAAAAGTCCCTGGCCTTCCATGCAAGCACTAACCCTGCAGGCACCACACAGCTGTGTTGGATTTGTTTTTCTGCACTTCTAGTTAGCAGTAAGTTTAACTAAGGTCGTTTATGGTCCCCAGAACCTGTGCTGTCTGCCAAGGGAGATCAGCTCAGATGTCCAATAAATACTAGAATTGTAATAATCATCTCTCTTATTGCAGGATTGAAAAAATATTAAAAGATAAGATTATGGAATGGAGACCAACGCGCCCAACTCGTTGGAACAGATATTGTACCTCAACACTACGTAACTTTTTGCCACTGCTGGAACAAAACCAAGGCAAAGATGTAGAAGATGATCATCAGGCAGAGCTGCAAAAACAGCTGGGAGATTACAGGGTACAGCTGTGAACATAAATGGCTTGTGCACAGTACAAGAATTTAGATCCCTAGGATTTAAATCACCACTCTGTGCTATACAAGTGTCCTAGGCTATTTCTTTCTTCTACTATGAAAATTCACAGGAGCTTTTATACCAATGTAATATTTACAGAGTGAAGGGAGCGTTGATCTATTTTATTTCATTGTAATGTTTAAGATAAAAACTTTCTGCTGAACGTAAAACCAAGAATGTAAATTGGCTGCATTGTTCTGGTTTTATTGCTGCACCACAGCAGCCACTGCTGCCAGTACATAAACGTGAGTGCAGTCTCCCAACACCAGCTGCTCAGAGGCTGGTTGGGTCAATAGGAACTTGGCTCTGGTGCTGAGTTGTGCTGCACACTGTCTATTACAGGAGCAGCAGCACACACAACAAACATGCTTTTCTTCAGTTTTCTACTCTTCACTCTCTGAAAACAAAAGAAAATGTACTGAAATGTTCCCTGCAGCCACTGGTGTACCTGTGTCCTTCCTCCAGGCTGTTGGAAGAGCCTTCTGCTCTCCATGTGAAACAGCTGTGGTGACAGCACTGCACACAGCTAGGGCCAGTTCCAAAATGAGTTGAGGTTTTCAGTTCCTGTTGAACAGGAGACACAAATCCTCAGCCATGAGAAAGAACACAGTGATTTAAAACCAGAAAAGAGGCAAAAAGCAGTGAAGTTCTGCTGCATGTGTTCATTAATATAACTTTATTCTAGTGGATTCTAAACATCCTCACTTTGAACTTAAACCATATTAAAGGGGGAAAATGTCAGAAGCTTGCCTGGAATATGTGAAAGAGGGAGGTGGTATTAAAATACAAAAAAATAGGCTTTTTTTATTGCATCTCCTGAGGTCAGGAATAGAAAAGATAAATTTCCATGCTCAGTAAAACAGATTTTTAAAACTATGTATTTATTCAGGTGCCTTTACCTATTCTTCTTACATGTTTTTTTTCCTTTGTCTTTCTCCCAGGTCTCTGGATTTCCTATTCATATGCCATATTCTGAAGTCAGACCTTTAATAGAAGCTGTACACAGCACAGGAGTTCATTCCATTGATGTTTCCAATGTTGAATTTGCTCTAGCTGTGTATATTCATCCTTATCCCCAAAATGTTCTCTCTGTATGGATTTATGTTGCTTCACTTGTGCGAAATGGGTAGTACAGAGCAGTCAGAATACTGCAAGAAATTTGCTTATATAGGTGTAAATGTAACAGATTTTTCTCACTGCTGATTTGAGCTATCCCAAGTATTTTAAAAACCAAATGAGAAGCTTATTTGCCCTACAACCACTGAAGATGGTAGTTATTACTGCTAAAGAAGAGACTGACAGAATAAAATTCCAGTATTAATAGGTGATTTTTATACAATCTTTTATAACTCCCAGTGGGTCATCATTACACGTCCACATATAGTGACATTGCAGAGTAAAATCTCACCTTGGAATCCCTTGAAGACCTTGTTTTTAGCTAGTCAGCTTATTTTATCTGCAGACCTTCTTCCTCTTCAAAGACACTTGTAAATAAAAATAGTTCTCCTCTACCTTAGTTCCTGAATTTTTAGCCATGAACAAATTTCATGTACCAAAGCGCCATCAGTGAAGGCCGTACTTCTATAAGAAGCTGCTTCATATCCTATTCCATATTTTATGTCTGTATAATGCCAGCACCATTTAGAGGTGTAAGACAACATTTTCTTAAGACAAAGGATTTAATAAATATTTATACAAAAACTTTAACGGAAGATCATTTCTTTTATACAAAATTTTGATTAAATTACTTTGGAGTATGAAATCCTTGTCCGCAAGTTGCCAAACTTGCAAGTAAAAGATTGTCAAAAGACTTGTTTGCTAAAAATCAAATTCAGTTATTAGTATGCAAGTAGTGGTGTAACTGCTAATACTGATGTATTAACATATATCGTTTACCTGCAGTTAGCTTGCTAATCAAACTTCAAAGTGAAACTGATGGTCAGTTGAGCTTAGGAAAAAAATTGATCAGATCAAAATGAAGATTGTTCTTGAGCCGCAACTGATTCTAGTCCAGAGTTATCTAATAAATACTAGTCAAAAATCACAGAATCACAGAATGGGTCAGGCTGGAAGGGACCACAGGGGGTCATCTGCTCCAAAATCCCTGCTCAAGCAGGGTCATCCTAGAGCACACTGCATGGGATTGCATCCAGATGGTTCTTGAATATCTCCAGTGAAGTGCAGTCCAAAAACCTCTCTGGGCAGTCTGTTCCAGTGCCTGGTCACCTGCACACTAAAGTAGTTCTTCCTCATATTCAGGTGGAACTTCCTGTGCATCAGCTTGTGTCCATTGCCTCTTGTCCTATTGCTTGGCAGCATCAAGAAGGGCCTGACTCCCTTCTCTTGGCACTCTCCCTTCAGATAGTGATAGACATTGATGAGGTCCCCTCTGTCATCTTTTCCCAAGGCTGAACAGGCCCAGCTCCCTCAGCCTGTCCTTGTAAGAGAGATGCTCCATTTTTGTTGCCCTTCGCTGGATCCACTCCAGAAGCTCCTTATCTCTCTTATTTTGAGGAGCCCAGAACTGGACACAGCACTCCAGATGTTCCTCACCAGGGCTGGGTAGAGGGGCAGGATCACCTCCCTAATGCGTCCTGGGATACCACTGACCTTCTTGACCACAGGGGCACACTGCTGGCTCATGCACAGCTTGTCATCCACCAGGACCTTAAGTCCTTCTCCACAGAGCTGCTTTCCTGCAGGTTGACCCCCAGCCTGTCCTGGTGCATGGAGTTAATTCTCCCCCAGGAGCAGGACCCTGCATTTGCCTTTTTGTTGAATTTCAGACAGTTCTTCTCTGCCCATCTCTCCAGCTGGTCGAGGCCCTTCTGAAGGGCTGCACAGCACTGTGGGGTATCAGCCACTCCTGCCAGCTTTGTGCCATCACTGAACTTGCTGAGGAGGCCTCAACCACTTCATCCAAGTCACTGATGAATCAGTTAAACAATACTGGGCCCAGTATTGAACCTTGGGGGAACAGCACTAGTGACAGACCTCCAACTAGACCCTGTGCCCCGATTACAGCCCTCTGGGATCTGCCATTCAGCCAGCTCTCAATCCATCCCACTGTTCACTCATCCAACCCACACTTCCTGAGTTTTGCCTGTGAGGATGTTGTGAGAGACAGTGTCAAAAGCCTTGCTGAATCAAGGTAGACAATATCCACTGCTCTCCTTTCACCAATCCAGGTAGTTATTTCACCATAGAATGAATCTGGCTGGTCAAGCATAATTTACCTTTAGTGAATCCCTGCTGACTACTCCTGATCACCTTCTTGTCATCCATGTGGATAGAGATGGCCTCCAGAATGAGGCATCCATGAGCTTTCCGTGGATTGAGGTAAGGATGACTGACCTGCTCCCTGGGTCCTCCTCTGAACACCAGGTGACATTTGCTTTCTTCCAGTCCTCAGGCACCTCTACTGATCTCCACAACCTTTCAAAGATGATCCTGAGCAGCCTCACTACAGTGTCTGCCAGTTCTCCCAGCACTCGTGGATTAGAGTCAGGGGTTGCCACCACAGGTTCCCTCCCCTCTACAGACCCCCACCAGAAAGGAGCACATTGTCATCACATGATGCTTTACTGAACACTGATGACAATACTCACTCCCCAAGCAGTGGGCTCATCCCCATACCACCACACACACATTCATGCCCTACTCATACACTGATTACTCTTCTCTTCCTAGCAGAGGTTTCACTCATCACAAGAAGATTCTCTGCCTCCCTGCCAGTCTCCACAGTTTAGAGAGGAGTCTTTTTAACTATCAAAGCAAGGGGGAAAACATTTCTTCCATAGAGTTCAGATTAATGAAAACTGACTTCCTTGGAAGCTGTTCCAAAAATGCAACTGTGCACAGTCGTGGGAACAACAAACCCAAACCTCCCTCATGCACTGCACAGTTCACAGCTCTGCAACCACCACACCACCTACCAGCCCATCCACTCTCTGCGGCCTCCCGGAATCGTACTTTACACCTTGGAGCACAGATATTCAACTGCTGCGTATTTTTTTTTATTGGTGGGAATGTTTTATTTGAGTATGTTTTTCAAGCCCAAATACAAAACCAAATGCAAAAGGAAGGTGGCAATTTCCCTAATTCTGCAATATAAAGAACAACTTCAAGATGAGAGGAAAGGGGAAGAAACAAGGCTCCTAAAGATGTATAATTGTTACCCAAATGCAAATAATACAATTGAAATTCTCTGCAGAGATTTATACTGTACTTATGGATTCAAAATTAATAAAAAGAAAAAAAAGTCCCCTAACACAAAATAATCCAGTAAAGTATATTTAAGTGCCAAACTCTGAAGAAAGTGGCATTAAAAAAAAAGAAAATCTGAATGTTTTCCCATATTCCCCAAATTATGTAAAATAAAACCCAACACCCTTCAAGCCAAATGAGATTGTGAGATTGTTACAACACTGTACAGTACACTCATAATTAAGATTTTGAAGTTGTGGGCAGGGTCAGGCTAGTATAACAACTCTCACTCCAAGGATTGTTAACACAAGATGCGAACTGTAAGTAAAGTGCATGAAAGGAAGCCTGCTCAGCTAAATGAAGTAGACAAAGATCAGAAGTCAGCGGTCATTCGCCAGAGCGGCAGCAGGCCCGAAAACCACACTGCAAATTCTGGCATCCACTGGCGGTTTCAGCATGAGGACCTGCACAAAAACAAAAGAAATGTGAAAAGAAGAAAAGGCCATTTGTTTAGATTTATAATTCTTGTAAACCTGGTGATTTAGAAAATGTCTCCCTTTTTTATGATGCACTACACTTCGTTCAGCACTGTGAGGTCTGAAACGCTGCCAGTACTATCACGGTATAAAACCTCAGTTGGAACAGGTACTGTTCAAGAGATTTTTGCTCCAATAGCTTAGTGCCATGAAGGTAACAAGTTCAAGATGACACAGAAGTACAATGAGTAACACTAAATGAGCAAGTTTAAGCAAGCTGTCACAGTCAGCTTTCAGAACTGAGTGTATTTTCACAACGCATATTTAATTCCCATTTTTCCAATTCAGATAATGACAACATGGCATTACCAAACAAACCATAATCTCCAAAACTATTTCTATTATAATGGAAAGGGTTTTTTAGTTTCGAAGGTTTTTTTCCCCCTGAACACTTCATGGTTGGCCAGACCTCTCACATACTGGAAATTCAAAAACTAAAGAGAAAATCACCTTAGTATCACTGCAGTCATCAGAAGCCATAAGGCTAAAAATAAGCAATTCAGAAAGAACCAAGTTGCAAGCAGACAGTACAAACCAACACTCTAATTCTACCCACCTCCACTTACCTTCACTTACTGTTATTCCTTTAATTAGAAATGTTAAAGTGATCATGAGATAAGAAACTATTATATTTATTAATACAGGATTATATTTCCTACAGCCATCTGCCTGCTTTGAGACCCATTTACATTCAGGCTGGCTGAACTCTGGCACTCAACAGAAACTGGAAGTGGGTTGCCAAGTTAACTCAAACAAGCCGGTAAAGACCTAACCAGGACAACCCAAAATTCCCCCCTTTGAACATTAGACAAATAATTTACAGTGTTTTTAATGTATTTAGAAAATACTAACAGAATCTTGTAGTGAATTAGGGCACTGTGCCATGTCTGGATTTTTTTCCCCCCTTAAACAGTAATTTGAAGTCATAATTAATTTTCAAGAATCTGGTGTCTGAAAATCAGCTTTTTGCTTCATGCCACACACCAATGGGCAACATTCTGTAAGGTAATTATGATGTGTGAGACTGAATAAAAGAAACCTGAAGCTATAATGAAGGACAATTTTTACAGTATGCAAAACAGTAAACTTTTCATTTGTCAATAAACTAATTTTCCTTCTCAAATCATTTTATTCACCTGAACTAAATTTTGATCCTCCAAGTCACTTACGAGCTAGAGTTTGAAAGCTTCTTCGTAAGTCCTTTAGAAAGGAGACTCGGTGCTTCTGAACAGCTGGTTTAGCAGAGCATGTTCTGTGCAGCAGCATTTCCAAGTCGTAGCTGACCTTCCCCCAGCATTGCCACAGCTAAGCAGCACAGCAGTGATTTTGAAGCAACTGTCACATTTCTAGCAAAATGCTTGTTGACAAAACGTACAGAACCACAACATCCCAGGGAAGGGAATACTCAGTACAATTCAATATTGTTTTCCATCCTTTCCTCGTTCATTTTAAGAATGTTACTCCCCGTGCTCATAACTGGAACATACAAACTGTCTGTCCAGATCTGACCACTGCTCCATCTAACACTGCCTTCATCTCTGGCAGAGCAAGTGTTATCTACGGAGATGATATAAGCCTATCAACCACACCTTTTATGTTTTTCCAGCATCCCTAACTGTTGTATAGCAGGCACACTGAAGTCAAAATCCTTTGGTATTTGTTTATGCAGATTTTTTAACCCCTTTTTAATCCTGCTGATAGTAACTCTTTCCACAGTTCCCCATGGGACCAAGTTTCAGAAGCATCTGCTTTAAATCAATCATCTACCTTCTTCATCCACTGTCCCTGAGCTCTAAAACTGCAGACTCTAGAAAGTTACCACTGCACATTTACCTCATCTACTGCTTTCCCAGTTCAGTAAAGTCATCCCCCTTTTCAGCCCTCACACTGCGAGACTGAAACATTCCAGCCTTTTGAGTGTTCAGTTCCCTAACTTTTTAGTAGACCTCTTCTGTGTCTTCAGTAACTCCATTACATACACTCCTCAAGATGGGGAGACCAAAACTTTGCAGTACTCCACATGTGAGTGCCCCAAGGCTTCCAAGGCTGTGCAGCAGCACCTCTATCTTGTTCTTACCACCCTGACGATGTGTAACATTGGTGGGTTTTTTGGCTGCTGCAAACAGGAAATATCTCAGAATTAGCACCAACAGCTCTCTGAAATCATTATCTCCACGCTGCAACTGCCAGCTCTGAATTCAGTTTCATGCAATCACAGTTTGATTATTCCCAACCACCCAGACACATAACAACACATACAGCTATACTGAAGCACGTAAGAAGTCCTGGAAATCATCAGCACCAGTATCATTACCTGAAGACCACTCAGTACCACTGAAAAACTTGGAAATTACTGGTTGTATTTCTTACACCACAACAGCTGTGGAAATGCTAAGTAAGACTCATCTCATCACAGAATTCTTGGGAGGGGAACGAGGACAAACCCTCCCAGGTTCCTGTCCATCCTGAACAGTGACCATTAAGCATTTCCCGTTCTTCCTATCCTTTAATTAGCTTTCAGTTTTTAAATTTAATCTAGTCTTAGAGCAAGTTAAAATTTCAAAAACTCTGATACTTCTAAGTAAAAACTGCATCATCTGAAAAGCTTATATGCTCATTTCCCAACTTATTAAGACACTGAATTACTAATACCGTGAAGCACATCACAGTGAAATTTCACCCCTCTTCCCATGCTGCACTTCTTGCCCCATGTCTAATTCTCATACCATCACTGACTGCCCTTTATATCCTCTGATAAAGAACTCTGGTGAAATGAAATATTCAGGGTTCAAACACACCCTGAGAATACACCCTGTATTCTCTCTGTGTATTCTACTGTAGCATCTGGAGACAACTCCCATAATTTGGAGGATATTTTATGCTCTTATTATAACAAGGTAGTAAGTGTCATTGCTGGTTGTTTCAACAGTAAGGTTACTTGGTTATGACTTATGTTTTGACATGTCAGTTGATCTCCTCCTTCAGGTCATTTATCTCTTCTATAAAAGCCCTGATGTTCCCTAGTTTGTTCTTTTTACATTTGATACAGACAGCAAAATTCAAATGTCTTTGCTTTTGATAGCCAAAGACACTGGGTTTGTTTTCCTAACTTTATTTACTACAACTGACCTTTGCCTATATCTCTTTGGCTTCCTAATCTCAGATTTTGCCAGTCTTTGCTACTCACCTCATTTGGGCTGGACTTTGCTTTTGAATTATCTCTGTTTAAACTCAAATGGCCTCTTTAATCTTTCCAAAAAACCCACTCTCTCCCGTTTCCTTTGGACTCTGTATACAAGGTCCCCAATTCCTCCCACGTCACTCCTGCATTAGGTTAAGCAATATGATGACTGCATACAGTTCCTTCTATATTGCCCAGTGTGATGGTCATTTCAACCTAACAGTGGGGCTGAATCATTTTCATATAATCACAGAATGGTTTGGGTTGGAAGAGACCTTTAAACGTCATCTAGTTCCAAGCCCCCTGCAATAATCAGGGACATCTTCAACTCGATCAGGTTGCTCAGAGCCCCACCCAGCTTGCCCCTGGAATGGGGCTCCCACCACTTCTCTGGGCAACCTGTTCCAGAGTCTCAGCACCTTCATTTTGCCCATTATTGCTTCTAGCACAGCCCAGTTAGCAATGCCTTGCATCTTGGAGCATACTGCTCCACACAGCAACTTCATGAACTGTGCCTGTTTTGAGGACCAGCTGATGATTCTGATTGAACTTCGCCAGTTTTGATGGGCACACAGAGCAAAAAACCACTGGCTGCTTGCAGTGTCAGGTTCTGGCTCACGTGATAAAACATTATGGCAGAGAAGGGCCAGATACCATCACCACTGGACTTAACAAGGAGCCCAAAATTTAGTTCTTTCAAGCAACATGTGATGGAAGCATGGGGAAGAAACTACACATGTAGTGGATCATCCAGAGAAGCGTATCTCAGAGGAGTCCCTGTCTTTCTACTGACTGTGAAGGCTTAATTAGTCCAAGCAGTGAAGTGCCTAAATTAAATGTCTTTTTGGTTGGTTCACTTGGGAAACCAAAGTTAATCAGGTTCTCATTTTACCTGCACAGTCTACATTACTGGTTTAGTTACTTCTAAACTGGATTACTGCAACGAATGAGTTTACCAAGTAGCCCCACAAAGACTAATGCTGGCCACAGAAATGCACTAAGAATGAGCTGGGAGGAACACAAAGGAGGGAAGGAGAGACAATTTCTTTCACAACCACCATCAGCAAGAGGCTCCATCATGAACACTGAAACTGTATTTGATGGTAATGTAGCAACAGTAATACATTACAAGTATCGCAAGATCACAAAAAAGTGATCAAATTAGGTTTTAAAAATATATAACTATTTATATTTATAAATATATTTAACTTATAAATACATACATTACCTTTTAAAAATATATAGAAGCAATATTCAATTCAAATCTGATTTTAGTAAATAGTACTCTCTATCAGCCTTTGGTAAAGTTATACTTAACAGACACTTATGAAAGCACCCTGGTCATATGCAGAACTTAAAGACTGAGACCAAACTCTTGTGATGTAACAACACTCTAATCCCACCTAAATCTGCATGCAGTAGTCCATACATGTTAAAAGAAACTGCAAAGTCTTGGCTCCACTGCTGACAGATCAACTATGACCAATGACATTCTAAATGCCAGAAGAGTGAATCATCAGAATCACCACAACTTTATTTCATTTGTGCCCTATTTCTTTAATTACAGCACCTGAGAACTACATAATTAAAACAAAACTTTAGAAAGTGAATCATAGTTAAAAGCTTTGAAGAACTACTGCTGCAGAAATTAGGGAGCCCTACTTTTCTAATCCCAAAGCTGACAGCACTCCAGGCTTTGAAACTGAGAATGCAGTCACAAGAATGGACACAGCTGGACAAAACAGCCTTAGGAAAACAAAAACTTCTCACTGGCAAGAGGGAACTCAAACATTAAACTCTTCTTATTGCATTCAGTGTGATCTATAGCCATATTTGTTTCAGATGTTTAAAGAAATCAACAATTAGAAGGGATGTACACTGACTTGTTTTCAGCTCCAGCTGAGGGTTATCTAACTCCTAGTCTCCAGCATTGTGCAAAACATACGGAAAGATCCTAAACATTAGTATGCAAACCAAAAACTGAAGTCAAACTAACAGTAAACACACAATAAATTTGGAAATGTGTGCAAATTCATGGTCTCTGCTCACAAAAATTGCACCATGTTACTGGTGTGCTCCAGCAGTCTGAAACTCAAACCCAACTACCCAACCAGAGCTGCTCCACCATTTTAGTTTTGAGCTACTAAAAAAGTAGAGCAGCTATGTTAGACCAGCACTTGCTGCAAATGCAAAAATTGTAACCAACATGCCAACCAAACAAGTCCAGCAAGCCCTCCACAAAGAAAGTCCAATGTAGATGTGTTGTGTGTAAGGGGTCCCGTCAGGCTCAGCGTTTACAGAAAAAAAAAATCTGAAAATAGGCTGCAGGTAAAAGTAAAGCCCTTATTCACAGGCAGACAACAAAGTCGTATCTTTATTACTTAAAGATGGCTAAATTCCATGCTGTTTGCTCCGTTTTTTGTTCTGCAAGACCAACAGGTTTTCCAACACGATCTCAGAACATGCTTCCTTCCCCGAAAACAATCACTGATAAGCTGGTGGGCAAAGAAAATTATGATATTATTCTCTACATGCTTACAGATCCATAAACTTTGTGCAGCAGTTAGTAATATAATCTATAAATGTGCAAGTAAACGAACAGCTTCAGATATGGATTGATTTAAATGAAACAGCTTTTCCTAGGTTGCTTTAGAAATGTCAAACAATGTATAGCTGTTGCAGGAATCCTGCTGCCCACAGGGTGAAATAAAGCATCAGTTTCACACTGAATAGCCCTATCACAATGAAGTTCGATTGAAAATACAAGGAACAGCACCCAGATAAAACTGCAGGGGATTCAGTTATAAAGATTACTTTCCACTTTTGCTTAGAATACCTCTTTTAAGTTTTTATCAACTTCATTCTTAAAGAAAACAGCCACAAACTTCTGAGGTGCCACTATTTCTCAACAGATGTGAGAAGTCAGACCATTACAGCCTCACTGTCCTTTCATTTCTCTCTACAGGAGAAACTGTTGATCCAAAGGCCTGTGTCATGCTTTTTAGAACCAAGCAGAGCTTACAGCCTCACAGCTTCCAGCAGGCAGTAAAAGGAAGGAAATAAACAGGAAGAGCATCAGGACAACTTTACAGAATAGTTCAAAAATACTGTTTAAATATAAATAATTTCTTGAGGTTACTGTGGAACAGCCAAGCTTTAAAGTGGTGAACTCACACAGAGATTCGGGCTCTGTAAACTAATACTAAGATGACAGTGTATTTTAGGGACAAGGAGAGAAACAGAACTGTTTGAAGACAAACCAGAAGATCATGTCTGGTATTACTGACAGAAATATAAACAGAGGAAAAGTAGCGAGGAATCAGCTGTAAAAGGAAAAGGCTTTTAACTGATCTTTTAAGACATCCTTAAACTCAACATAATGCAGGAAGGAGAGTCAGTGAAGGGTTTCTAAAAAAGAAGCCTTAAAACTTCCAGGTTGAAATGAAAGACTGTAGAAAATAGATTTCTAAAAGCTGTAGTCTAGATGGAATTGAAGGAAGTAACAAAAGGCAAGTGTCCCAAAACAAACAAACAAAAAAAGCACCAGTGTCAAAAAAGTGTATAAAGCGCAAAACTTATGGAAGTAAAATATGATTTACTTTCACTTGTAATATTAGGATCCAATCCAAGTGCATTATCTTATATCAGTTTCAATGGATGGAATACCCAAGTATCAATACAGATTTACTTCTAGTATCAAAGCTCTACCATCCAGTACCCTGGCTGGGACTACATCTCAATATGGACGCTGGACATCATGAACTACCAGGGAACACAATTAGATCTTATAATCAGTAATTATCCTCTTTTTCCCTTGCCTTCTGTTGCACTTACCTGTTTTAAATTCACAAATGGAATACGAGTCACACCATGGTTCCCATCTGTAATTCTATGAATGCTTACTGAACCTAACCTAATAGACTGAATTCCAGTGTGGTGAACACTGAAAAGACTTGCACCTTGAATGTGTTTCATGCATGTATTGAGATCCTTCTTCAGCTTAGATCCATCTCTAAGTTACTGACTCAAGAAAAAAAAAAAATTACATTTTCCATAAGGCCATATGATGGTAGGATCATAAATATCCTATACCAAAACTAGTGCCATATAAGAGGTTTGCATGGCAAAACACAAGTCATTCCTTTCCTAAAAATCACTGCTTTGGTACCAACCTAATGAAACCTCCATCTGAGGTTATGACCATAAAGAAAACACATACAACTACATGGTTTACAGGGAACATATGGAGAGGGCAAGTGTGTATTAGCAGCTACATGAAGACTTACTTTCAACCCCCAATTACTTACGCTAAACTAAGTTATGAGACACAGGGACTAAAAATGCTTTCCTAGGTAATACAGAACTGTAGTAGTGTCAAGGAAAAAAAACAACCTAAAAGAACAAATGATGAAAAAGTGACTTAACAGTTGTCATTTTGTAATTAATCTGTGAAACTCAGTGCTATGCAGCCATTAAAAAAAAAAGTGGGGGTTTGATGGTTGTTTTTGTTTTATAGTGTCCTTAAACCAAGCACCACTCCCCAGAAAAGCATCACATCCTCATAAAAAGACATTACCGTTAATGTTGTCACAGTAGTAAAAGTGTTCATCTTTTAGAGAAGGACATGCAGAAACTAAATCCTGCAGGCCTGCACCAGTTACAGTGAGACACCCCGAGAGGTTAAGGTGTTCCAAATGTGGCAGTCCTCCTCCCAGAGTCAATGCCCTGTTGACAGACAGAAGAGACGTGTTAAGAGCCTGCACAACACTACAAGCACCCCACTACATCAGTCACAGACCTAACTGCACCTTGTAACAAAAAACACACCTCTAATAAAGCATGTAGTTTTAAATCTGGCAGTTTCTCTACCCTATATAGGGGGATCACCCCTGAAGCGGCATAACAGGTCTGAAAAATGAACTGATCTCTCTAGAAACTAACAATTCCTTCTGACAGACTTAAATGGTTAATCACATTTTTATGAATGACACCAGAGACAACCATTTCAAAGAACTACCAAGCCATTTTTCTCCAAAACACTACTGATTTAGGCTGGTCTTTCTAGGTGATGTATATTCCTCATCTCACCCTACAAACATGACACCCTCAAGTTTGGTGCATTATACTTTCTGAAGTTTGACTTCTTTTTTTTTTTTTTTTTGGTTAAAGTTATTTTGAAATCCAGATTTGTGTTTTCCTAGGACTGACAGTAGAGCTTCTCTCTGCCAACACACCTTATTATTCAAGTGAAATTCTGTATTTTTCCTCTGAGTGCAAGAGAATTTGGCTGCTGATGCAAGAGGCACATGGATGTACCACAGCTGAGCAAATACTCCAAGTTATCCTGCTCCTTTCTCTGGGACCTCACAGAGCAGCCACCACAAGTTCAAGCAGAAACAAGCTCCCTCACGTGAAAAAACCCACCAGGTTTGAATCACCAAACTGCAGATTCAAACCAGGACATAAAATGGGAAATGCCTTCAGAGCATCACTGTACAAGTTCCTCCTGTCAGCAGGCAGAGGTAGAATTGCTGACCACAAAACCAGCTATCAGGTACCAGACTTTTCTGTGAACTTGCAAGTGTTTCTATTAGGAGGTTTCATTGTCTTTCCTCGGGGACTCTAACACTCTGGACCGCAAGAAGCTCTTGTTGCAGCACACTTTCAGCTCTTTTACCCTACCAGCAACACAACTAAACCCTTCCCATGACTCAGTGACCATATCTCTCTTTGGTCCCAGATTACTGAGTCATGAAAAACCAGACCAGTAACAAACTACACACAGCACAACCTAACCAGCACCTAACAGACCTCAGCAGTACTTATCCACTTCAACACTTACAGAGCAGCAAGCTCCAACAAAAAGCACAGATATCTGAAGGTCACTCTGAGCAAGAGTAACACTGGTGAGTGAAAGAGAGTAGGAAGAACCACTGCAGGAGACATCTGAGCAGCTGATACTTGTGAACATCAAATGGGGACAAAATCTCAGGAGAGACAAATCAATGCCAGCAGCACCTCACACTATTTCTCAATTAACTACAGCAAACAGCACAGGTACGCATGAAGTCTTTCTACTCCAAAAAGCTTTGATTAGCCCTAAGTGCTGCAGCACACCTGAATAGGTGGCTGCAAGTACTTCAGCCTCATCCCATTTTCAGTACAAAGCAGTAACTATATTTTTCTGATACAATACGAAGTATCAATGGCAAATATCAAACACAGAAAATTCTGTAATTCTTGAAGCCATCTTAATGGCAAACATTTTATCTCCTCCTTCAAGTGTTATATGAAGTAATATTTAACATGTTCTGTACATAAAAAATTATCCAGGGATGGTGACTCCACCACTTCCCTGGGCAGCCACTTCCAAGGCTTGAAAACCCTTTCAGTGAAGAAATTTTTCCTAATACCCAATTTAAACATCCTCTGGCACAACCTGAAATCAGTTCCTCTTGCCACTTCAGAGAAGAGACTGAGGCCCACCTGGCTACAACCTCCTTTCAAGGAGCTGTAGAGAGTGAGAAGGTCACCCTGAGCCTCCTTTTCTCCATGCTAAACAACCACAGCTCTGCATGAGACTTATGCTCCAGATTCTTTACCAGCTCCACTGCCCTTCTCTAGACTTGCTCCAGCACCTCAGTATCTTTCCAGTCATGGTGGGACCAAAACTTGACACAGTACACACAGTACTCAAGGTGTGGGCTCACAGTACAGGGGAAAAATCACTGCCCCGGTCCTGCTGGTCACACTGTTTCTGATAAAAGGCAGGATGTCCTTGGCCTTCTTGGCCACCAGAACACACTGCTGGCTCATGTGCAGGCATTATTGACCAGCGCTCCCAGGTCCTTTTCCACAGGGCAGTTTTCCAGCCACTCCACCCCAGCCTGTAGCACTGCCTGGGAATGTGCAGGACCCAGCACTTTGTCTTATTGAACCTCATATAATTGACCTCGTCTGATCAATTCAGTCTGTCCATAAATTATGCCATTATCCAGACAGGTAAACAAGATTCTAGTCCAGTTTTACAAAGTTTCAAGTGTACTGACAGACATAATGAAAAAAACTGGTAAACCAACACAATTTCCTAACAAAAAATTACTAACCATCAAATCTACAAGCATTATTACTACCTAGAACAACAAATTCACAAAAATACTTAACTTCAGAAGACAGATCTGAAAGGTTTTATTGTTCTTAAATCTCCAAAAGAAAAGCTGGAGAAAAGTTGGAGTCTAGTATTATAAATATTTTCAGAAGTAAAGACTACTTAAAACTTACCAGAGTTTCTTCAATAAAGATGTTTCTATTGAAATCAGGCAGACTCACCCCCGAATGACCCAACAAATAAAATCAGAAAAAGACTTAGCGCAGCAAAATAGCTTGAAAATGTCTCCTCACCTGAGAGCACGGTCTGTGATCTGGTAACATCCTGACAGACTGAGAAACTGAAGAACTCGTGCAGTCTCTTCATCTGTTTTTTCACTCCCAGAGTATGCAGAGTCTTTTTTCTCTGACTGCTTAGTCCTTATTGGTTTTTTACACAGTGCAGAGGACTCTGGAAGTGCTCGAATAGTTCTTAGTGCTGTCCCAGCACAACAAAACGAGTGACCGCAGTAAATCAAGTCAGTAGAAGCACAGTGCTGCTGCCACCCTCTAGTCCTTAACCCATAAATGTCTCTACCGTAGCACGATGCAGAACAATTAATATGGGATGTTGGTTCCATAAGACAAAATCCTTCAACATTTCTGTGTCTCCACTCTGCAGCATCTTCAATGTCAGCTAAATCATCTGCATCCAGCATCCACACATAAGCAGAATTGAAATTTTCTGAGCCGTCAGGTCTAGTCCAATGCTGCTCACTGTCTCCTCCCTCAATGAGGTTTTCATTGCTGATTTCACGCAAACAATTATACTTCTGGTTGGTCTGCAGAGTAATCTCTTTGTTTTTCCACGAAGACTTAGCATTCCTGTTTCTGCAGCTTTTCAGAACACCTCTGGTATAATGAGATGATATGATACCCAGTGCTCTGGAAACCCTCTCTATAGCCACATCTGTAATTTTTTCACATCCAGACAGATCAAGGTGGCGTAGATTTTGACAATAGCCAACTGAAGACCAACTGAAATCAGGAAAAGAAGTGTTTGGTTTGTTAGTGGTTGGGTTTGTTTTAGGTTTGTTCAAAAATAGCTGTTAAGGCTAAATATACAAGCATACATTTCACAAGTAAAATACTTATATTAATTTACAGAATATTTAAAGAAACTACCCCAGCGTGGTTAGATTTGATACTTCAAGTGCTGTATATATACCTAGAAAAATTGTGTCTGCAGAAATGTGAAATCAATCATAAATCAGTAACACCCTGTACTTCCCCATATACTGAGACTTAAAAGAAGTCCAAATATGCCATACATTCATCAAATTTTTTAATAATAGATCAGACTGCAAGCACTGAATATATACATAAGAATTTCCAACTGCGTTATACAGAACAGAAGCTACCAGAAGACATCTGAGTTACCAGATATCACAGCTATCTTCTCAGAAGGCTGAAAACACTGAACCAGCAAATTTCACTCACAGCCACCCCCCAAAAAGTACATCTGAGATAATACTTTGAACTGAATCATAGAATCAACCAGGCTGGAAAAGACCTCTGAGATGATCAAGTCCAACCCTTGAACCAGCCCAGGCAACGTCAGCGAGTGACAACAGACGAGCCTGAGAGAGGGAAAATGGACCTGAGGCACTGGAACTGGACAGGGTCATTGAGAGAGTTTTAATTTCTAGTATTTTGAGTTTCTCAAGCTTGGCTGATTATACATATTAAATGATCAGTGTACTTAGATAATATATTCTCCTGTCATTTCCCATTTCTTTCAAGAAGACTAGATGGATTCCTGAAACACATTCTGTGCACAATACTAATTATTCCATAATTAACTAGAGATCAGACTTTTTCCTGTTAACAAAACCTCACTCCTTCAGTCTTATCTTTTTCAAGTAAAATAGAAATTTTATCTACAGTATTATTATTACATTAGCTAAAAAAGTATGCAGTATCCATAGTTAATGTTAACTATCATTTACGTTCAGTAAGTGATTATTTATGTTTACAGCAACACAAACTCATTTTCTGAGTTATAAATTGGAGTGTTGGAAGTACAGATGTACGAGGTGTAACAAATAAGGTAAGTTTCACTAGATATTGACAAAAGTTCATAAAGATTGATTTCTGACCCCCAGAAATTCTACAAAGCTATTATTTCAACTGAAACTTCTTGTACAAGCTGCAGAGAGTGTTGCTACCAGCATCCATGCTGGTAAAATTTTCTGTGTTGCTCACATATAAAGCTTCAGAGCACTCTGTGATGTAAACTCAGAACACTGAAATACCCACTGAGTCTCAATACCACAGTAAGTCCCATTGGTGCAAACTCTGCATCTGTGCACCAGCCCGACATCAGTGACATTTCTGCAGGCTTCAGTAAAACTCAGGAATCTGAAGTCACCACACCTAAGCCTTAAATCTTTGCCCACCATTTGATCAGTGACTCAAACAGCAGTATTCCAAACCCTAACAGCTACATCAGATCAAGAGAACCTCTTAATTGAGAGACTCCATAAAGATCTATGGAAAAATTCAAGTTAATTGTTGTTAATATTAGAACAAAACACAATTATTGTTATGGATAGCTACACATTGACTGGTAAGAAACAACCAATAGTGAAGACAGAGTATTTTAAATGGCCACTACAAAGTTACATGTTTCACTTGATGTTTCATTGATTTGTTACTCTGCTTTAGTTCTTAGTTATGTGGGAGTTCTGAATGTGATTTCTGTTTCTTTCTGTATTGACAACAGACTAAGATATGTTTGAATGTTTCTCCCGCCCCTCAACTTATTTTTTTTTAAAGGAAACAACAATTATCTAACCTTTCAAACACAGAGTCTGAAATATCAGTTTGAGTCAGATCCAAATATTCCAAGTTGGGGCAAAGCTCCAAGATCTGTCTAACCTGAAAAAGGAAAGGAAAATAATCAGTCAAGACACAAGCCAGTAAGGCTGCAACACAGCATCAAGAGACAACATGTAAGTTAGCAGTCTTTTGAATTGCAATCCATGTTCACTACTGAAGTGTTTTGAACTCAAGCACATCAGTTATTAATTAGGGGCTGCACAGTCAATTATTAAATGCCAGTTTCAAATTACATACCATTTTGCTAGACACTGCAGAACTGTAGGCCAATACCAATGTCTTCACCGAGGAGCCTACATGCGGGAGGACATGATGAATTAAGCCATGAAGTAAACGTTTTTCCATTTGTGCTATATTAATGGCAAGTGAATCTTCAGCTGCCTCTTCTGCAAAAATCCAAAGAGAAAGATTTAAATATAGTTTGAGTCATCTGGAATTCACCTTACCAACTTATACCCAACAAGTTTTTGCAAAACTAAAGAAAGGCACAAGTTTCAGAAAGTATCTTACATCAAACTTTTTCTGAATTCTAACTCAATGGACTTCTTAAGTCTCATCTTTAAAAAGTAGACATTTGTCTCTCCGACAGTCCTTAAGAGTTTAACTCCAAGATTAAGTAAGATTAAGAGTCTTAAAAGAAAATTACCATTAAAGGACTTGGAGAAGTGTTTACTACAGATTACATATTGCTCAGGGCTGCCTCGGGCAGAGTTCTTATGATGAAATACTATATTGACAGGGTATTTCATATCCTGTCATATAACAGCTTAAGACCAATTTTAAATTAAACCTAGAATGCATTAGGATGCAAGAGGATTCATCCAAATTTCCTGAAGAGATTAAGCCTAGCTTTTACTTCCTTAACTCCAGACACATCCCCATAACTCTTGCTTTACTTACTCTCAAGTTTGCTCTTTCTTAGACAAATTAATTCCACTCATTAAAAACACCTGCCTGCTTCTCTCCCACCAACACCCATTCCCCTTTTTTTAAACACTCAGATTATTTATTTCTTACAGCTATGCCATCTTCAGGGGGAAAAAAACAATTCATCAAAACCCATTTTACCTACCAGATTCATCTATATCAGCATCTTCATCCCACTCCTGGAAAGCACGACTTTCATCTTTTCGATTTTTCACCCATTCCTCATCAGGTTCTATCTCAATATCTGCTGCAGGACCACTATACCAGTCACCTACTCACCCCCATACCCCAAAAAAAAGAAGGAAGTAGTTAATCAAAATTTCTCATCACAGTAGAAAACAGCAGTGGTAACTTCTCAGTATACTGTGATCTGACTTGAAGACATAAACGAATTTTGCATTCATCTCAACTAAGGCTGGACTGAACCTTGACATAATTCTTTGTCTGATCTGTATCTTAAAGCTTCAAAAGATTCCTGGAACAGTTTCAGTACCATCACAGAACTCAAAGCCTATTATGCTATTCTGAGACACGACTGCTGTCCGTATTTGCTTAGTAGGGACCAATATGATCACAAAAATAATGGAAAAAATCACGGAATATTTGGATTGTTTAGGTGCTGAAGTTCTTCCTGGCATATAAACTAAACCGTCAACTTGTAGTATAACACTTGGTTGAACACATCTCCATTTTCCTCTGGAACCTCATACTATGCAGTCAACCGGAACATATTTTATTGGCCTGGTTTTAGTCACTGCATATGACAACTCCAAGACCACAAAACCCAAAATCAGTAAGTAGCCTACTTCCAACAGCTACTCAGTGTATATTTTATAACATACGTATGACTCAAATCATTACACAATAATTTTTTAGAACATCTGGATGAATGTGAAGATCAGCAACAGCTCCACTGCAGAGGAGGACCCTACTCTTCCTAAAGCAAGAGCAACTCCTCTTGATTAGCATCTAAAAGAACAAGGTTTCTTATATGGGCAACACAACGAAATCCTTCTTGACTGTTAATCAACTGTAAAGGGAAAGGTTTCAGCAACGTTTGTCATGTTTAACCCATCTTTATATTACATAAAAAGCCTCAGAAGCCCTCTCTGTATTAGGAGGTGGAAAAACAATTTAACTAAGCCTACCTAAAGCTACAATTTTGGTTTTTCCCTCCCTCTGGTAGTAAATCTCTTTTGAGAAGCTTCCACACAATTTAGAGCACTCCTGCACAAACAACTGTAGTAGTACAGACAGTACGTCATGAGACCAGCTTCCTGTTGTGCCAAAACCAGGTCTAGAAGCACTCACTTTCAGTAGCAGCCAATTTTTTTTTTTTTTTTTTGGTGCAGCACTGAATTATCGAGATAACTAGGTTTTAAATTGAAGAAAATGAAGAATTGAACTCGGAAACCCCTCTACTCAGTCTTTTGAAGGTCAGGAACCAACCTATTGTCTCCAGTAACATTTACCCAAACAAAAAAATTAATTCCGACCAAAAAGTTACTTAATTCCTCTCTGCCTTGTACAGATTTTAGAAGTCATAAAAGTTTGGCCATAAGGAAGTTTTTAGCCTTTATGTATCTCAAAAACTTTCTCTCATAAAATTTTAAAGGCGCACAAAATTATTAAACAGCACAATTGTCTCATTTTTACTGAAATACAGATATGGCAGCAATTGTGAAGCCTGCACTGCCATACGCCAGTGATTCTTTAATACTGACATAAATATGGACATAAAGCTACAAACACACTCTGACAACACGTAACTGGACTCAGTGCAATACAGAGTATTTTGTCTATTTGAAAGGTACTTTTGCGAAGGTCATAACTTCTCAGTATGAAATTTTAATTAACAGGAGAGATAAAAGTTATAAAAAAACCCACTTAGTCCTTCCTGCAGTAGAATTTATTGAAGTAATCCATCTAAAGAATGCATGCTAAAAATAACATTCATACTGTTTTAAGTTTTAATATGAAAAGACCAGATTATGAGGAAACATTAGAAATCCATTTATCTTAAACTTCCATTCTGCAGTTATTTCTACCTAGTAACCTAATGAAATAATTTTACTGATCTAGGTCTAACAGCAGCATTTATAACTAAAAACTCCTTAGACTCTTAAATAATTCAGATGTTGTACTAGTGAATATACTTGCACATTCATACAAGCAAATAAACCTCAGCAAAACTAGGCAACAGTTTGTATACAAAATCTACTCATGAGTTACAACCAAGACAATTGCTAGTTTCTAAATTCTACAGGATGGAAGTATGTCTTAGGGATTTTTAACAATTAATCAAGTTTCAGGACACTATCTTTGTCAGAAAGGTACACCCACCAGCATGCTCAGCTGTCAGGCTCATTGTACGTGACAGCCTATTCTAAAATACTCCTTACAGACTGCAAAATGCTGATAATTGATGTGCTTTCAAAGGAATTAAATTTAACTTACCTCTGGCCCAGCGAACAGGGTAAAGATGTTTCCAGAGAGATCCAGTTTTAGCCAACTGTGACCATTCAGTGCTTACTTGACTACACTGACATAACTCTTGGGGGTTAAGGTAACTGAAAATGGTCACCATTACTTCAGGAGGGAGATTAGTAATATTTGTGGTGTGCCCTGTTACTTCAGCTTCTGAAATACAGAAAGTGTGTGTTAAGTGATGCACAGCCTCACAGCTTTAAATAACAGTAGTGGAACTCACATTTTGACTAAGACAACAAAAAAAATAGTGCCTAAGAAATTTTATCAATTGTTCGGTAAAGGATAAGTATCCATTTTGCTTTAAAAAGCTTTCACTATAATAACACCTTTAACAGCAAAGCAGCTCAATTTTCTGTTTGCCACTTTCTCAACCAGCTCTTTTATTCCAACTCAGACCCACCAGGGGTTCAAAAAAGCCCAGGACAAAAGTAAATTGCTGCTACTCAGTTGCAGGAAGATAAAAGCAGTACCTGCTATAAATTAAATGCTTTTAAAAAAAAAAATGCCTTTGGTCACAGATGATACATGTACCTGGTTTGCCACTTCCCAGGAAACCGTACCAGCACATGGAACCTACCAGCTGAGACCACTCCCACTGAAAGCACTCAACCTCTTGAGTAGGACACAGCCAGAAGTCCATGCTCAACGCTTGTAGCTGGCTCGTATTTTATTTCTGACCACTGAAATTCTTACTTCAATTTAAGACAGCAGGAGGAACCATTTCCAATAGTTCCCTTATTGCCATAGTACAAAGAGAGCTGCAAACTATGTAAAATATCAAATACAGAGCTTTGATTACTGAGTTTTTTTGTCGTTTTAAGAGATTCTTAATGTTTTGTTTCAGGACAATTTCCTTGAGAAAAAAATATTTCTAAAAGCATTTTCAGGAGTTCTTAGAAACAGCATGTTTCAGAAATTAACAGTTTTACTTTTAAAGTACCTAAGACTACACAAAGACAAGCATCAAATGTCCTTTTGCAAAGAAGCTTCAAAAGTGAGCATAACATAAACTCTAAACCCTATAACCTATTGCTACTATTGCTACTTCAGAAATCAAACAGAGTTTCACTTGATGAATCAATATTTGTACACCTAGCATGTTGCTGCAGGTAAGTTACAGAGAATTCTGCATGAAAATGAAGTTTAAAGCTGTACAGGACTGCAAGCTGTTTTGTTTTCTTCCCTTTTTAAAAAAATGAATGCAAGAGACATACTCTCCTCTAAAACACAACCTTTGTCTGTTACTACTGGCCCAAAACCACTATTCCAGCTAGACTTAACAGCAAGCAATGCCATAAGACTACTTCTGTCACATTCATCTGTTAAGACTCAACAGTATTTCACAGAATGGACCATGATCTTTTCTGAAGGCTTCACCTGGAGGGCAGAAAATGACCAGTTGAGTAGTTCACAGAAGTCAAGTTTCATCAAAAAAATCTCATCACAGAGTAATTTTTCACATTTTTTCTAAAGAGAACAGCACATCTTATCAACACCACACACAGTTCATAACGGCTCGCTCTACTTACCAGTCTCACACCTCAGTATTACACTTTTGGTACACTAATTCCCCCTCTTTGGAGCATTAACTCTTCTTTGTTAAGAGTGAAAACTGTAAATACTGTCAACTTAGACTGATTCAGCAGTCCTAGAACAAGCCTGAAGTGTACTGGTAGTTATCCATTTACTCTAAGTTTCATCAGAAAAGTTAGTTAGAGATGAATGCAAAATAAATACCCACTTTCAGAACACACATTTCTTCTGACCTACTCACACATTGCACAGATTCACTCCCTTGCATTACTCCACACTCACAGTTCCTTAATGATTCCTGAGAGGCCCAGGGAAGTTAGGTAATAGAGTTGGGAAGGTGAGTTGTTTTTAATTTGAAATATTGTTACTTGGCTAACAATTCTGTGTTATTAAAACATCAACAGAAAAGCTTACAAAGCTATCCTGAAATTCAGGAATGAAATGCAGGGTCTGGAAATAGAGAATATAATTTCAATGGAAGCGTGAAATTAGAAGTTCATTATAATTTCCACCTGTTTATTGTATCAAATATTAGCATGGGAGGGAAGGGAGCAGAGAAAGGCAGAAAACAGGTAACCAGTGAAGTACTATCTACACAACAACCTGCCAAGAAGCCTGTATCAAACAGTAAAGTTCCCGAAGTTTCAAAACCGGTGTGAAGAAATGCCCATATAAGAACTATTCTATATACCCGTACATAACTTTTGCTATGTCATGGGTATGGGTTTTTTAGATAAAAACTGCAGTTCGAAAATTACTTTAACTTTAATTAGATGCTTCACCTTGATCTGCCTTCTCATCCACAGAATACTTAAAAACCTTCTGAAGCTCTTCTGCTTGATTCCACTTACTAAAACCTCTGAATTCTGCAGCCTCTTTCTGTGAGCAGTGCTGTGCAATTACTTTCTTCTTAATATCCTTTAGTTCTTCATAAGTAAAGTATTCCATCAACATTGGCTGAAAAACCTAAAGCAAAAGAAAAAGGGAACAAAAAAAATCTGGTGCTGATAGACATAACACTACACAGAGCTAGCAACACAGAAAGTCCAACTGCAATTCTCTCAAAGTAAAACACGTCATACATTAAGTGAACCTAAGGACAGGACCACAGAAGTTCTGAATTCCAGTCCTCTGCTTGCCAACAGATCATTGCACAGTATCAGACAAGCTGTTCACCAGTCTTCCCCACCAGAAAAGGGAAGTGATTAAAGTTGCTCAACATATGTAACTTATTGAGTACTCACATGGAAGGCAAAGCAGAAAGGAAGAAAAGCATGAGAAAAGACTTCCCTTGGACAGACTTGGAAGATGTCTTCCAGTTTTTGGATACCCATAAATCATTTGACTGGCAGTACTAGTCTATATTTCAAATATAGGTCATAGGCTGTTTGGGAGTGTCAATTTGAGTCATGAAGCACTGGTTTACAGGACTTGTCTTTTTTCATTTATGTTTTGGTACACATCCCTTTAAATAACTACTTGCTGCAAACAAATCCCAGCCCCAGTGGACTTCCGTTATCATTTTTTTAAACAATCAGGATTTCATCATAAACTTTCAATACATTCATGGTTTCAGAATGTGTCACTTTTCAGTCAGAGAACTTAACAATGACACCATAGTCCTAAATGCAAATTAGCAAAGCAACAAAAACAGAGGCTTGAAAAAAAGAACCTCTGAGCTCTTTGTCTCTATTCAGTCATTCCAAACCCAAAGAAGATCACCAAATCTGAGGAAAATTTTTACCTACCTCCTCTTCCTCTTTCATATGAGGAAGGAAATCCCTTGTGAAGGCTTCCAACCTCTCCTTCAGCTGTTTCGCATAGTTTAGCTGTTCATATTCATTCTGAGAAGAAAGCAAAGATTTAATGATTGTCCAGTCTCATCCACTGAAGGACTGAATTGTTCAAATAAACCAGTGTTTCAAAGGAAAGCCCATTATGCCTTCCCCGTGCATGCACCATGTTTGCTCTATTCCATGGTAAGAATGAAGCTGACAGTCTGTCCTGGCCTGTTAATGGGCAGAGCAAAGTATTCCCTTCCTGCCTGGTTCCAATTTATTTTGTTAGCATATATGGATTCATTTGTCTATCCCATTTTTACTTTGCAGCAAAGACTGAAATCTGCCAATCTAACAGTCTCACACAAAATTCGAAGTAGTAAATGACTAATTTAAGTATTTGCATGGTTTCCATAAGAATTATTCTGGGATACATTCTAGGATGAAGTTCCACTTCATCTTTTAACTGAATGCATTTTACTTAGTTATTCTAAAATTCTACCTTCCAAATTAAACTAAGAATTTATAGTCAGACACGTATAGATATTTACTTTGGAAATTGAAAGTACTCCTAAATAAAGATGTAACTGACTTCTAAACATTTAAGTTAGACCAACCTCATCTATCAATTTGTTACCTTGTTCTCTGTGCCAGTAATAAGAAGCTGGTCCTGAAGTCTGCCCAGTAATTGCAACATACCTTGTAACTCTTACAGTAAATGATGTAAGTTTTTCTTTTCAAACTTCTACAGCATTAAGAAACCCTGACTATTACAGATAAAAGCTTAAGTCATCAGTTTAAACTGAACTAATTACACCGTAAAAATAGTTGAATAGTTCACATATAAGAAATGTGGTTTTGCACACTTAAAAAGTCAAGTAACAGAATAACACTGGCATCCTATTAGAGAAGGTATAACACGAAGCCAAGCATTAAATTTTTCTTCTCTTTCCCTTTCCTTCATTTTCTGATTCATTAATGGAAACAAGATAAATTTTAGGATTTAGTCTACACAGGGAAATAAATTATTTGTAGGATTCCCAGGTCAACACCAATCTTCGATGAGAAAATGAAATCAATCAATTGCATATTTAAGTATTTATCTTCCTGAAAATCCAGACCACACATACTAGAAAAGTAACGTGAGATCTTAAATCACTACTGGAGCCTACAGTTCTTAGAGTGAAGGAAGGAGGAGTTGAGTTGGGTATCCCAGGGGAAAGACATGGTAGAATTCAAGTAGGATTCTACTGGAGAAGAGCTTAACTTTAGGTCACCATCAGAAAAGCCAGCTGGAGAAATATTATTTAGAGTTTTTAGAGGACTGGCACATTAACAGCATTACTGAGCTAGAGATTACTGGAAGGAGTACATGACTCATAGAACAAACAATGCTGCTTTTTTTATAAGTCTGGGAATCATCTCCATTTCTGACAATAATACAATGCTATGTACCACAAAAAAAAAAAAAAGGATACTTGGGGTTTCCTAACGAACTAATAAAAAACATTATTTCTACAGCCAGAAATTCTTTTGACCAGTTAGCAGAACTGTCCATATCTGAACTTCCATGTTATCCCTCCAAAACACCTCCAATTATGCAGTGATGGTTGTCTGTCACAAAATTTATCTCTGAAAACAATTTTTGCTAGAGATTTAGTAATTGCAATGAATGGCGAAAGAGTTTGTGTTTCGACTAGAAAGTATCAAGAAACTATAAATGTTTCTTCTTCCTCCTTAGTTCAGTTGTTGAGAATGTTAAGAATTGAGGCAAACCAATATGTAATCACAGCATGATTCCCTTGGGGCACAAGTCTACTTACCTTCACATTCTTTAACCCTTTCTCAAAGAGGCTGAGCATCTCTGACAGTTTGTTGTCCGAGTGCACATTGTACACTGTCCGGCTACGCTGCTGAAGCAAACCAATGATACACTCATTTTCAATCTGCTCATGCATTTTAAACTCCTTGAATGTGGCATAAAGAGATTGCAGCAGAGCCCGAAAATCATTATTGTTGGAGAAGTTGGTCTTGGAAAGCTGGAAAAAAGAAAAGCTCATTAAAAAACAATGAAAATCATGTCAAACTCAAGTTAAATCCTTAGAACAGTTGTTAGCTCCAGTGATTCTCTCCTCTCATTAATTATAAAAGCTGAACACCTTCAGTTTTTTACATAAACGGAAGCCAGTAAAATCAAAGTTGTATTTAACCACCATAAACCAATCTTGTGAAACACTGAGGGAAACAAATGTAGAAAGATTTCCTGGCAGAATCAATGCAATCTCCCCAGCCCAGTAGGTTACTGAAAGTCTGAGCCCATCTCCCAGATCTGCATTTTAGTCTGTATCAAGCCATTAACAAAAACCTACCTTTAGGGATGTATTATCTACAAAGAACTACCACCAAATACAAACTACACTAGCTGTTGGAGAAGGTTTCCCATAAAACCAACAAATCAAGACAGCACAAAGTTCTAGGTAACACAGTAGTGCCATTTTTACATGTTTACAGTCACCATTGGCAACAATATGTTTTAAAACTGCATTTTCCTCTGGTGAGTGTAGAAAAAATGTGTTTCTTCTGTTCTTATGTTTTAGTCCACATCCAGCTTCAAGAATCATAGCCCACAACAGTATACAAGAGAAAGCATTCTAAAACTAAAAAGATTTTAATTTAATTCAGAAAACAACCCACTGGAATAGTCAGAAAAGCCTTAGTTTACAAAGGCTCTGGAATCTAAAGGTTTAACAAGAAATGGGCATCTGAGATATACATGTGGTACTTGCATCCAAAAAAAACCCCTACAAACTGAGATATGTAAAACTTTCTTTCATTTAAAAAACCCCAAATGTACTTATTCATTGTGACATTGCATTGCCATTTCCTGGCAACCAACAGCAATGCAACTGAAACACACTGGACACCTGCCAAGCCCTTATGCAACTCCAAGTTAGCTGTGCATACTGTACATTACATGCTGTACATATGAGCAAAATAACTCATTATGGAAAAACAAATTTACTTAGCTTCAGAAGAAAAAGAAAATAATGCGAACTTAAGAGGGTTGGTTTGGGTTTTTTTCCCCAACAGAGCAACTACTGATGGGTCAGAAAAAAAAATTGATGTTTGTAACATACTGTGTTAGGATCTGAGGCACATGTTGTTATGAACATATCACTAACAGGAAAGATCTTGGCTCCAAAGACATTTCTAGCCTATACTAAGCTCAGAGAACACAATACACAGAGTAGTGGTACCAGATGAAACGGAAGGCTGGACTTTCCATGCTGAAAAGCAGAAGCCTGAGCAAGCACAGGAGATGGGCACAGAAGGAACTCTCCAGGACAGCCTCCTCACCTCCCACCATTTGTGAATCAGACCTCAATAAAGAAGTGTAGTTTCTCATGTAGCATTTCTTTTGATTAAGGACTGTGTCAAAATACTTCATTCTACCCATAAGGATCCACAGCACCTGAAGTCAGTCCCCAAAGACACTTCCCCCCCCTCAAGAATCCCATTTGCTCCCAAAGGCATTTTGATTGACTTAAAATGTAAACAAGACTGTAGTAGATAACAGGAAGGTTACATAAATCTACTGTATTTTGCTGCTGGCTTTAAAAAAAAAATCATAACATTGATCCTGATAAAATATCTTCTCATCCTCCTGACTCAGTCTTTTCAAGACTCAAAATGTTCTGCTGAACCTACCTTATCATCTACAAATCTGAAATAAAGAACCCTTTGTGCATGCAATTTAAGAAAGTCCGTTACAAATGTATTGTTACAGAAGTCACTGTAACATGAAACACTATCCAACAGATTAGGAACTATGGAGAAGATATTGAAGTTTAATGACTATACTTGAATCAGAAATCGTTGTATTAAAAAGGTCAGCCAAAGCTGAGAACAACTGGCTTTTCAGAGGACAGGTAGCCTAGCAACGAAGTCACTCGGTCAGACCTGTAATTTCATTACCAGAATGATGAAGTCTTATGATGGGGGACCAAGACTATTAAGAGACAGCAGCTGCTCCATTCCAAGGTCCACTTTTCACCAGCTGTACACAAGGAAAACTAGTGCAGGAATTTAGCAGTGCAAGAAGAAAACCACCAGCCCCCAAACTCGGACAGAGGGAGGAAGGGGGAGGAAATGGACTGTACTAAGGATATTTGTTGACTCATCAAAAATATAAAGTACAGTGCGGTGTGCCCTGAACAGCCACAAAATACACCACACTAAACCAATGATCACAGCCACAGGTGTTAGAGATATCTGTGACTCCTGAAATTTAAGAATTATTCATAATCCTAACAGCATGAGCAACTGGCCAAACAACAGTCAGCCCTTCATATTGCAAAGCCTGTTTTAAACACTTCAGAGACCTTTGGCTGACGCAGGTATAGTCTAGAAGTAGCCAGGGGCTTTCAAATTCACTGTTAACTTTTTTATTAAACCCTTATTAAAAGAAAATAAATGACGCAATTAAAGCATAGCTATGCTTGAAAACTCTTTGTAGCTCAGACAATCATATGCCAGTTTTAGGTGAGTGTCCAACTCACTGGACTACAACAGAGCCATTAACATGTTCAAGATGAATGTACAGAGTTGTAGCAAACACACATCTTTCCATACTCCAAGATGTTAAATTTTTGTGCTTCAAGAACAAGATACCAGTACTGGCAATACTAACAGTAATTGTTATTTATACAGTGCTTCATGTTCATAACACTCAACTGAAAGAAACTCTACTGTTAACTCTTGCATCTCCTTTGTGGCTTTAGTGCTTTAATTAAAAAAATGAAACTTTCTGTCCAATGGAGACAGAGATATTTCTACACCCACAATGCTGTGAATAAATAGAGAAGCTCAAGACTGCTAATTAAATCACCAAATAAAACCCAGTATTTACTTGGTTTCTGGGACTGTTTTACACATGTGCCAATATGGAAAAATATCTTCTTAGAAGAAGAAAATTAATTTTCCAGTAATGTTAGCTAACAGTGAGCAAATTGAAACAGTTTTTTCCTAATAACTATGCCAAAATATATTTAGTGAGTAAAAAAGGTTTGCTCCTTCCTTAAAAATATCCAAGCATACTATGAACTGACAAGGAGAAACAAGTAAACAGGACTAAAGAAAAAGTACGCTGTTCTTATCAGATTTGCACAGCAGTAAGCAAAGTCTATACTGTGTTCTAATTTTCCCAGTATCCCTCTATTCCCAACTACAAGCTGGAAAACAACAAAATTATGAGGAAAAAGAGCAGGAGAGGGAAAATTGATTTTTCCACTCTCCTCAAAGATTTCACAAATTTAAAATGGAATAACTACTCAAGGTCAAAAAGCTTAATGTAGCTACAAATTCACAAACAGCTTTATTGCAAATGAAGGTTTTCACCATCAGTACCTGTAAATTCTGAACAATCATTAACCCTAAAAATTCAGTGCAGAATGTAAAAAAAAAATTGAAAATACTTTTTCTTCCTGATCTTCTTGATCAATTGTTGTTCTTTGTCATGTGTCATCACAAGTAACATTTTTGAGAGGTCAAATTCCTATATATTCTGCCTTTCTATGTGTAACCACACTAAGACTCATACAACCAGCTGATAGCCACTGGATGTGAAATAAAAGACACACTATTTCTGATGATCAATGTAGACTAGATTTCTACCTCTAGTTATCTCAGCAGATTTAAAACTAATTTAAAAATTAGTAAAATCTATTTTATTTTGGAACCAGTAGATCATTTTGATTAAAAGAAAAAAGATATTAGGATAAATATCAGAAAAAAGTTTTTCACTCAGAGGGTGGTTTGGGCACTGGAAAAGGCTCCCCAGGGAAGTGGTCACAACACCAAATCTGTCTGAGTCCAAGAAGTTTCTGGAAAATGGTCTCAGGCACATGTTGTAATTCTTCCGGTGTCCAGGGGTGGGCCAGGACTTGGATTCGATGTTCCTCATGGGCCCCTTCCAACTCAGCATATTCTACGATTCTATGAAAAAAAATTACTTCTAGAATAGCGCCAGGATAAAAGAAGTAGCATGGCATTACTAGTTCAGCTACACCTTTTCACTCTTACATTTTCAAAGGATAGAAACCTGGACTCTGCAAAGATATTATCTCAATTTTATGCACAAGAAAATGGAGGAACAAAGACCATAACAAGGTGTGCCTGTGTCAATACCAAGAGCATGTGGTTTCATGTTATACTTAATCTGCTGAAAATTAGGGCGCTGAGGTGGAGGAGGAAACACAGAAGCAGCAGCCCTGCCCCTGCTTCTATCTGTACATTCCTGCTGCATCCCTGGAGTATGTGCTAGCAATCATCCTGTAAGACAAACCCATCTGCTGTACTGATCCAGTAAGATGTTGTACCTTTTAGCAGATTCTTTTTTTCACCTGGTCAGTGCACTAGAAACACCCAACTATAGGCAATGACTTTTAGGAATCCACAAGAAGTTCAGTTTACATGGTCCCCAAGGAAGAACGAGGGTTCAGAGCTAGCCTAGCAAAGAGGATGACTGTCCCAGCGTCACCTCTCCTCGGCTTACTCTACGTAGAGGTATTTGAGGTGAACAGTAAGAAAATTAGCTGCTTCATGCTCCAGCTGTTCATATGTTTGTTAAATCAGAGGAGAAATGCAGTTTTCTACCCTGGGCGCTTCTCTTGGCTGTGGGTCAACCCAAAATAATAGTAATTAGTTAGGCAGGCAGGACAGACTCTGGCAGAACTCAACAAGAAATCCAAAACTTTCAAATGCCCTTCTGTCCATTGTTGTCTTCCCTACACAACCCTGTCCTCTGTGTAATCTTGTCAGTTGTTTTGCAGCGTAACTAAAATCTTGAAATAATCTCTCAAAAAAAAAAAACACCCAACCAAACCCAAACAACAAACACTTTATTAACTCAAAGATTCAGGTAGCCAAAATTATTTTGGTTTTCACAGAGCACTGGCAACACAGAAGGTAAAATCTTGTACTCTCTCTATTTTGAAAGTCTAAGGTCAAGCTGATAAATGCCAAGCATAAGAGTATAGTGGATGTGAAAAACCCTACAGGTATCTCCACTTTTATTTTCCATTTTTTCATTTCCATTTTTATTGGTGTCTTTCATATCACTATCTTGCACTACATACACATCAGTTTTGTCTAATGAATGCCTGTAAATCGGGTTTTGAATCATAAAGAGCTTTTCCCAAAGAGATATAAATAACAATATGGGACCGACTGCACTAAGATTTTCAGTGATGCAATTGCTGCGAGTGTCAGACCCCCCTGGGGACCACAGCAGAAAGCACAACTCAGGAAGCACTGGTAAAAAATAAACTCCTCCACCATGTGGTTTCCACAAGCAGAGCTTTACCAGGGATGGAGGGACACAGATTGTTACCAGGTCTGCAGAGATGAGTCAAAAAAAAATAAAAACATTTAAAAAAATAATTAAAGAAAAATCTAGTAAGGATATGAACTACAAGGGCCTTGAATGAAAGCATGATGAACACTTGCAACGATGCTGTTATTTAGGTGCGTCACATCATTCTAGATGCTGTAGAAGACTTCTTTCCTGTCTTACCTCCTCAAGGCTACAGGTTGCCGCTAAGACCTGGTCTTCTGTCCTTCTGTCAGGACATACCTGAAGTCCTGATGTGAGTGAAATAACAGCAGACTCAAGGCTCCTCCCTACTGTCCCACTGCACAAACGCACAAACTACAACCACTGTAAAAATGCCTTTGTCCCTCTGCACCAGTCTCACTGCAATTTCCTAACACAATCAAAAGGTGTACACTGGAAAAATTCACCTCTCCAGCTTAATCCATCTTGGCACTAACTGCAAAAGCAAGAAGCCAAGTCTCTCAAGAATTACAACTTACACTATTTAATAAGTTAAAGCATATTCTAAGATAGCTGGATAAAACCTGAACTAAGACTGATCCACACTAATTACAATGTCTGGATTCTTAGATGAAATCAGTTTCTTTTTTGTTTGTTTTACCACAGAATATGAGAGACATCTTTGTTGCTTAAAGTAGAGAAGGGCAAAGGTGGGTAATATCTGAAAGGTGAAAACTTTTTGGAGGGAGGACAAAAGATCAGAGCAATATCCGAAAGGTGAAAAGAAAACTTTTCTCCTACAATTCAAGGGCAAAACAGCTGATAAGCAATTACTGGGAAATAAACCTGCTACTACGTCTGGCATAAGAAAATACCCTCCAGTTCTTCTTAGGAAGGTAAAAAAGATACAAAAGGGTGAAGCATCTGATAGGTAAGACAAAGTAGGTGTTTTGTTACACTAAAGAAATGGTGAGAAGGTTTGAGGTGGCAACAAGAGCTAAGTGTCCTGATAAAAGGAATGAAATCGCAGTGTAGGTCTGAAGAGCTTCACTTAAACTCCAAACAAGTTTTATCACTATTGTCCCCCATTTCAGACCTCCTCTGGCACTTTAGTTAAAATGCACTTATTTTAAGATATAGGTATTTAAAATACATTGTCAGTTCCAGATTCATCTTCAAAATATTCTTCTTCATAAAAAAATTAATTCAAAGCTGTCACTTCCCAATAGTTATGACAAAAAGTTACTGAACTATTCAGCATCAGGAAGCTAAAATGGAAAGATAAGTGGTAGAGTCTCTGACGAAACAGAGACATGGACAACAAATTGCTCACCTATTTCTGGATGGCAATGAGGAAGTTTAATTTCCTTCCATCAAGGAAAGAATTTTCTTCCATCTTCTGCCTGTCATGATAGTATGTATAGCCTACCGTATACAGACTTACTAGGACTAAACATCCCAAGTAGTTGTTTATTCATTCTAAGCATAGGTGAAGGAATGTGCTCAATGCTATGGGAATAACCAAATACTATGAATTTCTAAATCAACATACACCCATTTGAAGCAACAGTGGAAAATGAATGGCAGCGTACTCAAATACTGAAGAGGGATTTCAAAAGGAGAATGAAAGCTTTACCAACTTTTGTTGATTATAAACAGAGACACGCTTATCTTCACGGAATAGGCATTTTCTCTTCTCAAGGGCATCAGGGGAAAAATATTTCACTTTGAAATAGACATAAAGTTGAAAATTTATCTAGTTTTTCAGATTTCAGTCCCCCTGGCTGCCACAAAAAGTGTGATCATAAAGTGGTCATATAATGCCCTGCCCAATGCTTTACAATGCCAAATCAACTTAATTCAGGAGTATTTTCACTCCTAAACAGGTCATCATATTACAGATGACATAAGAACATCACAAATTTAACACAGGAAAACAATCCATTCTCTTCAGCAGAAGCCAAAGTTTGCAAGGCAGAGAAACAACCAAGATTAAAGAGAACAGAAAGTTATGAAAAGGAACTTTTTAGGTATATGGAAGTTTTGAAAAGAATCATACAAAAAAAACCCCACCAAAACAAAAAACCAAACAAACAAAACCCCCCAAAACAACAACAAAAACCAAAATGAAACAAAAAACCAAACCAAAACAAAAAAAACAAAACAAACAAACAAAAAACCAAAAGAAAACACCAAAACAAACAACAACAACAACAAAAAACACCAAAAACTTATCACTGCAGGTAAGTTCAAGAGAACAGAATTTAGACTTCAAATCAGGAAGATAGAGGAAACAGATTATAAGAGAAGGGTTACTTTAAGTCAACTATTTAACAGGAAAGGCAGATGATGATAGCAAAATTTAATGCCTTCTTTGCTCAAGTCTTCATAAGAAAATTAGGAAAAATATTTATGAAAATTAATTTTTAACAAAGAGTCAAAAGTGTAGGCTACCAAAGAAAAATACTAGTTAAATATTTATGCAACTTCAATGCATTCAAGTCAGCAGAATATGACAAATTTGATCCAAATTTCCTGGAAGAACTAGCCAAAGTAATTACTGAATCATGACAAATAACTGCAGAGATCTTTTGTAGAAAATTGACATCACAGAAGACTGAAGTCAGGCAAACAGAAGACGGACCTTAGACGCTTTTGATCAAACACCCAAAGGTTTCACAATAAAGATGAACTATTAAGGTAGCTGTTTACTCCTACAGTGGTTAGTCCTGCTCCCTCCTCCCATACTGCCAGCCTGGTTCTGGAGCTTGTTTGACCTCTTAGTGAGCCAGTTTTACGGAATCATCTTTCGCTTCAATTCACTAGATGAACTAGCTGCTCATCAAGAGGCCGGCCAAGCACAAAGGATGTCATCAACAATTAACCCTTGCAGCAGCAGCAGCCAGTTGTTACCTCCTCTCAGTCACAGTATGAAGTCTCATGCTAGTTTTGAGAGGCAGACAGCAGGACGTGAGAACACGCCACCACATATTGCTAACTGCATTACAGGATTTAGAGTGCAACCATTTTTCCTAATGCAGCCTAAACTTGTTGGGTAATTCTATAATCTAAAGATTTGAACACATTCTTTGGCTGCAGTAACTCCACAAGAGAGCAGGAAGTTTGAAATCCCTAGCAGCAAGACCAGGTGTCTTGTCTCTGGGAAAGGCCCAGCCAAAATTTAATCACCATCCGTATCTAGACCAGAGTCTGCTACTTGAGTAGTTCTGATCTTGAAGCTATTAGAAGTAACAATCAGCCAGCACAGATTTGTTTAGAAAAAAGAATCTGGTTTCCTTTTGATAACCAACTACTTAAAAGGAAGATGATACAGATCATGATTGCTAGAAGATTTTTGATAGTTTTGCCTTACAGCAAACTTATACAGTCTGCAGGAAACGGCAGGATAGCTCAAGCACTTGCAAACAGTGCTCTCAAGCCACAGCTACCAGTTTCCAGCCAAACCACAATGGGATTTTCAATACATGATCAGTTGAAACCTGTGCTGCCTTGTGACAGATCCGATACTTTCAGCCACACCTGGGAAACCAGGAAAGCTGGTAATACACAAGTGACACATTCTCGAGTGTGGGAAACACAAGATCATAATGCGACAATAGAAACTGCCTCTACTGGACATCAACATGCTGACTTGGACGAGTGCATACTTGTACATAGAGGACAGGAATCTAATGACAAATATGAAAGGAAATTTGAGTATCAGTCCTCAGAGAAGCATGGGATTACAGACAAGCAAAAGGCAAGTATGCTGCTGTTAAAAAAAAGACTGCAGAGTAACGAATCTGCTCTACTCAAAACCAGCGTTGTCCCATCTTGCACAACAGATTTCAGGAAAACACAGACATAATTAAGCCCAGGTTTCACAGCAGCTTATGTCAATCTAATTGCTGGCTGTCACAGTCCCCCCTCTGCCTCACACTGGCTTCAGTAGTGATCTGACCAGTGCTCGCTGGCAGCACGACATCAACACAAAAACTACCCTGCTTCAGAAAAAAAATGTTTTCTGCCAGCTTAGAGCCTTTGTGAGTCACTTCAAGTGCTGATGGCAGCAAGAGAGGCAGGCAGTCGTAACAGCAGCAGTCATATAGCTTGAACTGTTCGAGAATGGCAGCTTAGTCCTGACAAAAGCAACAAGTACACTGAAAGCGTGACCCATTTGATGAAGTAGAATGAATCAGTTTGCTCGGGACAGAGAACACATAACTAAGATGGAGGACAGGCTACAACTGCAAAATCGGCACAAGATCTTTCTGAAAACGAAGAACAGTTCACTAGAGACAGAAAAACAGAATCTGCTCTATTTGTAGCAAAGATGACGTCAGGCATTAGGACAAGCTTTTTAGCTATAAAGACTGTCTGCTGTAGCACTCCACTGCCTACAGGGGGGACATCCTCTTAGCACTTAAAGAATTTTCTTATCATCAGAATAGGAGATAAATTTGATAACATTGCAGATTTCCTTAATTCCTTTAGTTACTTTTATTATCCAAGTCCAGGGTACCATGTACAACACAGGCAAAAAACACCATTTAAGAATGCAGCAAAGGTACAGCAACAGTTAACAAAGTAGGATAACTTTCCTAATGCACCAAACATTTTAAATGTCCAATTACCATTCTGTCTCACATCAAGTCCTGTAAGAACAAACAAACCATGTCTCTCCGTCCCAAAGGATTATTTAAGTGCGTATACACTTCATCCATCAGTAACATCAAAACTGTTGCCCTGAAAAGCAAAGCATGGATGCACCCATTTCAACCTCACTAACATTTGGTGGAATTTAGCAAATACAGATGCTAACATACAGCAACTATGCAGTGTACAGGGAATCTGACGAACACAGATAACATGGAATTCACAAAATTAAAGAATCCTCAAGGTCAAACTACAGTTATGAAGAGCACGGCTTTAGAGATTATAAATGCCCTGTAAGCAGAACTACAGTCTTACCTCATCATAGCAACTCAATCACACAAGAAGGAAAGTTTCTCTGGAAGTTTTTCTAGTGCAAAGCTAGCATTACTTTAATATAAAAGTCACAGGCGAGACACAGACCTCAAGTTCTGAAACAGGGTTAAAGGATGCAAGAATGAAAGATTTAAGAAAAAAGTGCTTTTCACTCACTTCTTCAAAGGAAAAAAGGAGCAAGCAAATTCCTGTATAAAAAATGTAGAAAATCAAATATGATGCTCATTACAAACTGGATAGTTTTAATCAAACATTTTAGGAAAGACAGTCATTCTCAATTTTATCAGTCATGGTAAATTTGGTCAAAACTTTGTGGAAGGCTCAATAAAAGTAAGAAAAATACATCTACAGGAACAAACCCCAAATGACTACAAAATCTGGAGGTTTAAACTAAACCTGATCAGCTGCTGCCCAACAATACGCTGATACAGCTACTGAGGGTCACGGGAGAGGAAAAGCCCCAGGTGCTTGCTTCCCTTCAAGTAAAATCCACTCTGTTAAGATATCAAAAGTTTTCGTACAGGCACGGCTTAAAGTAAACTGCAAATGCACCCACAGATAAAAGGCAAAGTGAAACTACACAAGGTCTCGCCTTCTCGTTCCCCTAGATCCTCTGCTCAGCCCCTTCAGTAAGCTAATCCAGCCAAAAACAACTCATGTTTTCTTTACCCGATCAGCAAATGGAACAGGCTCACACGAAAGGCCCTGGTGAACCCCAGAGCACTACAAGGTGGCATGTGGAAATCGGGAAGGAAGCATGAACTCCCCCATCCTGCTGGCAGCAGTAAGCTATTATACTATCTCTCATGCAACTTCACCCTTCTTTTAAACGGGTGTTAGCCAATCTGGTTCTCCAAACAACTATTTAAGCCCAGAGAAGGGAGGTACTAGTTCTTTCAGCAGGAGTGCTGGCTATGAAGTACTTGCCCAAAACCCTTCCACCGCACTCAAAGCTGCTGCAGGGAAGTTTGCCTTTCAGGTGACACACCAGTCTTGGTTACTAACTAACCTGACGCCAGAACAAAAATTATTTTTCGTCCACGAGCAAAACTGCATATATTTAAAATAAAAGAGCGCACCCAAGGTACGCTGTGCATAAAATCGCAAGCACAGACCGTGAGCGGGCAGTACGCACAGTGCCCTGCCTGGCAGGGCTGACTGACAAACACCGCCGGGTCTGCCCGCTCAGGGTGCGCCAGGGCAGCGGGGCGGCTCCGCCGGTGCCCGGCGCTGGAGGGCGGGACACCCAGCCCGCGGGGCAGCCCGGCAGGGCAGCGAGGGGAGTCCCCGCCGGGTGCGGCACCGCGGGGAAGCGGC